>UCOJ01000058.1:0-262554 GCA_900474305.1 Cecidostiba fungosa | reverse complement strand
AGTTTCATTCCAAAGAATAACAGGCACTACAATGGGGATGACGAAGCAGATCATCAACTTCAACAGTGTAAAGTGTCTAAAGAAGATAATAGAAAATTATTATCAAAGTTTAAAATTACAATCAACAAATATTAGTAAAAGTTAATTCGATTGCTTCAAAATTTACCTCTCACAGAAGGAAGCGACAGGATCGGCCTCGATGTCGCTCATGTCGATCTGTTGACCTCTCTTAATCACTTCAGGATGTTTTTTCAGCATGAGCCAGCCAACGTGAGAGAAAAAGAAACCGCGATGACTGTTGTGGGGGTCTGCGTCGGTTTCAGAATATTTGTGATGCACTCGGTGATCTCTAACCCATTGGTAAATCGAGTTCTGTAACCATATCAAGAGATCAATTACTTTCTGATCAATGAAAATTGTAATTGTTTAATACACGAGATTGAAAAGAAAATTTAATTACCTGTCCAGCGGTAAGGTAGCAAAATGATAGAATGATTTTCAATGCGGTATTGGCCTTGTAAGCTCTGTGACTCCAGTAACGATGGATGCCTCCAGTAATACCGAATGCCCCAATCATACCAATTGACCATGCTAAACATCAGAAAAAATCGATGTTATAATATAATTGAATTTTCTCACTAAGAAATATTTTTTTCAAGTAACTTACCCCACAAGAACGTGTTCCATTTCTCAATGTAGGGAATAGTCAAAAATCCGTAGGCTGCTATAATGTGGAATATAGTGATCATAATAACGTTTCCCCACTTAACGTCTTTTCTATGGAAGAATGACATGAACGATTGTTCGTTTTTAGGCTCTGTGATCTTCTCAATTTTATCAGGCTCTAGGATTGAAATTTGCTTTCCGATTTTTGGCATGATTATAAGTGGAGCTGTCGTAGCTTCCTTCATTGGTGGCGGAAAATTGATAGGTCCGTCGACAATATCGGGAGCCATTTTTGCAGCTTTAAATTTCTGAAAAATATCAAAATTGTCAAATTATTAAAGATATTTTTATTGAAAATTATTTTGGGAATCGAGGCATTTTAAAAGTATTAAATATCTATGTACTCAATTCGAAAATAATGCATAAAAATAACTTTAAATAAGTAAATAAATTTCGACTAATTGTCTAATAAAACGTACTTTCTGTTTTCGAAAAATCCCAAAAAATTGTTAAGTAGCAAAAAAATCAACTAGTCCAACCTCAAATTTTATCACTGCTCAAACACTGGTTTCAATCGTCAAAAATCACTTGTTATAACTTTTTCCTTGTATTTATATCCAAACTTGCAAAGTCTTCGTATCGACAGCAATCTGTGATGTGCTCGATTCAAAGTCACGAGTCAATCTTGGCCCGGTATCCCAATGCCGGCTCTTAAATATGAGTTCCCACGTGTAAACAAGCCGGTAGCGGTTCCACCAGTGGTGTGGCTTTAACCCTTCCACTGCGTCTACACGCGCGTGGGTCTCCCTCGTGTCTAGAACGATAGTTGCGCGCCTATATTTTAATTTCTGAAACGTCGTCGACTGTTTTAGTTTCTCGCTCAATCAGAACGACAACCCCGACGGCTCATGTAAAATTCTAACGCTGTGATACACGTGCGAGAAATCATTGTAAACAGTGTAAACAGTCAACAAATGATTAAGAGTCTAATTTGCAAATTGTTGACATCTGCATATTACGATGTGAGTGCCCAATGTCACGTAGATCCCTAATTCTT
This sequence comes from Cecidostiba fungosa, assembly GCA_900474305.1. NCBI lineage: Eukaryota > Metazoa > Arthropoda > Insecta > Hymenoptera > Pteromalidae > Cecidostiba > Cecidostiba fungosa. The sequence goes on along the minus strand of UCOJ01000058.1, from coordinate 260,831 downwards.
TTCCTTATACCGAACAAAGAATTGTTTAGCGGTAGTGTTTGTAATTATGACCATTACTCATAGAATAGTGACTAAAAGTAACGAAATCTAACGTAATTTTTTACATATAAAATTTATGTGTGAGCTATGGTTTATAGATAAATAGCAAAATTATTTGTTATACGTACGATAGAACTTTGGATGAAAGTGAACTAGTAGTATATTTTGTTATTTTAAAAAGTATAGTGTCCTATTTTATTCTTATAAATTGCTTCAATAAGACGGGAGCAAATTTTGTTTTTGAGTGAGTATTATATAATATTTTGAAATTAATGACTTGAATAAATAGTAAAATAATACATCAAATACTTTTTGTACAACTTTCGAAAAGATTTATATACGAATACAATTACAAAATCAAAACAAATGTTTGAATATGCTGTGAAAAAGCACTAACATACAGCAACCTTAGATTCTAAGTGACGTATTCACATAAAACTGTGCAAATATTTTTCAGGATTTCCTGAATTTAAATATGAGCTATCGCGAAACTTTCAAACGTGACCACCTTCAATGTCAAACTTCAATGCCATCTACCCCGAATTTGACACATGCACGCTCATGCAAAAACAAAATGAGACTGATGTCATAAACATTCGACAATAAAAAACCCATGATTTCATATTCGGTGAAAGATTTTTTTTTCTTTTTGAAGAAGAAGAAAAAAACTTACGCGACGCAATGTAATTATATATTGTCCCTGACCCAATACTAATAGCTCATGAGGCATTTAAGATGCTGTATCGAAAGCAGATTCTTTTTATTCGGTATAATTTACATAGCATCAAATTCACTTTGTTAAGATTTCACACGAGAAATGTATGTGAAACAGATTTTTTGAATGGAACGACTCCTCATCGCACAAAATTCAAAGCTGATTCTATTATCATATAATCATTTTGTTGTACGTAATTATACGAGACAAAAACTTTTTTTTCAGACGAAGATTGACCAGCCATTTCAATATTGATGATGGATTTATGTTGGCAAACGTATCTAAAAAATATCGGGGTACTGTAATTTGCTTATTATCTAACGATTAAAAACGTAATTTTATTATGAATAACTAATTAATGTGAATTACTAAAATGAGAACCATGATAATTAAACGTGATAGTTACATTACATTTTTTTGTAAAACCGATGCCATTAATATTTTTTAATGAATATTCATTATTAATAATATGCCAGAAAATATATAAAAATTAATATTTAAAAATATATCACTATTTTTGAATATTGAAGAAAAAAATTTATTGTTTGAAACAATTTTTTGTTTTCATTATTTTGATTGATATTGTATTGTTTGTCTGGCACTTCATTAAGAACTTATAAGACCATACCCATGGGTCTATACTTGTTACCTCCATCCAACAGTAGAGCATAACATTAAATGTCAATTACACTGTCTTTACAGGTCGCGTATAGTGGCCATTGGAAAGGTCTATAGACTTTTCGGTATAAAATCCTCTTGATTATGCTGTCGCTTAGCCAGGGCTTAGTGGCGTCTGATGTAATCTCATTTGCATGATGTAGGAGGAAAATCGTTAATACTGGTCTAGGCTACGTGACGATATTTGAGTTCGAGTCTTTTTTTACAAAAAAGTATTTATTTTAGGAAGAGGTTCAGGCATACATGCGGCCACTTTTGAATCACACAAAAAAGAGAAAAGTAAATCAATTTAAATTTTTCATAAGGATAATCTTACCATTTGTATTTTTTGTAAATATAAATATAAATAATGCTAATTAAAATTTTGTTTAGTTTGAAATAATTTTTTAACATTTTATTTTTTATTTTTGATAAATATTTATACGTTTGTGTAAGCTTATGTAATAACATACAACTGACAAATTTTTATTTTTTATATGAATAATATATTATTATGAGAAATGAATCAAAGGTGATCCATTCATTTTTGCTTAACTTTCAAAATGAGTATTAGTGGATTTGGTGATATCATTGGGCCCTATACCTGGAGAAGCGAAATTTTTATATTTAGAACTATAGAAAACCGGACAAAGAATGCTTGGAGTACGTGACTGGAAACACGGGGGACTAAACATGTTGATCAGCCAAATACGGGAAATATCACGGTAAACAGTTAAAGAACAAGTTCCAAGAAGCATAGGTAATTTTCATATACGGTCCCCTGTAAACACTATTTTACTATTTTTAGTAAATTTAATTGAACTTATGAACAAATTATTTACACCTGGTATCATATTATTAACAAAAACATACAGTGCTGACATTTATCTGCAACGCAATGTGAAGTTTTTCAGATAGAGTTTAGTAAGCGTTTTTGAATCATTACTTTGATTATGAAATTCGTGAATTAATCAAATTAAATATCTTTCTTGTATAAATATAGCTAACACGCTTATAGTAAATTGATTTCCACAATCCAAAGTACCATGTATACCTTCATGAAATCAAGTGTATTGAAAAACAGTTTCATTATATGTTAATTTTTTTAAACACGTGACGACAATAATGATTATGATTGTTAAATGTCAGTTTAGGAAAATTAATAGACAATCTAGTTGATAAGTAGGCATTGGCACTTATATCTACAATTTTTTCGAAATAATAGTAAATCAAATAATAATAAATATATTTAGGATAGCCAATTTCCTTGTCTAAAAATAAACTTTTAAAATATGCATCTGATACAACACGAGTTAATAGATTCACAAATATTTTTGAATTTCGTTTACTGATACATGATTATATATACGTACGTCATTTTCGCACAGCCTGCGTATTCTCATTCTTTGTTTTGATCTTTGCAAGATCAATTTATTTAATACTGTAGAAGTTTTTTGATTGAGTTCTCTATTACATACAGTAAACTAAAAAACGTCTTGATTAATAATAATATGAAATGTCATTGTTAATGCACTTAGGTCAATAAGGACAATATGAATACTATAATGTTTGTATTACCTATTACATTTATTTATTAGCCTATTACTGCTTGCTTTGTAATGAATAATATAAAAAGCATATTCAAGGTAGGTCAACATTATTCTTTTTTCCTCATAAAAAAGACAAGCAATTCTACAAAAAATATAATCATTGATAAAATGATTCCCATAAAAAAAATTACAATAATCATATAAAGTTTTTCGAAAGTGATGGGTTCGAAAATATTGCTATTATTATTAGATTTGTCTAAACCTATTAAGCGGTGTTTTAAGGCATTTAGAAGGCCGGACTCAAGTAGTTTCAGAATGCTAAAAAGATAATTTTTATAATTAAATTTGATTTTCATACAGCAGTTTTATTATTTAAATTTTAATCTTTCTTACCCGAGATCAATTGTTCTTTTATATAGGGTAAAATTTTTCCTCATACCACCCGCTACCGAGGTATGAAAATATCCTTTTCCAAGAGGCTTAAAAGTACAACCATATTTTTCAACATTTTTTTTTAAATATTCACTTTCAAAAAGAGCATAATTTTTTTCAGTTGCACATCCTATTTTATGCATGCGTTGGCGCGTAGGGCAGAAAATAATACGTTTTGATCTAATTATATTCCTCAATTCGTGATCCGGTTCTATATCCTTTAATGATAATATTTGTTTTTAATATTATTTATAGACATTATAAAGTATATTTTATTAAATTAATAACTGATAACCTCATAAGTTTGTAAGAATTCGAATGATAAATGAACTATCGAATCCTTTTCTGATATTACAAAATAATCAGTTTTTCTGTACAAAGTATCCAAACCATCAAATGGTTGAAATCGTGTTCTGTTCAACAATACCAACAATATCTTTGAACTATAAAAATTTAAAATCAACACAGAGAATAAACAAGCACAGCAATTTAAAATTCTGCATGATTTTTGCATATGCAGTAAAAAGTAACCTGCTCAAAAAATTTTATATTATTAAGATAATACATTAAAAAGAGGTTTAAAAAATACATACTTCTTTGAGTAAATATTCCATAATAGTAAAGCGTATAATCTTTATAAGCAACAATTGGTCGTTTCTTAATTTTATACTTTATAGTACATATATCTGTAAAAACACTCGCTATAAAGAATAATATATGAATAGCTCCTAATGCAGCCCAAACCTCATAGGAAAACAAATGTGATATCCAATATGTATTTTCTTTATACGATAATTGTATGAACAATCTATAGCTAGAATTTGTATTTAAATTAATTACAGTTTGTAAAGTAATATGATCTCAATATAAGATATCTTAAATGCTACCGGTCATTCCACAGGGGTAAGAAAAAGTCGACTACATCAGACCAATATTCAAATACTTCTATTCTTGCAATGATATCTGCTTCTGCTTGTTCAATATACCTCAAAAGACCGTTGTAGTTTGATGTTAATGAAGGTCTTATGCCAATTCTTTTTTCAGGGACATTTTTTATGACCAAGCTATGTGCACGGTTTAGTTTTAATCAATAAAAAAATATGATCTTACGAAGGTTTACGTTTTAAGGCTTACATACGTAAAGTTTGCATATTCAGCAAGAAACGACCATATTTCTCCGAAAAATCCCGTAACTTCTCTGTTGTTATTTATTGTTGTAATTATACCTGGATCCTGTATATATATATAAGAGTAGTATATGATAATTTAAATTAAAAAATACTTAGATACTCAATGCGCATGCAAAGTCCTGAAACACGACCACCATTTTTGGCTAATAAGTGTTTACTAAACTTTTAATCAAAAATGGAACAGTAATTATTGTGAACTCTTGTTATTGTACAACTTACTTCATGAAAAAGAAGTCGAATAGGTTGCTTATTAAAATTATGTTTTTCTTTTTCATATGATTTTTTCAATGCTTCTTCTTGTATTGTATTGAAAGGTGCAGTATCCATGATAGGTATGAAATTTTTGTCTTTGTTATCCAATTTAAGACAATTGTAACAATAAGAATATTTTATAATAAATACAACAAAAAATATTAATCTATGCATTGTGAGAAGTTGATTAAGTAATAGAAGTCAGAACACTGTAGAACGCATTTATGAATATTTTTACGAAAACTAATGGTTTTGATTACGCTATTGTACAACAATGTTTAAGTACAATTTATTGCTATTGTATTTTCTATCTGCATCTCACTTTCACCCTTTATAGCCCAACATTAAAGTTACGTCAAACATATCAACATAATATCTCTTATAATTATATCATAAATGATATTGACGAGTTTTTTATTGTCTGGAGTTTAACATGATCGCTTAAGACTAGTAAACTGTTATATAAGTTGTGTCAAAAACTTAGTAATATTAGGGTTATAGTTATATAGATAGTTTATAGTTATACAAGTCGAATAACAACTCAAATTTTTCTCTTAACTATTACAAAATGATGATGTAATGAGGATATCTTTTTGCTAAGCCATGTTTATACAGTAACCTGTTTTCATATTCCGCGTATTTAACGAATATTACTATTTTATATTCTTTTATACCATTCTAACCTAAAACTCATAACTTCAATATGATTATTCGATATGGTATAAAATATGGTACGAAACTGGTGCGTAAGAAGATTTATATCATGTTACTTTTCTCATTCGCTTCGCCCGTGCGAAAAACGTCACATAAGACATAAGCTAAATAATCACCTTTCAGCGGTGATATCGAACTATACTATTTTATTACTTTAAGCATTACTAAGTTTGAGATATATCTGCGTAAAAATAGTAAGTATAACATTCTATGTATAAAGTCATTAAATACATGTGCCTATTCATAGCAGACGGGTCAATGAAATGCCTAAATGTTAATTTTACCGAATCAAATTATTTTGCGGGAATACAATATACTCGAAAGAATCTGATAGTGTTATAAGTGATTTCGAAATTCAGAGAAAACTGGTTTTTCACATACGGGCTGCGGACTGTAGAGATTCTCCAGAGCCCACAAATATGACCTGTAGGAAGTCATAGAATCATTCACAATGTAGTGATATATATATATATATTTAAAATTTTGCAATTGTAAGACTTTTTGCATTTGCGTAATATAATAGAAGATAAACGTGTACTTTACGAACATTACTAAAACTATAAATCCAATAAGAACACACATGTTGATGACTATTTTCTTGGTTTTATTCCTAATAATAGTATAGAATATATGAAAAGTGTATAAAATCAAATATGTATATAATATTTGTCTTTAAATCATTTAGATTTGACACTTCTAATATATGTTATTTTTTCTATTGTGATAACAAAAATAGATGAACACAATCCAAAAAGATACATGATAAAAAGTAAAGACACTTGATCTAAGGATATTGGAGAATAATATGATGCAGTATTTGGTAGAGGTTTCAATTTTAACCATCGAGTTTTTAAATGACTCATTATTCCATATTCGCGTAGTCTCAGAATTCTGAAAACAGAATATTTTTACGCCAATAATCAGTCATTTCAAATTAATTTTACGTTTAAATAAAAAAATTCATTACCCTATATTAATAGATTTTTTGTATACAAAATCCTTTACAATTCCGCCAACAATCCAAGTTTTAAAGTACGCTTTGCCAACTGGGTCAAGCTTACAATCTAAACTTTCATCCAATTTCAAGTACTGACTTTGGAACATAGCATACCGCTCATCATCTGAGCAAGCTAAATTCCACATATGCTTCAAATTAGAATAAAATTTAATCCGATCTGCTTGATTAATGCGAGTGTAGATTGACTTGTAATTTTTCTGTAAAAATAGCAACTTAAATAACACTGGATGAGTTAATAATATTATGTATTCATTTGTTGCTTACCGTAAAACCTAAATACACGACTGAGTGTTTTTCTGCTAAAATAGTGTAATCAGATTCTTCATATAGTGTTTCAAGATCATCAAATGGCGGAGTTAGAATAGTTCGTGTCATATAAATAATTAGTTGGGAACTAAAGGATGTTATCAAGAACCAGGAAAACATACTCATACTAAATGATAGAATTTGGAAATTTTTTTGAAACAAGTAAAGAATGTCACCTTAAATTATAAAAAAAGATATACTGATCTTGAGACTACATACTTCGTAATAAATAAATTACAATAAATGTACCTTGGTTACAAAGTGCGCCGAAACTATAGAAAAAATAATCCATTGAAGAACTTATTAAGTTAGGTGGATAGTTTTGGGCATTTAATTTGTGTGACAATACACCGAAGATACTAAGAAGCAAATAAAAAATGATAATAAGACACCATATTTTCCAAGAAAATAAATCGAGCATCCAAAAAGTGTTGAACTGATAATAAGGCTTTATAAATAATCTGTGCCTAAAAATAATTGTATCATAATTAAATCCATAATTTTATCTTAATTAAATCTATATATGTATACTGCATTAAAATGTTCTTGTATATTAGAAATCTTACTGATCTTTATAAAAAGTAAAAGTAAAATCAACTGCTTCAAGACGAGCTAAGAAAGCTTCTATTTTGGGTATAATGGTATATTCTTTTCTTTCTAATAAACCTAATAATCCTGTGAAATTTTTATCTGGACTGAGTTTTGTTCCCAGCTCTCGATCATATGCCTTTTTTAAAACCATTCTGTAAAATCAATTGTTAATATTTAGCTAGCTTGTGATCAAATACAAATATGTTACCTACGTAAAATTCAAATATCCAGATAGTATTGTCCAAATATCACCACTAATTCCTGTTGCCTTTGTATCATTATCATAAAACTCAAAATAGTCGGGATCCTAAAAGATGTAAATTATAAGAACTAAATAACTAGTATACTTATAACAAACCTATGTATTACTTCAAAATATACGAAATGTAATTCTTGTCCACCAAAATTATGCACTTCTTTTTGTCGACTTTCGTTTAATATTTTATCATAAAAAAGTTTAAAGTGATTAATGCTTAAGATTGGCACAAAATTTTTTTGCACTTTGTCCCATATGAAACCATTACTTCCTAAACAACTATTAAACCCGTAAACAATGACGATAATTAATATATTCATTATTTAAATTTCTCTATTTTTAATAATTTGTAAGTCACGTTTTTATGTTGAAAGCTTTAGATGCTAATGCATGTTTCTGAGGCTTTATATTTTTCAAATTGTAAGCTTGTCACATAATAATTAAGAAATAACCTATATGCAGAACATTAGCTACACGGTAATGTTAGTTCGTGTTCTGCTATCAACGGTACTATTTGAATTTCATGCATTACATCCACGATCAATAAACTCTTTTATTTTCATATGCTTTGATTACTCATAATGTAAAAGTACACAGTCTATTCTATGCACATGTCACACATACTTTATTTACTACAAAAAAAATAGAACAATTTATTTAATTTTTTCACTTTTCTTATACAAAATATTTTCAATAATCGCTGCAAAAATTGACGTAAAAAATCCGAAAACGTATATGCAAATAACTAGGGCCACTTGATTGAGAGTTATAGGCGCGTATAAATTGTTCTTGTATTTCCGTTTCTGTTTAACTTGAGATTTTAGCCAACGAGCCTTCAAGGCATTGATTATACCATATTCATGCAGCTTCATAATCCTTAAACCGAAATGTACTTTATTATTTCTTGCTTATATTATTTTTTAATAAATAACAGAATTTTCACCCTATGTCTAATGCTCGTTTGTATTTAAATCCTTTACTGATCCCAGCTACAATCGGTGTATTGTAATACTCCCTGCCAACAGGCATCAGGGTACAATCGATATCATCCTTTTTATTGTGTACGCTGTCAAATATAACATATTTTGCGTTATCTTCCAAACAAACCAATTCGTTCATTTTCTTCGGCGATGACAGAAATAGAATCCGGTTTGAATCCATTAGGCGACCATAGATGGGTAGAAATTTCATCTGTGTAGTAGAAACTCAAGATGTTACTTTCGCACATATATTAAGAAAGTCATATAAATCAGTGAATACGCAAGTTTTACTGTTTTATTGGGAAATCGATTAATGCCGTGCTAAAACACGTCACATGCGTGAAAAGGAGTACAAAACTCTGCGCGTGCAAAGATGAGACTGTGAGAATGTATGAATATTCAACGGCAACATAATTTAGAGGTCAACGCTACGCGGTAGCGCACAAACAATTTCTATAGAGTTTTTCACCATTTGGGCAATTTTCAAGCTCTAATTCATAATTGTTATTCAATTAGCGCACTCGGGTTCATCATATGACGATGTTTAGCTATACATGAATATGTCATGTGTCTGTTCAAATGAAGCAAATGTTTTTAGCTTTTGTAGACTACATCTCAAAATCATCGCAAATCTGATGCTCTACAGCACGGATGCATTTTTATATTTGCTATAAATTGAAGCTTATGTATAATATTGACACTTTGTTATATTTCATATTTTACCAAAGTATGATTGCATTTTCAATTCAATATTTATGTAGCAATTATGAGCGCTAGTGTAAAAAATCAAACAATTAATATCAAACTTTTTTTTGACATAAAAACCTGACAAAATCATTCACATGGTTTCATCAAAATCATGCCATTTTACACGCGATCCATTATTAATTTTTTTCAGCAAAATAGTTAAATTCTTAACAAACCTTGAAGCCAACATGCAGGACTGAGTTTTCCTCTGATAGGATAATATAATCAGTGTTGTAGAGTGTTTCAAGACTGTCAAATGGAGGGCTAAAAACTGTTCTTGACATCAAAACTAAAATCTGCGATGTATACGAAACAAGGACGAACCATGATAACATAGTCATAGAATAAACTAATAGCTTAGAATTCTTTTCGCAGTATTTGAAAATTATATCTCCTAATAAAAATGATGAAACTTGAGTCGAAAAGTTCTTATACTAAAGCATTGAATTCAATAGAATAAATAATTAAAACCTTGATTGCAAAATATTCCAAAACTGTAAAACAGTACGTCCATGAAGGAAGAAATAATAGAATTTGAATTTTGGGCACTAGAAAATTTGTACAAATAAATGCATAAACAACTGAACAATAAGTAAAAGAATATGAGTAAGCACCATATTTTCCAAGACAATAAATCAATCATCCACATGACTTTGTACTGATAATGCGGATGTATGTATAACCTATAGCTTTTAGAAAACATTTTATTTCAAATATATTCGCAGAAATTTACGAATAAAATATTAAAACTCACTGAGTTCTCCATAAAGTCGTTGTAAAATCAACCGCTGCAAATCTAGCGATATAAGTTTCCATTTTTGGAATAATTGTAGGTTCTTCTTTTTGCAACATTCCGATCAATCCACTGTCATTTCCGGATAAATAATTCGTAATACCAATTGATTTGATTTTTGATTTACTTAAAACCATTCTAAAAATAAATAATATTTAATTGAATGTATAGCCATCATTTAAGGCGTTACATGTTGACTCACGTAAAATTTAAATATTCTGATAGCAAAGTCCAGATATCACCACATATTCCTGTAACTTTTTCATCGTTGTCATAGTATTGAAAAAAACTAATCTCCTAAAAAATCAGCTGTTTTATGGTTTCTAAATTTGATACAGTGTACATAAACTATAATAACTTACTTCGAAATATGCGACATGCAATTTATCTCTATAAAAGTTGTGTTTTTCTATTATGTGAATTTGAAACTCCTTTTTCTGTATGAAGTTAAACTCCTTAACACTAAATATTGGTACAAATGTATCATTCTTCTTGTCCCAAATAACACCGCTTATACACGAACATTCATAAATATTAATGATAGCTATGTATAAAATTACAAGCATCTTGTTAAATTGTGTTTCGAAACTGATGTCGTTTCCATAAATGCTAAAACATGTGTCTCTGATATCTTTTAACGAGAAACTATAATAACGATAGCTATAATTATTATGTTATTAGTATGTGCGCAATAACTTTTTAATGTGACTTTTTACGATTTTGAATCACACGCGATGACGTAGGATATTGTGATTAATTTTTGTAGGGCAATTCGCTCTACCAATAAGATACAGATATTTTTATTTCTCTTTACAATTATACATGAAAATTTCCTAAAAAATATCATTTTAGAATGAATGTTATTTTCTTTTCCTTATTTTTTCTTATCTTCGTTTTGAAGGGATATTTTTTTATGCACATCCCACATATTTTATAGCGAAAAAATAACACATATTCTATCAATAACAATAAAATGGATAGCGTGAACCCTGCGAACAATATGGTAAATATCATATATACTTGACTGATATCGATCGATTGAAAAGGTACTTCTTCGCTTTCCGTTAATTTCCAATTCATCCATCGATCCTTTAGTCCGTCCAAAAGTCCTGTTTCTGATAGTTTTAAAATTCTTTAGAATATTAATAATTATATTAGTATTCTCAACAACTCAATTTATATTTTTAACAGTATAACTAAATAACTAAAATTTTACCCATTATCAAAACTACGCTTGTATCGAAATCCTCGTTTGACTGCAGATGCGATCCAAGTTTCAAAATAAGGATGTTCGGTTGGGACTAATCTGCAAAAATATTTGCCGTTTGCCTTGTGTAGATCTTCTGATTCGAAAGCAGCAAACTTCTTTTTGGTTGTGAAGCATACTTTTTGATAAAGTTCGTAAGTACTAGACGTATACGAAACTCGAGAGGCGTCGCTAGCACGGATGAAATACCTGGACACTAACAGCTGAAAAAGTAGCTAAAATTGTTTATTTATGAAAAAAATTATAATTCACGAAGTGTGTAGCATCTCTTACATCGAAAGCCTCGTGAACCATTGAACCAGTGAAAGCAGCGACCTCGTATTTGCTTTTCTGAATCATACTTCTTAAACCAGTAAATGGAAGAATATATTTTTTATTCATCATTAGGAATATAGCGTTGGAGCTGAAAGCGATGAGAATCAACCACGAGAACATTGATGTGGTGACGTACACGATTTTGGATCTACAGTGATGCTCATCGGGAAGAAATCCTAAAAAAAGTTTTATTTATAGTTTATAAAATTATTGCGAATAATCCGGATTTTATTATAAATCATTTTGTACCTTGAGAAGAAGCAAGAGCAACTGTGTAAAGCAGATGATCTTGAAAGTTACTTCGGTGCTTTACACGTGTTTCCTTCTGATTTACATGTTTTTCGTAAAGGTATCCCACGGTGCATAAAACTAAAAGCAAGAGAAAAATCGCACACCAAAGTCTTACAGTAAATAAATGGAACATCCAAGATTCGTCATGCTTCCACTCAGGTTTTATGTATAAATAATATCTGTAAATTAGACGATATTGCTTGAAATTTATTTTATCGGTAACATAATACAGAGTAATATTTACTGTACCGGATTGTCCATAATGGTAGAGTATACTCTAACAGTGGCAATCGATTTATAAATAAACCAGATCTGGGAATGACGAGAGCTTTGTTTTGTTCGATTAATCCTAACAATCCATTAAAACTACCGTTTTGTAACTCTGAACCGAATCGTCTTTCTTCCAGCCTTACGGGAACCAATCTATAAAAATGATATCGTCACTCAAGCTGCATTATTCTACTACATAAATATTACAGAACATACGTACGTAAAATTGAGATAATCCGACAGAATCGTCCAAAGATCTCCGCATACGCCAGTTATTTCAGTGTCATTGTCGTTAAAAGTCACTAGATTTTTTTCCTGAAAAAAGAAACTAAATTGTCTACATTCTATATCAAAAAGCTCTACACGCATTAAACTATAATCAATAGTAATCTCACTTGATAATACGCAACAGTGACTCTAGCCCTTTGAAAATTGTGATTCTCCAAATCCCGAATCATCCTGGCTCGTACATTTTGCTCGCTCATAAAACTCGGAATACTGAAAATCGGTATGAAATTATCATTTCTCTTGTTCCAAATGACGCCTTCGATCGCGCGAGAAATTTCTGGAGCATTGAAAACGAGCATCAGAGACAAAAGCATTTTGCAATGACATTTCTGAGAAGTAAAAAAGGGAATGAAAAATTTCGTTATATAATCTGGGTCGATCACTGTCGCAAATATGGCGCGGAGTAAATTGCTCCATAGCGTGAAATGTATGTTTTTCGCACTATCTGATTTATCGTTAATTATAAAGGTGTTTCGCGTAACGCCCTGCGATGGGGTTGTTTTCGTCATAGGCGTCACAGAAAAATGATAAATCTATTTACATGTACGTAATTCATGCCTCGAGTGAATAGATTTTTCACGTGTTTGTAGAAACTTGACACAATAGCGAATGTGTGAATGATAAAGTAAATATTATTCTTCATTCTACGTTGGTTATTGAAGAGGATATTGCTGTATGTTATATAGTTTCAATAGCAGTATGATTTTGCGATATTTTCACAACATTATATCTAAAGATGAAATTCCGTATAGCATATACTTATAAATATTTTAATAGAAAAACATTCATAACTCATTTATTTTTTCATATACGTTTCAAGTGCCCCTCCAACGTTCATCCCGCAAGTCCAGATGGCGAGATGGCGCCACCGTCTTGTCGCCTTTGCCTGCAGAAATTGACAGAATTAGGTACTCAGAATGAATAAACGCGCTAGTTTTTCCCCCGCACCGTGAATCGATCGATTACTTTGCACATAGATTCACGAACCCGTGCGCGCAACTCTCATTTTCGAAGTTTAGAGCCGAGCATCATCATTAATACTACTTTTTACTGATAATAAGGAATATGTATGTATAGATATGTATCTATAATAACCTATAGCTTTTAAAATATTAAACTATTCACTACTGTTCTTTATTTATTTTGTAACTGTGTATAAAATTACAAACATCCTTATTAATTTGTGCCTAATAGAAACTGATGTCGTTTCCATAAATGCTGAAAAACGCAGCTCTGATGATGTTTTATAATAGGAAACTATGTATATATCAACGAAATAAAGCTATAATTATTATGTTACTGTCTGTACAATTACTTTTTTACTTGCTTTTTTCAATTTGAATCATATTTAATTTTCTAGCAATAAAGATATATTTTATTTCTCATTATATATATATTTATAGACGAACATAATATCTGCTAAAAATATCATTTTAGCATGAATGTTATTTTCTTTTTCTTATTTCTTCTTGCCTCCGTTTTGAAGGGATATTTTTTCATGCACATCTCACAGATTTTAAATCGAAAAAATAACACATATTCAATCAATAGTAATAAAATGGAAAGCGCTAACCCTACGAATAATATGACAAATATCATATATACTTGACTGATACCAATCGACTGAAAAGGCAGTACTTCCTCGCTTTCGGTTAATTTCCAATTCATCCATCGATCCATTAGTCCATCCAAAAGTCCTGTTTCTGCTAGTTTTAAAATTCTTTAGGATATATTAATAATTTTATTAGAATTCTCAACAGTTTGTGATGCTCTTAATTGTGTATAATAGACTATCATACCCATTATCGAAACTACGTTTGTATCGAAATCCTCGTTTGACTGCAGATCCGATCCAAGTTTCGAAGTAAGGATGTTTCGTTGGGACCAGTCTGCAAAAATACTTGCCGTTTGTTTTGTATAAATCTTCCGGTTCGAAAGCAGCAATCTTCTTATTTTTTGAGAAACATACTTTTTGGTAAATTTCGTAAGGATTGGATGCATACGAAACCCGAGTGACGTCGCTAGAACGCACGAAATACCTGGACACTAACGCCTGAAAGAAGTTGCTAAAATTATATATTCCTGCAAAATATTATTTTGTAAGATACGCAGCATCTCTTACGTCAAAGGTCTCGCGGACCATTGATCCAGTGAAAGTAGTGACCTCGTATTTGCTTTTCTGAATCAAACTTCTTAAATCAGTAAATGGAAGAATATATCTTTTATTCGTCATTAGGAATATAGCATTCGAGCTGAAAGCAATGAGAATCAACCAAGAAAACATGGTCGTAGTGATATACACGATTTTCGATTTATAGTGATATTCAGCGGGAAGACATCCTAAAATAAATTCGATTTTCTTTGTAAAATTATTACCTAAACCCAGATTTCATTGTAAATCATTCCATACCTTGAGAAGAAGCAATAGCAATTGTGTACAGAAGATGATCATGAAAGTTACTTCGACGCTCTACACGAGTTTCCTGAGTCTGATTTACATATTTTTCGTATAGGTATCCCACGGTACATAATACTAAAAGTGAGAGAAAAATCGCACACCAAACTTTTCCCGTAAATAAATGGAACATCCATAATTCGTTGTGCTTCCACTCGGGTTTTATGTATAAATAATATCTGTAAGTTTGACGATATTGCTTGAACTTTATTTTATTTTGTAGCACATAATATAGCGAAAAATGTTTTATACCGAACTGTCCACATTGGCAGAGTATACTCCAATAGTGGCAGTAGATTTATGAATAAACCAGATCTGGGAATAACGAGAGCTTTGTTTTGTTCGATCAATCCTAACAATCCATCGTAACTACCGTTTTGTAACTCAGCACCGAAGCGCCTGTCTTTTAGCCTTAGGGGAACCAATCTGTAAAAATGATTATTCCACTGGTTATTCTACATAAATATATTACATTATAATATATACATACGTAAAATTGAGATAATCCGACAGAATCGTCCAAATATCTCCGCACACGCCACTTATTGCAGTGTCGTTGCTGTTAAAACTCACTAGATTTTTTTCCTGAAAGAAGAAACTTAATTGTCTATACATTCTATACCAAAAAGCTCTACACGCATCGAACTATAATCAATGGTAATCTCACGTGAAAAAACGCAACGGTGACTCTAGCCCTTTGAAAATTGTGATTCTCCAAATCCCGAATTATCCTGTCTCGTTCATTTTGTTCGCTCATAAAACTCGGAACACTGAAAATCGGTATGAAATTCTCATCTCTCTTGTTCCAAATGACGCCTTCGATCGCGCCAGAAATTTCTGGAGCATTGAAAACGAGCATCAGAGACAAAAGCATTTTGCAATGGCATTTCTGAGAAGCAAAACGGGGAATGAGAAATTGCGCTATGTAATCGGCGTCGATCATCGTCGCGAATATCGCGTGGAGTAAATTACTCCATAGCGTGAGCTGCGCTTTTTTTCACGCTGTTATTTGATTTATCGTAAATGACGTTAATTATAATAGTGTGTTCTGCATTACGCCCTGCGAATAATTTCACAACTTTACTTTCAAAGATAAAAAATAAGCCATACAAAATTTATTATAAAAAAATCTTTCTTTTTCTCACAGACATTTCAAATTTCCCGCCAACGTTCATCTCGCGCATCCAGATGGCGCCACCTGCTGGTCGGCTTTGTCTCATCTAGTATATCTATATATATGCTTTGCCTGCAGCAGAAATGAATGAACGAGCCCCTCCTCCGTTCGGAGAATCGATTCACGAATCCGCGCAGCTCTCACGCACAGCATTGTCAAAGTTCAGAGCCGAGCGTTGCACGTAGGTGTATAGTGCCCGGACAATAAACATAATAAATGACGGATCTCGTGGAAAAGTTCGCGTCCATATCTCGGCAGAAGATCGTCCGATAGTATACGGCCGGAAATATGTCTGGAATCTTTGTGAGTCGTCCTTTTTAACTGGGAGTCTGTTCGATATCTGCTGCCGTTGCTCTTGTTGTCGTCGGTCTTGGGGATTCATTGAGGAAGTCAATCAGCTGCAATGGACAACATCGCTGCGACCGAGTGTCTGACCCTGGATTTTGGGCCCTTCGAGACTGTGCATCGATGGCAACGTATGCCCGAGTGTTGTGAGTTTGTTGGAGCCAGGTATATTCGTTATTGTTCATTTTCAGCTTTCATGATTTTTGACATGGCGATTAATTTTATTTATTTATTCTTTAGGCGAAGTAAGCACACAGTGGTAGCTTACAAAGACGCTATTTATGTCTTTGGCGGAGACAATGGCAAGCAGATGTTGAATGACTTGCTGCGATTCGATGTGAAAGAGAAAGCATGGGTGAGAGCGTTCGCTACTGGGACCCCACCTGCTCCCAGATATCATCACTCCGCTGTTATCAATGGCTCTTCTATGTTTGTGTTTGGTGGCTACACAGGAGATATCCACTCTAACTCCAATTTGACTAATAAGAATGACCTGTTCGAGTATCGCTTCCCAAATGGACAGTGGACTGAATGGAAGTTCTTTGGAAAGTAAGTGTCGCAGGAGAAGAGCTTTTTCATGTAATCAAATGTAAAGTTGAATATGATGATTCATGTTTGTCAATCTGTTTTAGAACACCTGTTGCCAGATCTGCTCATGGAGCTGCAGTTTACGACAACAAATTGTGGATATTTGCTGGCTATGATGGGAATGCTCGTTTGAATGACATGTGGACTATATCACTACTTGTAAGACACTTTTATTCGATTAATTCATAGGTGAATTGATTATTTGCTAATAAGATATTTGCTTCCAGCCTGGAGATCCAAAAGTTTGGGAGAAGGTTGTTCAGTCAGGAGATTGTCCACCTACGTGCTGCAATTTTCCTGTAGCGGTAGCTAGAGAGTCTATGTTTGTATTCAGTGGACAGAGTGGTGCCAAAATTACCAATAGCTTATTCCAATTTCATTTTCGAGAGAGGAGGTAATTTTATTATTTTGTATTATACATTATGTAATTATAGAAAAAAGTTTTAGTCGAATTAGTTGTCAATGGAATTTTAAAATTATAGATGGACAAGAATTTCTACTGAACATATATTACGCGGTGCGCCACCACCACCAGCACGTCGCTATGGTCACACAATGGTCAGTTTCGATCGGCATCTCTACGTTTTCGGCGGCACTGCAGATTCTACTCTACCTAATGATCTTCACTGTTATGATCTTGATACTCAAACATGGCATATCGTCACTCCATCTTCTGATAGCGAGGTATGTACCCTTGAACTTGCAAATGGTTTTTTCTTTTTATTTGTCTTATTCTTGTTATTTTTTTAGATTCCATCTGGACGTCTTTTCCATGCAGCAGCTGTCATTGGCGACGCAATGTTCATTTTCGGCGGTACAGTCGATAACAACGTGAGGTCGGGTGAAACGTATCGATTCCAATTTTCCTCGTATCCTAAATGTACCCTTCACGATGATTTCGGTCGTCTGCTGAATTCACGTCAGTTTTGTGACGTCGAGTTTATCGTGGGCGAGGACGACACGAAGATTCCGGCTCATATAGCAATGGTTGCCGCTCGATCAAAGTTTCTGAGGCAGAGGATTAGACAGGCTAAGGAAAAGCGACAGGAACATTTGGAGGAAGTTTATGGCGATTCCGAGATTCCAGTCAAAGACCTACCAATACTTGAGGTGAAACTAAAGGATGCAGTACCAGAGGCATTTGACATGGTTTTGAATTACATTTACACCGACCGCATTGATCCAACGAAGAAGATTGAAGATCCATTGAGCAACAGAATAGTGTTGCTTATGATGGATGTATATCGTTTGGCTGTGCAATTCAATATGAAACGCTTAGAGCAGCTTTGTGTTCATTACCTTGAAGCTACAATAAATCATGCTAACGTTTTAGAAGCATTGCACAATGCTGCAATGCTTAAATTATATTTTATTAAGGAGCTTTGCTTGAGTTTCGTTGTAAAAGAGAGCAATTACAATCAAATAGTCATGAGTCAAGAGTTTGAGTCTCTAGATCAGCCATTGATGGTCGAAGTTATTAGGAGAAAACAGATGCCACAAGCTAAAAATTTCTTGAAGCAGTTTGATTTAGGAACTGATATGGGTAAGTTGCATAATATTGAAATCCAAGCTTACTTACCAATTACTACGTTAAAAATTATAGGAACGACACTTGAGCAAGACATGGAGGCATTTTTAAAGGGTATAGGGCAAGAATTTTGTGATATTACTTTATTGCTTGATGGAGTACCTATACCTTCACATAAAGCAGTGCTGGCAGCTCGTTGCAGTTACTTTGAGGGATTATTCAGATCGTTCATGCCCGAAAGCAACACGGTTAATGTAAGAGAAATATTTATTCATTTAATTTATCTAATTACTCTAATAAATAAGTATATATAATTCAACCTATATATTACTTTTCAGATACAAATTGGAGAAATGATTCCATCATCAGAATCATTTGGATCACTCTTACGATACATATATTACGCTGACGTCTCCATGCCTCCAGAGGATTCTCTATACCTTTTTACAGTTCCAGTTTTCTATGGATTTACAAACAATCGTCTGCAGGCTTTCTGTAAGCAGAATCTCGAAATGAATGTAACATTTGAAAATGTGATACAGATCTTGGAAGCTGCGGATCGAATGCAGGCCGTCGATATCAAGAAATACGCTTTGAATCTCATCGTTCATCATATTGGAAAAGTAATTATTGAAACTTGATTTTGACGAATAGCACACTCATGACATTTTTTTCATCTCATCTCATCGCAGGTTGTGCGACTGCCAAGACTGAAACAGCTTAGTCGCGAACTTTTGCTAGACATCATAGAAGCCATGGCAGACGAGCGCAGTGAGGCACGAACTTGTCAGGATATGTCGAATCACTGCTGACGCATCTCGTTCACGAGCCAACATCGTTCTCGTGATTGGAAAGTTTCAACGCCCACGACTTTTCAAGTCAGTAGTCTCCTCTAGCGATATAAATATATTTGTTAACAAAAATAATAATAAGTAACTTTATGTCACGTAGGAGCTCTGTCGAGTTAATTTTACGTTGATCGGTCGCACGATCCTCTTTGTCGGTGACTGCTACTTGGATCAGGCTACACCACTAACGAGCTGCTTCGTGGATGCTCAACAACAGTCGCTCAACATGGCGACAACCCCGACGTCCAACGGCACACAAAAACAACGTCCTCTCGGTGCTAAACGATCACTGAGCGCACAGCGATGCTCCGACAGGCAAGGAACTCTCAGGCGCACACTTTACGCTTTGCCCGACCTGGGCATAAGAAAGTTGTTTCTGTAATGAGATGACGATTCCCAAACGTGACGTTTTCTATCTTGAGAATTTTGATCTGAATCTGTTTTTTTTCCTACAAAGAAGGTTGTCGTAGGCCGTACTATGTTTTCCATATTTTTTTAGTATGGTTCGGAAAAGCACGATTTTTACTCAGTAGAAAACGAGTACTATTGTTGAACTATCTTTTAATACCGTTAATATACATTATTCGAAGAAACTTTGCAAATCGTGATATTTAATTTTTGATGACTGAGATTTAATTTTTTAAAATATAGTGAAACTAGTAGAATACTGCGATTGAAAAATAATTTAGATCAAAAAATTTAATAAAAATTTAGTCTTGATTAATCCAATGAATAAGCAAACACCAGAAATGTAATTTAGGTATAGACTCAATGTTTCTTTTTTATTTTTTTACGTAATAATTGTATGTCTAATTAATTCTAAAAGTTTATACGAATTATAACTTTAATTTTTAAAACAAGTTATTCATAGGAAAATATTGATTTTATGATTATATATATTCTGATCAATTTGATTTTTGAGATACAAAAATGAACTTTTTCAAGTCAGTTTTTATTGCCAATTAATCATTTAACGGAGTTCAAGGTATTGCTAGAAAGTGGCTGTGAAGCTTTTGCTGTTTAGCTTTTAATTATCTCATACTTTTTCTAGCATTACAAAAAGTAGTTATTTGAAGGACTAACTAATTAATTGTGCGAGATGCAATATTTAAGTAATATAAACTAAGTTCGATAGAATATGAAAATTCATAGACTTGAAAGATTGCTTACCGTTACTGTACGTACTAAAATCTATATAAACATGTTGAATCTGTATAAGTAAAGTATCTATAATGAACTTATCTGTAGAAATTGAACTGTAGCAACTTAGTTCCTTTGAATATATTCAAAAGTAAAAGAAGACATCGATTTCGTAATTCCGTCGATCGAATTTTTAAATATGTAAACTACATTACTTTTGTTGTAATGTGACACTCGTATAGATGAGTAATTTTGTTAATTAAAATGAGTCGATAAAACTGTATTTTGAAAAACACGTTATAATTTTAATATATTTAGTAACAAAAATTTTCTGTACAATATGGAAAATAAAAAGTTGTTGTTCTTGCCAATCAATTCTCGAGTCTCTCTCGTCTTTCTTCTAAATATAGAATAACTGCAGAAGCCTTGGGTGTATCCAATACCTACCTTCAATAGGAAATCAAAGGGAAATAAAGCAGCATATCTTTTTTTAATAAATTATGCGTTATATTTGCATTCTTTATTTGCTCACAATCTTACGGTCCATTGTTCATGAAACATTGATTTCAATACTCGTTACCTGGTGCAAGCGTATTTTCTACGTCTTTTACAATCTCTCACTCTTTCCTGTTTCTCTCTCTCTCTCTCTCTCTCTCTCTCTCTCTCTCTCTCTCTCTCTCTCACAAGTTTTCTCTCTGGCTTTCACGGAATAAAAGAACAAAAGCCGCAGCCTCGGGTACAAAAAATTTCCTTTGGCACGCGCGGGCTTTTTTCCATTTAAAAATGAATCTCTGTTTGCTTTATTTTCGTCACATCCTCTCTACGTAGTAGATATAATATACATACGCTCAACGTCAAATATCGCTGAAAGTACGAAATATTACATTTCTTCTATTTTATTTTTTATCCGCGACATAGAGCCTATATATTCATTCCTCTTTATAATTAAATAATCTTTTCATTATTGAATATGTAATATAAATACTGTAAAGAATGTTTGCGACGAGTTTCGCAATACTCCAAGGAACTCAATATGCTTCGATTCGAACATAAATATAATAAGTGTGTAACTCGTGATATAATTTTACATATCGTAATAATCAACGACTGAGTAAATATATCGATCATTAAAATTGGAAATTCAAAATGACCATATTACTTTTATTTATCATAATAACAAACTTGACTTTCTTTCTTTTTTTTACTCATTTTTTGCGTCAATTCTCGCGCGTGCTCACAGACGATCACACTCGTAGTTCCATTCGCTATGAAGCATAGTTTAAATTTCTCTAAGAGTTTCTCTAGGTTGTTTTTTTTTATTATTATTATAACTATGTGTAAGATTCGCGTTCGCTAATTATTACACAGTAAATTATGCTAAGTAGGCCTTTTTGTTCGTCGCTTAAGACTTAAGAGACTAAGTTTTTTTTTTTTTCATTAAATTTTACGAAGAAAATTTGCGCTTGACGAACGATGCAAAAAATCGTCTTGATCCGTGCTTGTCCACGTCGTTGAAGTTGCCATCCTCGCGATATGATGATCCCTCGTGCGTTCTTCGGTAGAGTTAGAAAAGTGTTATTATCGTTCGCAGCGCTTCGTAAAGTATTGTAATCGTTATATTGTAAGTAACAGTATAAGAGCTGTCTTAAAAATTTCACGTTGTCTTCGAATGGCCCCAATCTGTAAGACGACAAGTTTGTTCTGATTTTATACAACGTCTTAAAAATGAAACCAACTTAGGCATGATCAATAATATTATACAATAATTAATCGATAAAAATAAAAAAAAATGTTTACCGGTTGTAGAATTCCTCTGGTGTGTCGCAGGCTCAAAGAGAACAAGAGACTACACACGTGACAATCGACACAGCGCCGCCGCTGGCGCTGCCGATCGCCATAAAAATCGTCGTCTCGTTTCGACGCTCGAGCCGACCTACCGACACGTCCCCGAGGAATCACCACCTGTTTATCGTCGTCACCATCGTCGTCTTGAATCTCGACACATGGGTGTGTGCAGCGCCCAAAATGCTTCGATTTCACTGACGACGACGATGACGATGACGACGACGGTGGATGAGGAAACGAGAATCGCGACGGTAGCTCTCGCTCGGCTTCGTTTATTTCTGTACAGACACGTCCAATTGTCGAGGATAATTGTTGGCGGCTAAGCCGAGGCTGATAAAAAAGATCGTCGACGCGGACATTAGCCGCGACGAGGATGATGATCGGTAGTGATACCGACGCTGATGAGGCGCGGCAACTTCCAAAAACAAGTTCTCCAGACTATGTACTCTTTGTCAGTTCTCTTCATTTCTGTAAAAAAAAATTGATTTACGATTCTCATTTTAGCCGTAACAGCAGCAGTAAATTGAAAATTGTATCGTATATATAACGAAAAAAAGCCTCAATAGAGCACCTTTTCCTCGGCGATGCTGCTGGTCGAGGCCATCCTGTGCGATGGTTCGAGCCTCCTGCGGCGCTCCTCAATAGCCTCGGCGTCAAGGCTGATGGTCGTCTGCAGAGTCTGCACAACCGAGGCGTTCACGTGCCTGGTTTTGATGAGGGGCGGGTTGCGCGATTGTGGAATCGCAAAAGCTCGCCTCAGAGCTCCCCTAGGCGGCGACGGTGGCGGATACGAGATGCCTGAGGAAGTAGATAGGAAAAATGCCATTTTGCGTTAGTGCCGGTGGTTCTATGAATGCTGGAGTGCGAAAGCTATATAGAAGGCCGTGGGTTGACGAATTTTTCTTTTTTATACAGTGTGGAGTTTAGCTTGTATATTTGTAAAAAGCTCGTGTCGAATTGGTGGTGTGGTAATATTTACAGTATTTATATAGAATGTTGCTTTTTTTATATTTCGTAGGGTATACACGTGCTGAAAAAGAAATAATTCGCTCGAAATGCGCCAGTAAAAGCCGACTTTTCCGGTGAAAAATCCTTGACTTGAATTCTTTAAAAATTGCTTGTTTATTTTCACTCACAAACATATATACAAATATACCGTCCGTGTATACCGACGGCGAAAAAAAATGAAAATATAAATACGCTCAAATTCTCTGTATGAATTTTTTTTTGTCGGAATTCATGAATTTTTTTTGTCGGAAATATCACGAATTTACGCTGCATTCCATCATCAGCTCTGCCAAGCTCGACTAATCTAATTAACTACTAAAATGAAACTCTTTTATCCATACCATTGCGTGCAAAATATAAGCGATCACAACGTGTGTGTGTGTGTGACTACAAACCTCGAGTCGGTAAAAAATCGACTTTTACCCACACATACAACATATAATCCCACTTTGACAAAAGAGACGACGATTATAAAATCTCATCGTCGTCTCGTGAAAGAGCGTGTAAAGCCATTAAAAATCCAAAATCGTATTGCCTTTTTTCTTAAATGAAAATTCACCTCGATGACCGGGCGACAAGAGGGTGTCCTTGCTCTTGGTGATCTGGGGCACGATGAGGAGCGATGATGGCGGCGTCGGCGAGACAGTCGACGTCTGCGGCGAGGTGGCCAGTGTCAGGTTGGGCAGCGACTGCCCGAGGCACGAGTAAGCCGGCACCTGTACGCTCAATGTGTTCGGCGTCGGCGACTTGTTCAGAAGAGAGCGTCTGCTGTTTCACGTATAGTAAGAACAAATTAATTTTTACGTGCTTTTTTTCTTTTTTTCTGGGTGTGTTTTACAATTAAGTGCGGTTTATTTTTGCTTCGAGAGGAAAGAGATCGTGTGTGTCTGTTTTACTGTAGCTTCGCGGAGGTTTAATTATTTTAACGGTAATTGGATCGCTGTTGATCTAGATTGAAAATAAAACATTACTCGAATTAGTTGTAACTTATTTACGGTGCACTAACACTCAAAGGCAGTTTAAATTAAAATCACGTGGCATGTGAATCAGGCTGATTGATGGAAATAATTTACGTACCCTTCACTTCCGTAAGTGGATAATTGGATGCTCCGAATTATTTGCAAATTAGTTTATTTGATCCAGTGGGAATCCATTACGCTTTTACTCATCGCACACGATATTTTTCCTCACTTTTCATTGTGTTTTTATAGCGAAATCAAATGCAAAGCTATTTGCTCTTTACTGTACATGAAAATTCAATGTAAAAGGCATGCTTTCAAACAAATAAAGGTCTTTGCAAGATACTTTACTTACATGCAAAAGTCGAGTGCACTTAGATACTATAATAAAATATTACTCATTAGAATGAAAAAGTAAGAAATCATAATAGCTTAATAGCATAATAGTAGAATCATTTATTCGAAAGTAAAGTACGACGTATTTCATAACAATTTGTATTTACAATTATGATACATCATTTTCACATAATATCTATAATATATAATGAAGTAACGGTTATATAAAACAAATGTTACACTATATATATATTAATCGATAGATATTGTTTTTGCCAGAGCTATAATGAAGGCAAACATTGTAAACTGTAGTATTAAAATAGATTATACATCGCATCTAAACTGATCTTTTACGAGTAAGTCAATTGAGTAGTAAACACTTTTCAATGGGAATAACAATAATAATACGAATGTACATAACGGCGAAAATAATTAACAAAATAATAGACGTATATAAATAAAAGTGCGTTTGCTGACTGAGTGCAAATAAAAAGAAAAAAAGTATACGCATCAGTATCTTTAGATATATAAACAGGAATGTACATAATACAGGTAGAGGAACATCAATACTTTAGTAAAACTATAACATCCTTTTAAATATTCTACCGATAGCACAATATCTATATAAAATACTTTGTTCGTCCGTTGTTCTATTTCTATCATCACAATAAACGTGCAGATAAATCCATAAAAGGGAACAAATTAATTAACGTTATCGTGACGTAATATCACTAATAAATGGTCTGTTAAATATTACGTTTATCGTGTATTAACAATTTACATAAAATATCAAACTTTTGTAATTGTACACAAAGTCTTGAAGACTTCTTTCGATCACCGCACTTATCAGAGCATGTGATGTTATGCAAAAATTAATACTTGTATATATTTTCTTTCAAAAATTCCGGCGTCCTTTTCTTCTATACACAGGTGCAAAGAAGCTACTTCTCATAAGCAACTACGAGAGCAACCTTGATTACAGTTCGTAATTAAAAAACTTGCCAACTACTCTATATTCTCTAAGAATCTCAAAGATATATAGGCCTCTATAAGATAATCTCAGCAAAAAAAAAGTACCTCCTCGCAACAAATAAAACAGAAGCTTCGCGTAAACAGTAGCTAAAGGAAGAGAAAATCTAAGTAAAACGATAATAATATTAAAAAAAAAGAGTATAAGAAGAAAAAGCTCAGGCCGAGTGCGGAAAGAGTCGCGACCGCTGTCACCTGATCTGCAGCTGTCGATGATTGTGTCCAGCAGCAGCGGCGGCTGCTGCCGCAGCTGCAGCCGCAACCGCCGATTCGGTTCCTTCCTCGGACGAGACACTAGAAGCTCTGGGTGGTTCGGTCGTCTCGACGCTGACGTTGCGGCTGGGATTGTAAGACGGCAGGAAGTTACTGCCACTCGGCGAAGCGCCTTCCATCTCCATGCTGCCACTGCAAAGGCACAAGCTGCTTTTTTAAGGCGAGGGGAGGCTGTCTCGCGAGCTCTAGGCTTACGATAACGCGTACGCGCGCGAGGGTAGGGTCACTATAGACTAAGGGAGATTAGAGCGACTTTCTCGAGAGATGCTTGCTTTTATGCGCACACTGAGAAAAATCAAAGGGCTTGCAGATATAATCGGACGGGTGATATGCTTGTGAGGGTCTGTGTGGTCATGGGCTTTTTGGGCTGTGTGTGTGTGTGTGAGTTTCTACTATATTAGTGCAGGCGAAGTTTTATTTTGAGCGTTTACAGCTTCTTATCGAGATTGAAGTGATAAAACTTCACCTTGTGGGTGCAATCTATATTGTGTAAACTACATCCGATCATCAGCATAGCAATAATTGGTTGATTGCGTGTCTAAAGATTCTTCTACAGATTTCTCACTAAAATTTAGACTCGCAATCAAGGAAACGTGCATCGAGTATAATACATATATACTGAGAGTCAAGTGTATTCCCGATAACCGCGGAAATATTGAAAAAGTACATGGCATGAGCAAACGTGCATGGCGACGACGAACCTGTGGCTGTGCGCGAGACTGCTGACTCGGGAGGCACGACTGCTTCCGCGTGGCGTCCTCGGAATACCCTCGCAAAGCTCGTCCATGTCGAAATCGCCGTCGCCCAGGTAAGTGCTCGCCTGACGGCTCACCGAGCCCAGAGTCAGCGAACTGCCCAGTGGTGGCAGTTTCAGCATCGTCAGCTGCTGCTGCGCTTTCCTTATCGACTCCATCCAAGACTGTGAACGCACATTTTCGTTTGTGAAGATAGTGAAATTATTGTGATTACAATAACTTCTTCCAAAATTCAATTCACGCATCGTTAAAATTCGCGAACAATAAAAATACGTCGAGAGTATCGCGTTACTACACACCCCAATGGCGAACAATAACATCGACCAGGCGACAGCACACACACGTGTATCAAGCAACCGGAGTTTACACAGAAGTAGCTATACATATCGCGCAACAATGCCGAAAACGTATATACCTTCGCGAGCTTGGGCTCCGGTGCGCTCAATACGAGAGCCGCCGATGCGGCGCCGTACTCGTTGAGGTAGACGAGCCCGAGGCTCGACGGCTCCTTCAGCTCGTGAATGCGCACCCGGTCGACTACCAGTGGTTGCCGTATTATCTTGAGACCGCTACCGGCTGACCCAGAGCCGCTGCTCGACGAGGCTTTCTTCGTCGACTGCTTACAGATCAACAGCATGTCCGTCAGCAAGAGCACGTGCACCTCCATCTAGGACAATAACGGAATGTGTTTAGAGAGAGAGAGAGAGAGCGATATTCGATTACGCCTGTGACTCTAATGCGCCACGTGATTAATGAAGCGAAAGATAAACGATACACTGGATTACAATGATTAATCCTTTCTTAAATATACCTTGCTGGTCGCAGCGTCACGTAGCTTGAGGTCACCCTCTCTCAGCAATGTTCTAAGCGCGTCCTTGGGACAGCCGGGCATCGGTGCGGTCATGATGTCCAGGTTGCTGTGAAACTTGATGAGCTTCTCGAGCTCTTCGTCACGCGACTCGACGACGTCGTAGCTCTCGAGTCTCGACGCCGCCGAGGCTAGTCTCGCCGTTTCTTCGCTTCGGCGCATCGCTGCGTTTACGGACGCCACGAAAGTGTCTACCGATTTGATCTGCGAGGAAAATTGATAGAGTTTTATATTACCCTTCGAAATTGATTTTACATTGAATTTATTTTTTCTCTCTACGATTTACCATAATAGTCAGCTCGGTCCGCTGCTCTTCGTGCTCCGTGTTCTTGTGCACGGCTTTCAAGAGAAGCGAGTATTTCGTTATTCTTTGCATCGGCTTCACTAAAATGTCGAGTAGCCTCAAGCGGTTGCAGTCTTTTTGTGTTTCGCACCACTGCAACCAAGCCGTCACATTTTATATACACTTCCATCCTCTTTTCATCACTGATATATGTATAATAATAATAATATACTCACCACGAGATAGGCCGTGAACAGGTCGTTGTCGTTAAGTCGGTCTCGGCAGTATTGCTGGCACTTGCTCTGCTCGGAGCAGTACCTCGTGTAAGGGGCGAATATCTTCTCGAAGCTCTCGAAGCCTTGAAGTAGGTGTCCGGGGTCAAGTGGCTGCCTCGTAGTCCTGGCGGCGTCCAGCATCGCCGCGATGTGTTCCGTCCAGAATTCACGATTAGCCGCGTAGATCTCGGGTATGTTACTGAACAGCCGCGTCCTGTCGACCTCGCTCAGGATATTCGAGGCCTGCAGGCCGCACAGACAGGCCATGAAGAGCTGGTAAAGAAATGATTTCTCGTATTATTTATATGGGACTGTAATATATCACGTGCTCGCGGAAAACTATACTTAAACTCGAAAGTGGTATGTGTATGGAAAAAGGACCTGCAAAGTTTGCCGGCGATGTAAGCAATTAAACTTTTGTGCAACGCTTGATCCTCTCCCGAGCGTATAATTATAAACTAACGCGAGAGGAAGTTCAAAGTTAGTTGGGATAATGCGAGAATTTTTCACTAGTGCATAATATATATTATATATGCACGCCGTGTATGTACAATAGTTTCGAGACAGTACTTACATCGGTCACGACTTTGAGCGTTTTAATGTAAGCCGCTTCTGTCTGCGCCAACTCCCAGAGGGCCGTTTGCTGCTGCTGCTGTTTCTCGCTCAGGAGCTCCGAGTTCTCGACTATGTCGCGCCAATCGTTCTCCAGACTGAAGAGCGCTGCGAAATATATAACAATAAGAAATTCAATTTCAATATTATTATTATCATTATATATCAGAATTTAATTTCTCCGCCTTGTTTTCAATTAACTCGTTGATGAAAATAGTTCGGTATACGCGAAAGAAGCTAGGCTAATTTACGTCCAGCAGCCGCTGCGCACTTCCTGCCTCGCGAGAGTGCGAATGGCTAGCGACTTCCGCTTTCGCTCGGCTGCAATTACACGCACAGGCTACTGGCTGCTCTAAATCGAATAGAAAAGAGCCTCGGCCGACTGCATTCTCGAAATTGCATGGAATTGAATTTCCTCTTACGCCGACGTCGACTGGAGGGTAGATTCGAACTTTCTTTTCTACTTGGATATACTTATTGCTGAGCTGAGTTTTTTCTTACTTGCGTGAGTTTTATGCTTGTATTTTGATTTTAGTCGATGAGAATTATTGAAATATCGTTTACTTAATCTTGCTGCTGGAGATAGAATCAGCTCTCGTGTAGAGCGAAATTAGATCGTCGAAGCGATCGGACTCGTGTAACAATTGGAATCAATTTAGAACGGAAGCCGTGTCTTTCCTACAATCCTCCAGGCAATCGTTGAAAACTACTACACCGTTAAAGAAATTGACTTTCTCAGACGCTGATTCCGTACCAGTTTAACTTAACTTCAATCCATTAGCCTTTCATTCGCAGTATGGACCCAATCGCTAACGACTATAAATACAGGATTTATTCTTTTATTTACTTGCTACGGCTGAAAGCTCGAGCTTTCAAGTAAATAATTATTTCTACGGAGAAGTTCAAAGATTTCGACGTATATACACACGCGGGGATAAGAGAGTTGAGAAGTTCAAGCGGCGGGGAAAAGGCCAGTCCAAATCTATTTCGTTTTACGACTCCGTGGAGGTGAAATTAATGTTTTACTTTATAAAAACACAATAAAACAACCTTTCTTTGAAAAAGAAATTTTTGTGAATTGTAAAACAGAATCTTTCGCAAAAATAAAAGATAACTTCATTTTATTATACATACTTGTAAGAAAAAATATTGGCGAAGACAATAAAGTTTCGAAATTTCATCGTCAAATCCGTCTCAGAAGAACACCTAGTTTCTGCACGTTTCGTGGAATTGAATAACGAGTTTATAAAATACGGTATTACGCTTCTCAATATACACACTATTTTTACATACTAAAAATAAATAAGAAAATTGGTGCACTTAAAAATTAAGTTAGCTTCAATTTCGTTCGTCTTACCTTCCTCGTTGGCAACTAGCTCGTAGGGTAGCTGAGACTCGGGCAGCCTCGGTACTCCGTGTTTCGTGTAGCCGTTGAGTTGCTCGACGAGAAGCTCCATCTTGGTGCCCTTAGTGTTGGTGAAGAAGCCGCTCCAACGCTGCTTGCTGGCCTTGAGTCCCGCAGCCCCAGCGGCACCCTTGGCAGAAGCAAGCGCTGCTGCGGCGGCTGCACCCACCTCCGAGTCCATCGACGAGTCCTCCGTCGAGGCGCTGAAGAATCGACTGCTTCGGCCTCTGTAGCTCTGAGAATCCGAGGGCTGTCGTGAGTGTTCGTATCAGTGTGCTTTTTTTAATTATTATTATTTTGGCTTATTTTGAAGAACTGCTTTATTCAACATATACGGCTTGGCACAAAGGCCTTGGATAATTATCGGCGCTATAGTTGGCCTTCTTCCGCCTACGAAAACTACGGAGAGTTCTTGCGAGCAATCTGCTTACGATGCCCTTACGTAATTGTACTTAAAAGCTTCGGCTAATAGAATCTTAATTATTACGCCCAGTGTGATAAATATTTCACTCCGAGAGAGATGCTTTTAGTTCGCATAATCGGCGCCTGAATATTTCAGAAACACTTAAGACGCGCTTCCGTCTTCGAACTAAGCCGATAATGTTGTTTCTAACTTCTCACATTTTGATTAGCCTTGAAATAATTCATGATTTACTTTGTTCTTTCGCATACATCAGCCAAGGGTAGTCCGTATTATATTTGAAACGTTTGACTGGATATGGAAATTTTGAAAAGTTGCCGTGTGTTGATACAATTTC
This sequence comes from Cecidostiba fungosa, assembly GCA_900474305.1. Classification (NCBI taxonomy): domain Eukaryota; kingdom Metazoa; phylum Arthropoda; class Insecta; order Hymenoptera; family Pteromalidae; genus Cecidostiba; species Cecidostiba fungosa. The sequence goes on along the minus strand of UCOJ01000058.1, from coordinate 229,676 downwards.
TTAATTCATGGCATCGATTATATTATGAAACATATATAATAAAAGCCATCCGCAACTTTATGGATGTCGAGGAAACAGGCCTCCGTCAAACGATCTCCTTAATTAATAGACACAGCTGTACAGTAATAAAAGAGTATAATCGACGAAGAGCGCCATAAAATTATGATTCACAGCTCGTTTTACTGCGATCGCAAGAAAGAGCATTAAAACTTTATACGCGCAAGATTTCAAATTCGTGGAAGCGTATAAGGCACTAATGATCTCTTAATTGCCCTTCATTATTCAACCCGAATTTTTCCAGTAATCACGAGATTTCTTATTCAGTCCTTTAACGGCGACCTCGGGATACAGCACAACAAAAGTCCTTCCGGCGTCAATCCACTGGTATACAGAGAATATTTTGAGGACGAAGTTGAGCGTCAGATCGATCGGGTATACAGTCAAAGTCTCGCGTGATTGCCCAAGTTTCGCGGTTACTTGCATAACTCTCATTAAGTTAGGAGGCCTGACACTTTAATGGCCATTTAAGTAATCATATAGCTCGATAATTATTTGCGCTGCTCGCACGATGTGTCTTATATACATATGCGAATATGGAGATAAGGAGAGGATGTTTAAGTGGAGGTTAGAGATAAGATTTTATAAGACGTGGACACGATTGATTTTGCGAAGTGACAACGGTAAGTATAATTAGTAATAATATCCCCTCGTTCTGTGACTTAATTTTTGTGACTTGAAAATTGGTACGGCTTTATAACTACGATTATAAAGGAAAAGAAAGTTCCGAGGACGACAAAAATTGGTATTTCATTGGTGAATCATTCATGGAATAGACAGTTATAGCATGAGTGGCTCAAGCAGGCCCGACAATCCTGCTTTGGAGGCACACTCCTATATATACATTCTGCGTGCAGATTGTGATGAGGGAAACAAAAAAGTGCCCATGCGCCGCCTGTCGCCGCTAGCCAGATACTAATAGACGGCTGAAAAGTTGAAACGATGGGGGAAAGGCCAGTTCAAAACTGTTTTCTATTATACGGCAACTACTTATAGCTCGGCACATTACGACTGATTCCGCACGCTCATTTACGTACATATATATTTCACCAAGTCAAACTGTACTCGAATTTTTCTACCAATGATGATGAATATCGAACGATAAGATAAATCAATTCTACCTCATACTAGCAAATCAAGATAACCGATCACCTCGCTGAATCAGCCAAAAAACGATCCTTCCACACCTCTCTCCCCGCATTATTATCAAATTCCCGCAGATCTCAACGCGTTTTTATCAATTTTCCACATCAGCCGAGGTAGAACTTGCCTCTCCAAGGGAAAGTGACTCGCCCGCAGTTTTTCCAGCATTATCGGCTAGACAGACGCTCCGTAGAGGAAGTTCCCGTCTTTCTCTCTAATGCAGGGACACGCGTAAAATCGAATTATGCATGGCGCAGTCGTTGCATGCATAATGCTCGGTTCCATACGCGTCGACACAGCGTTTTATATAAGCGCGCGAGTGTAGCGAGACTTTATAAGGGAAGAAAGTTTCAGTTGTGCCTACGGTTAGCTTCGTGTTATTCTCTCTACGGGCGAACTTTACGCTGCAGGGACGAGAAAGAGAGTATACCTTTTGTACGTGAGAAATTTTTATTCTCTCGGAAAGGGTGAGTTGTTTAAACGGTCGTGTGTTGCGCACCAGAGGGTCGTAGTTTTGTACTACGTTTGATGAGAATGCCAAGTTTCGGTAGTATATCTGTTTCGAGTTTCGAGGAGATTCGTAAAGTCTTCGATATGTAGAGACAGTGCGTTTGGATGCTGGAAGTGAGAGGAATAATTGCACTTAAAATGAATGGGTTTCTACAAACTTTTATTCTACGTTGAAGAGCATAAAAAACCTCTTAACGCTGTGCTTCGACCATCAGGTCTATCAATAATTCTCGTAACGCGTAAAATCCTAGCATCAAGATTGTGAAAGTGCAAAAAAGCCTTCGGCGAAATTTACGGTGTATAAATTTGATCTTTACGCGAGCGTAAATTACCTCAGGCGTTGATTTTTACGAGCAATCTGTATCGCGCAGAAGAGAAGACACTTACTTACTTACTTGCAAAATATGCGTGTCGTAAAGAATTGATTAGACGTCGAGCTTTATAAAAAGCTAGAATTTTATAACTCATCCGATCTGGGTAATTTTGCAGCTCCATCGCCCATTTCGCATTATGATGCATCAAAATTTTACGAGATTTAAGTATACACGCTGCGATGAGGCTAATCCTGGATCAACATGTTGATACGTATAGTAAGCCATTAAATTATCGCGGAATTATGTGCTCGTAATTAGGCTGGTAGTTTGCGCTCGTAATTCATCAAAATTATATTGCGCTGATGGACGCAATTTTGACAGGTTGAACAATATTTTTTATCAGCTAACGGATCAACGTATAAAAAAACCCTCATCGAAAGCCCAAAACCCAATTGAATCGAGCGATAAATTCGTTCGAGGTCACGAGCGAAAAAAATAATAGAAAGAATAAAAAAAGCACCGAACGAGATATCTCGCTCGTCCATAAGAAAAACGTATACGTGCGGGTGGAAAGTATTCACGATCGATTCTTATCTAACTCGGAGCTGCTGCGCGTACATAATTCACAGGGGCGCGTAAATACAGAAATAATCGGCTTCGCGCGCGGTTGTATCGAGGGAAAATTGGCTTCGTAACGCGCGCTGATTTACCGCGAGTTATGGCGGATCGATGGAAAAAAAAGAATAAAAAAATAGCATCTGGGTGTGCTGGGGTGGCTGTGAATTAGGGTTGGCGAGGGCGATTATTAGGAAAGAACGCAGTGCAATTGAACGAAGTGCTTTTGAATTGGTTGTTGGGAATTTTGAGAGCAATAAATTTGGGTGTATTTGAATAAAATAAAAGTGGGAAATATAATTTTTAGGTCACTGAAATTTTGACTTTCTACATCTAATTAAGTTTTTCCTGCACTTGTAAGCATTTCTTATTCTCCGAAGAGTTGCAAAAGCTTAAGCATTTCTAATCTACTTGGTTTAATGCCATTTTCAAGTAAAAAGTATATCATCTTCTTCAAGAATTTCAGAAAACACGTTTTTCCAAAAATGGATGACCATTATTTCACGCTCCAACGATATCCACGATGTGACCTGAAAACTCGTTTCCGCCGAGTAATGAAAATAAATCAAATACCAGCTTATTTTGCAGGCGTAAAGTGTCAATTACAAGCTCTTAATTTTTTAACAATGTCACAGCCACTTGATCAGCACGAACCACGTTAAAAATACATTGCAAGCATTGTAAATAAAACCCTCAACAAAATACACAGTTCTCCAAAAAGACTCCCGAAATATCAGCCAGAAACGTGAAATTCCTCTCCTCTCTATAAATAGAGCCTCCGCAGTAATAAACCTGCACAGTAGCCCGAGTCGCAAAAAGCTCGCCCCCAGGAAAATCAATTGCGCCACATAGAGAGAGAGAGAGAATGAGAGAAAGTTTATCGCGCGCAGCAAGTTCCGAGAACCGCACACGAGCTCGGCTAATCCGCGCCGCTGAGCAGATCCCATCTTTGCACGCGTTTCGGATAAGGGATCTCTCTCTGCAGGCGTAGTGAGTAAGCGTCAGCGCAATTAACAATCGAAACGCATGCGGGTTGTTGCGTCGGATTTTTCACTTGGTGTGAGTTGACTGACGGCTGATTCGCGATACGGGATGAAGGTTGTGTTTATTTTCTTCGTCAGATAAAAGTATCCGTACATTTTTTTTTTATAAAAAACTTTTTTGGTATTATTGTTCAACCTTATCAATAATCTAAAAATAACTCGTTTTTATCCGAAGGAACTCTTAACGAGTTTGAAATATACTCGTGACAACACGCAGACAGGCGGGCTCGCGAATTAGCATACGTATTTTTTGTCATTACAGCGTCGAGCAAGTACCGAAACATTTCCATATGTATATATTCCACGAAACAGACGAGAGCGCGAGATAACTTTCAAATGTATTCGGAAATCGCGATAGCGTCAGGCGGGGAATTTTTGCATATTCGCATAAGCAAAACTCTCTCGACATTCTTCTGCAATTTTATCTCTCCCGAGAGTAATTATACTCGTCCCTTTCGCGTTGATTATATCGATCTCGGTGTGTTTCGAGTAAACAACGAACAACAGCTACACGTAACTTCCATCTTACATCGGAGAGTCTGACACAATTCGGAGTGTTACTACTTGGGAAATCAATTTACAGCTACAATGAGCATCCGGCTTTGTCTCTGAAATATCCACAAGACAGAGGAAAATAGCGAACAATGTCCGCAATTAGGAAAGCTTTATAAGTGGTGGCTGGAGTTTTTTTAAAATCACACCATCTGGTCGCGGGTGTCTCCGCTTCGTCCTTACACTTGGAAGACCCTCACGTATAACCTTTTTCTCCAGCACTTTTCGCGTAGAAACTCTTCACGGAAAAGGTCTACCTCGAAAGAGAGAGAGAGAGAGAGAAAGCGTCGGCAGCGCGGAGCACTTTCCTTTCGAGGGTCAAGGTCTCCAGCGTCTCCATCAACCCATTAATTAATGCTCGAGTCGAGTTCGCCCGAGATAATTGGGGAAGAATAAAAATGGTCTTTTAGGTTTCGGGAGTTCTAATTGAGAAGCTGATGCTTCAGAGATAGGAATCGAGATATTTAAAGCAATAACGATTCACATTTCATATTCCAACCGATCTCCAAATTCAACAGAGTTAAAAATCGCTGAAAAAACTTCAAGCCCATCCGCAAACAATTTCCCTTTCGTTCTCACCTGTGTACACATATATTCTATAGCAAAACACGACCATCAAAAACTGGGCTCGCGCCAGATGCGTCGGAAATCGGAGCATCGGTATACGTACATACACCCTCGAGCGAGCGAACAATGGCGTTCCATACCCGACTCATCGCGTATAATGTTCTCTCGCGTGTTATTCTCCTACGACCAACCCTTTTTCGCGTGCGTTCTATATTCGTCCGATTGACGGCCGATGCTGACGCCCTTTTTAGATTGCGTGTCGTGTATTTTCTGTTTTGGTGCGTCGACGTCAGATGATAAGATTTAGAGGAATGTGACGGCGCACCTTTCTTTTCATCGGTTGTCAGAGGGTAATCAACTTTGACGAGTTATTCTTCAAAATAAGCCGATACATCGTTTTAGAATCTGACGGTATTATGATCGAACTTACCCCTCCAGTTTTTCGAAAGGAAACATTCTGACTGCTTCTCTGGCTGGCCGATCTCGAGCTCGATTTTTCATCTTTGGCTGTAACAGAAAGCAATACCACAAACAGGTGTTATATTAAATCTAGCAAACTACTATAGCGCTGAAATATCAATCACAAATCCTACAAACCGCAAGCACGGAACGAAAATTCTTTTTACATATTACACAACAATAGCCAATCCTCCCTCTCGGCCTAGATTCAAAGATAAGCGTAACATCCATCAAACTCAACGATCCATTCGAGCCTGGATATCCGTCATCCTCTCGCGCATATAACCACCGTCGACTCTCGCTCTCACTCATACATCATTAAAAGCACGTCGCTCAGGGTCGTTAACCCGTATTCGGCCGTCGGCGCGCAACAATAAAACCAACGGCTTATCAGATCGACAGCCGTGTGGCAAGACGTAACTTCCGCGTATAGCGTCGGCAGGTGTTAATTCGCGCCAGCATGCAAATTCTAAACGAAGCGTTATTTAAGACGAAGAATTATAAGAGGTATAAATCGATTCGTTACGCTTTTTGTCTGTGGCTGGGCTGGTCGGATGTAGCCTAGTTTTTTTTTCATGATGCAGGTGTTTTGGGTTAGTGAGAGTCATTGCAGTGACGGTATTTGCCTTGTTGCCTGCTATATTAATTTGAATGAGTATTGAATGTGTCAAAGCTGGCATTTTCTTATTGAAAAATAATAATAAACAATGCAATTATATGCACATATTTAATCATTTAATTTATGAGGAAATTTCAATTTACAATTTACGCTCGACCTCGTTTCTCCACATTTAAAGCAGCATTTAAACTTTAGTTAGAATTTAATAGATATCAGAAAATTCATGTCTGCTTCGCAACATTAATTTACAACGGTTGAAATTAAACGCTAAACAAATTTCCGTGATTATAATCCAAGTAATCGTGACCGTGATATGTAATGAAAACTATTATTCTTCATGCATTTACCAAGATCTTTTGAGTGAAAAAATAGTTGGAACTAGAGCTCAAAGGAAAGCAAATAATGTACGTTGTGTGTTTACGTTGTAATTAAAAAAACTAAACGAATCCACTCCTAGAACTTCATTTACAAGATCCTTAAAAAATTGCATAGATAATTTAACGATTAAAAGCCAGTAATCGAACAAATAATAATTCCCATTAAAACTTATCCACATCACCCCATCCTCTTCCCCCAGTTACAGACTGACCGTCATCCGCAGTAAACACGGCAAATTCGCTTTAATGTAAAGCAAATTTATGACAATGCATTTTCGTTCAGCTGAATAACACACTACATCATTCCGAACAAAAGTTAAATCATCTAATGTATTTCGACGGAAAGCGCTTTATGTTAATGCTCGGGTAAAGCTCTCGACTATATAGTTATATTTTCATCCAAATCCTCGTAATTCGTAACAGTCCAATTGAAATGTAATCCAATGTACAATGTAAATTAATTAAACATTTATTCGCCGTTTAATCTCCAGATCCTTCTGCAGCAATTAATTATATTCAAAATACCCAAAGTGACCTTGCGCATAAAATCGAATTCAAACGAAAGCTTAGCGCCCGCGTTCTTTTAACTTTCTCACTGCGGCAGAGCCTAAAATTAAATTTTCGAATCGCGTTCCCAGAAACCGCACGAACGACGCGATGAATATCGCGCGCGGCTGCGAAATACGCGTCGCGATTGGGCGCCAAAAGCCCGTGAACGAGTAAAGCGCGTGTGAGAAACCAGTGGTGCAGGTACGTGACTCTGCTCGGCCGCGCGTACTGCGCCACTTTTCGCGGCTGTTTACTGGTCCGCCAATTTTGTGGCTGAAGCTATATTTGATTTTTTTTTAGATTTAGAATTTTTTAAATTGGATTTTCGAGTAGGTGAGTATAAAGTATCGTTTCATGCTGTCCTGTAGTCGAAATATTGCGCGAACTAGATATTTTTTCCAAAGGCTAGGAATGGATTGTACCTTTTCGGGTGTCTATTTTTTATGCCACGTATGGTTGCAAGTACGAGGATAACTGGATACGTTGAAATCCTCAAAATTCGCCTCTCGCATGGCATACTGTCGTTCGTTATCCGATTGCATGTAACAAAAATCTTTTTTGCAAGAATTCCCAACTCTTCTTTTCATCTATTAGTTCTTCCGCACCTCCTAAACATTCACCTCGCTCTAATTAAACCCCCAAACGCGATCGAAATATCAAAGCTCGTTTTCCCTCGAAAAATACATTTCTCTCTTTCTCTGAAATAAAACCTCCAAAAAATAAACGAAAAAAGTACCTTCAAACTCTAAAGAGCCAAACCTTAGTAAACGCGCACGCCTCTCGACCCAGCGCTAAAAAGAAACTAAACATACACACGTGAGTTGAAAAAAAAAATCGCAGCAGAGCCGATGAAAAAAAAAAAAAAAAAAAAACTGGAGCGCGAGCGAAACGAACGAATTACGCAGCCTTGACTCTCGCCTCTACATTAACGACCTCCGAGCAAGAGAGATGGAAACTCGAGTGAAGCCTAAGACCGTGAGCATGCACGCACGAGACGAAATAGTCTTGTTTCTATTTTCTTCTTCTCTCCTTTCGCTTCGTCTTTTTTTGCGCATCATATAGTGAGATTGCTTAGGAGAGCACTCGCGTGTACATCAGGAAGCTTCGCTTAGCCTTTTTCCTTGTACAGCTTGTTGGTGAGGCGGATTTGAAGAGACGGGGCTTTTGAGGGGATTTTTTTTTATTGCTGAGGAGCATTGCTGCAGTCAGTGCGGGCATTTTTAATTGAGACTGCTCTCTTCTGCGAATTAGGAGTTAGCAAGAGTGACTCGGCGAAATTTGTATATTTGCGAAGGACTGTGTGGAAGATGAATAAATGCATTTTTTTGCAAACTTTGCACTTGTTATGAATGTATACTCGGCCTCAAAGAAGATCCTTGCTTTACTTTATCTGTCGTGTTTATATCTGTTACTTAATTTTATTTGAAGTATATATGGGAAAGTGAGGATTACTTAATAAGCTCATAAAATGTTTTTCATTAAAAAGTGATTAATTTTGAATAATATTTATGCATTTTGCAGATCAAAATAATGTAAATCTCTTATAATTCCACGAATATTAATCCGATATAATACCTACATCCAGAAATTAATTTTCTGGCATTATAAATCCAGTCCAGCCTAGCGTAAAATCACACCGGGGTGTATATCGACGTGTTTTATATTATAAACATACACTTGGATTATACTCTGTATATATATACGCCAATGAAAGGAGTCAATGACGGATTTTTATTACTGGGACATAAATGGTCAATACGGTGGCAATAACGCTCCCCGTTGTCTCGTAACATTTTTATCGCGACCTATAAACGGAAAATCGCTCGCAAGATTGATACAATTTGTGCCCCGGCGAAAAATCCGTTTATTAAGCTAATATTTAATTTAGTGGAAAACACGTGTTTACGACGCCGGCGGGCCGAAATAACTTTACGACCCTTTTTTCCGAGGCAAAAAGTGTTTTAACTGAAAAAAACACGCAATATCGTAAATTCACCGTAAATATAGATAGAGAAAAAAAAGTATAATTTCATCAGCCCGTCGATATACACGTCGAATGAACAGCCGGATGTCGGAGTAGGAAGGAGGAAGTCGAAAGGTTGCGCGTCGCTGGGGAAATCAGTGCGAAAATGCTTGGAAAATCGCGCGTTACCTTAAGAAGCGGCGAAAATTCTCGCTACGCGTACATCGTGTCCCCGAAGAGGTTCGATTTTTGATTGCCGAAGTTTCTTCCTCGTGTGCGTCAAAATAACTTCATCGACCTGTCAATTTACTTCGATCGTTATTCTGAGCGATTGGTATTACAACACATAGATGTAAATCTAATAGATGAAGTGGAAAAAGCAGCTGAGAAAAAGAAAATTCAAAATTTTTCTTTGTTCTGATACAAGGCAGAAATAAGTAGCCGTAAGACAAAGCAGTTTTGGACTGAATTTATTCCCAGAAACGTTGGCATTCTAAATAAATGCAATATATCTATACTTATATAGTCGCAGAGATCATTTTTGAGTCCCTACTGCAATAGTTCATACAAGCAAGTGTTCGGATTTTTTCTATCAAAAGGAGAATCTGTTTCGTTGACGAGCCTTTTTTAAGCAAGATGGTCTGATTTTTTGAATATTACTGACAAACGCCTTATTAACATCGCAGAGATTAAGTCAGCTAATTAAGACCGGTGCAAAGGAGACAAATCGCGAGGCGTTAACAACGATCCCAGAGCGTGTATACTTAAGAAAGCAGCCAAAGACTCGCTAACGAGCCGTGGCGGAAGTAGATCTAATTATCCATTTTGCGTAATCCCAAGCATGAGATTCGGTAATCAGGATGCGGCGGCTGGAAAATTGTCAACCCTTCTGTAAGTCCATTTGCGGAGTATATCACGAATTTTTTCGTATACGTGTAGCCAATTAAAAGGTATCCCACACTAGATTGATAAATTGAAAATTAGAGAATGCAGATTTTTCAAAACTTTTTCAATTTTTCATACCCAATTCAACATTACTATATTGAAGAATCTATATTACAACTAAATCAACGACATCAATCTAAATTCCCGATGCCCCGTGAAACTTTCGAATTTCCTCTGCAGCCGTCGCCAAATGAAGTCGAACGTCTTCCCAGACGTATACGCTCCTTTTTAAGCCAAGCAAACTTGACTCGAGCAAACTTGACTTGAGTTGGATAGACGGGATAATTAAATCTGTCAATTAACCGAGACGGAACTGGATATCGAAAGGCCGCGATTGCATCGCCGATAATAGATCTTAATTTAAAGCTAGGCCAGGAGGGAGAACGGTTGACTTTTCTTCACGACGACTTTTCAGCGACTGCTCGATTGCACTTTTGTCGCAGTCAATTATAACGGAGAATCTTTATATCGATTGTACGAGTGGCTCCATTCTAATTCAGCGGATGATTAAGGTTATATAATGAAATTCGACTTACCAGTTATTCGTAGATGTTTTCCACCTAGGCAGGAAGTTTCTGTCGTGTGTAGGGGTAAAGGGGCCGCGAAGGAGTCAAGGAGCACGTCCACGCGCGACAAATCTACGCCTCGTCGCTCGCAGGTTGCGCTTAACACCTCCCTGAAAAATTCAATGATTTCATCGATTAATATGAAATTCAAATGATTCCTAAAAAAAATATCGTAGCTTTAAAGCAAACGTGGAAGGTTGTCATTAGAATACGGATCCAAGCTACTGTAATTATGCATTAACGATTGAAGGTAAATATTTTACTTTATACGAGTAACCATAAAACCCCTCGAAAATCGTTCTGTACCCCCTCATCTACCATCGAAAACTAAACAAACAAGAAGAGAGTGGAAATTCGACGAAAGTTAAGAATTACAACATCAACTATTTCAAATTCAGCGGCTATATCGGTTAGAATTTGTAACTCTCTTCCTCGACCTGAGTCAATTATCCAACTTTTCCCTTTCTCTCGGCGGTAAATTACCCGCTACTACTACTACTACTACTACTCTCCCGAACTAACAATCAATTAGCGGCGCTTATATCGAAAAGTTGCGCTTAAAATCGCACACGAGCCAGTGGCCATCGTCGAGGACAAGCTTCATTAAAACTCCGAGAGTAGCCATTGCTGAAATTCTTAACGAATTTGCTGAAAATAAAATGTGAAGGTAATAGAAAATGAAATCAAAAAAATTTATAACGAGTTCATTCAAAAGAGCGAAACGCGCTTGCTGACCTCGATTGTATTAACGAAACTGCACGCGACGCGCGATGGTGAAACGAATCCTAATTTGAGCGCGAGCGAGTTGCAGAGCTTTAAAGCTTTCAGGAGCCTGGGTTAACTTGCTTTTGTTTTAGGTGTCGCTGAGGCAGGTTATTTCTGTCAACTCTTTTGTTGGATCTATTTTTAATGAACATTGATGGGTGCTTTAGGTGTAATTTGTTAAAGTGCTGGAATGTAGATGTTTTGTAATATATGTTTAAAAGAGCAATTTGGTTTTTAATGGACAGAGGAGTATTTAGTAATTAAAAGTGAATGGAATTACTCAGATTGTTAAACAGTTTATACGAGTCCGTATACAGAGTACAGACCTAAATAGATTATAAAATCACTGGAGCACGGCAGCCTATTATTTTATTATTATCCTTAATGCATTGTAAAATAATTATTCATAATTTGATAACAATTAAAAGCTTGTAACAAAACCGCTAACTTTTTTTCTGTTACAAATGAAGCGCACATTGTATAACAACAAGCTTCAAAGCCATTATACGGGAAATTTCATCAACGTCTCGCCATCTAAAAGCTCTGCGGAGACAATTCACTTTATATATGATTTTTCATAAAAAGTAAAAGAAATATACGTCTGCTAAAAGGCCGTCCTACAGCCTTTTAAAAGCTCGTCAAATTTCTCTTCAACGCGTCGTAATACCTCCGACGAGAGAGAGATAGGGGAGGGAAAGATTGGCGGAAAAAGCGCAGGCGCGACATTGTTCGCCTCGTTAATGTTGCATTGTCGCGCGCGCGCGCGCGCGTACGTGTCGTTGAATTTCTACAGTACGCGAATCCCGTCGCTTAATCTTTACGAGTGTGACTCAGCGCAAATTGTTCAGAATTTTCTGCTGCATCCTCGTGTTTTTCGCTGTGTGTCGCAATAATACACGTCGGGTTATTAGAGCGGATTCAATTGAATCTGCGGATGACTGTATTGCGCTTTTAACTTAATCCTCCTCTTTATTATCGCTGTATTATTCATATGCAGCAGTTACAGATACATCTAAAGTTTATAGTGTATATTCGTATAAATAAAGCTGACGATCGATTTACACCTTTCTCCAAACAGCATAATACGGATTATACCTGAATCCCACTACGAATCCATTATCCAAAATCTCAGACAGCAACTACATAATAGTGCAAATTATCATAACCATCGTAGATCATGAAGCTCCCATCCAGCATTAGAGCGCGCAAGGCCTGCAACGAACATCCCGCGAGTTATGCATCCACACGCGCGCATATTCGAAGTAATTAAAGCTCGTGCGCGCATAACGACAAACAATTCGAATTAAATCGCCCCGGGCAGTCGCGGCAGCCCAATGGAATATGAAACTGTGCCGTTTAATTCGAGCGCGCGCTACCCGTGAAAGTTCCCATGCTCTCTCTCTCTCTCTCGAGCTTTATGCTTGCGTCGTCGAAGTGGAATTTTCGACGTTCGGCACTTTTTGCGTCGGAGTTGTGCGCCTGGAAAATTGATTGCTTCTTATGGGATGTGTTTTAGTTTGTTTGAAATTGTGCTTCTGCGAATTAGCTTGCGAGCTTTATATCAGATATAAATTTGCATGTCTGCTGAAATTGGTTTAAACGTACTTTAATGAGCTTTCGTTTTAAACTGATGCTTACGTTGGAAATTTTAAGTGATGTAAAAATGTATCACTCGGATAAATAAATACACGGATTTTAGCTTTGATGTTAAATTATTCATTCAACATTTTTATGAGTCGCTGGAGTTAATTAGCTCAAATGAAGCGCTAATAAAATTTCTAATGGCTTGATTACTTTTTCAACCTTCTAAAAGTTCAGTTGGCTGCATCTAAATTTTATTATACTGCTTTTTAATTTCTGTTCGAATCTATGAAATAAAAAAAATTGTATTTGATCAAATTTTATTCAATAATTATTGTTTTTCTGTGTAAGCTCGCGTGACATATCCCATTTACAAAACACTTTGCTTTGTGTACGTTAATTGTTCACTATGTAATTATTTTGCAGACTGCAGAACCAATAAAAACTTTTAATTTCTTATGATGCGCGAAAAACACAAAAAATTTTATTTTACACATACACTATTCAGTATAGTTTGAAGTATACTTCACATAAATACAATATAACTTTAAGCTGCTGTCGTAATTGATGTTAATCATCAGAGCAGATAAAAAGCTAATGTAGAATAACTGAAATTTATAACCAAATGAAAAGTAACACAATACATAATAGTTTTTCATTTTTTGCCTCTGTATATTAGCATCCAGAATCAAACCGTTCTCAGTTTACATAGTGTAACTTAAAAATATCCAAATCTCGTCTTTCCGAAAAAGCTCAACTTATTCAACTAATTCTCAAAGACCAAAGAATTTACAATCCTCTATAAATTTATACACGAGATTTCCATCATTCCTTCGCAACTTAGAATTCACAACACTCGTGAAAATCCAGAGTCTAGATAAGTAAGAGTGACCAGTTGAAAGAAAAATGAACGAGGCATCGTTAAAAAATGAAGTCTCACCCGCGCATCGCTAGTTGGCGCAGATTTATGCTCATGTGCACGCGATCCAGGTGTCGGCACACGCGGCTCCGTCGATCAAGAGTAGAAGGTGCTGGCCTTCGTACAAACTGATAGTGTGGAGTGTGTAAGGGATGATGAGGTTAGCGATAGCCAAATTTTAAATAACAATTAATCCCTTTAAAATATAAAAATAAACGTTACACATTAGCCGACAAATTCATTTTTCAACTCATTGCCAACAGTATTTTAAACGTTATATCCAAATACAAAATTCGAAGTTTTCATCGCTGCTATTCTTAGCGCATTTAGTACGTTCCTCCAAACTCGAGCAGGCAACATTAAAAATAAATAAAACCGTCAACGGCGCTGCCCACGTCGACTGGAAAAATTTACAAGCTCACTTATCCGCCATTGCGCGCATACCGACCTTATAAAAGCGAATCATGCAAAGGGAGTAAATATGCGTTCCGCTAAATTTCTCCACTCGCCCTCCGCACGTCGAGCTTAAAATAGAAATAGCGATTTATCCATCAGGAATCCGGCTCAGGATTTTGCGCGCACGAAAATTCAAGGATTCCGCTGCTAGTCGGATTGCATATACGCTGATTCTTTATTTATCGAAGCTGCAGTGCATTTCGGCTCTCTCGCGCGACTAGACAAATATATACCTACGCGTTCTCTCGGCATTTGAGAGTGAATTGAAATGTCCGAATTTTTTTTTTCGGCGTCGATCCTTTCAGAGGATATGTGATTTAGAGAGGCTTCAAAAAGGGAGGTTTCAGGTTACACGTCGGTTTGCACCGCTGTTTTATCTTTTGGATTTCGCTTCGGTCTTTCACGAACAAGCCGATGTTCAATTTTCCAGAAGCTCTTTTAACGGAATATGTATATGTGCGTTTCGAGTTATTGACTTGGCTGCCGCAGTCGAAAAGATGGGAAATATGTACTTTGGGTTTTGCTGCCAATATTGAATTTTCGTATTATATATTGAAACGCGAGGATTTACCTATATAACTAATATATGTTCAAATAAACATAGCAGTATGTATTTAATGAAATCAAATAAGGATCCAATATAAGAATACTCTTTCTTATATTATTATTAAATTTTGATCGTACGAGATACAACACTTTAGTGTATATTTCACAACATCACACTCTTGCAGAATCGTATATCTGAATAAATCAGATCTATATCAAGATTCAAACCAGCAAGAAGTCAATTTTCTAGCAAAAACTAGGTCAAGACGTTCCAGTCTCATCAAAAACATAGCGTCGCATTCTCGCTCCACTCGCTATTTCGAATAAATTCTCCGCGTTTATCACGTTTTAATGGAGCGCCGAAATTATTCCTCGCGTTCACTGATGCAGCAAAAAAAAGGCGAAAGAAGAATACGTTCCTTTAAATCCGCAAAAAACGAGTGCAAATGTGACACGTTTTTCACAAAATTAGATAACTTGAGATATTATCTTCAGGAACGTCACGCGAGTTTTCAAACGAGCATTAATATCCGGGGGTGTCCTATATACTCCTTTCGAGATCAGCAGCTGCCCAAGAGAGTGTCCTTTTAGAAACTTTGAGGAATCGGCTCTGATTATCTTCTCCCTTTCAAGTTGTGATTGATAGCCTCTTATATACGTTCGGGGTTTATCACTTCAGGTGAATCTTGAAAAAAGTGCGCGTATGTAGGAAGAAGAGGATGTGTGGGATTCAAAAGCTTGTTGTGTATACGTATGGGAGCGACGACGAGCGGCCACAGCTGGTCTGTTTCATGTTTATTGAATTTCCGCGGGCATTAAAACGCGATAAATCACCCGGCGTGACATGCGCGGGTTCGTTTTAACGCGCGTTGGATACACGGCTTCTTCTTTTCAATCGAGCCTGCGTGTTTTTATATCGCTCTCGAATGTTTTTCCCGCTTTATCTGGCCTTCTGCCGCTCGAGATAGAACGTTGCGTAATAATTTGAAATCGTCAATAGATTTTTTATAATTCCGCAGCGCACTGTAAATTACCACTTCATTTTTCACGATTAAAAAATTCTTCTGAATACTATTGCCGTGACAGCCAGCAATAATTCGCAGAATCTCAGATAACAATAAATAAAGGTTTCGACATATCACCGCGACAATATCCATTATCGTCATCGCCATTGTCCCAGTAAACATTCCATTAAGCAACGCCCAACTATCCTCCCCCTTCAGCGTATCACGCAACGTATAACCCTCATCAATTACTTCTACTCCAGCTGACAATAATACTCAGCCAACTCACCATAAAATAACCGCGTAAGTTTCCGTCGACTCCATCTCTCCAATTTGTCTACTTCTCTACTGTTCAAAAAATTCAGCTCGCGTTCAAAATCCTCATTACCCCGTATCTTTCTCTCTTTCGCAGTACAAAGCCTTTGTCTCGTCGTTTTCCTCTCTCTCTCTGCATATCGCGCGCGCAGCTCCTTTCAAGCCGTACAAAGCCAACGATATTCGTCGTCGTCGAAGGAGAGAGAGGGTCTAACGAAGCTCGTATCGTAATACGAGCGTCGGAGCTGGCAGCTGCCGTCGCGCTGCCATCCATCGCGATTAACGCGTACGCGTTTACAGGGGTGCCGAGTGACTGGTTGTTAGCTGGACAGTGACGTATTGGAGCCGAGTGTGTATTGCGCGGTAGCTCAGAGAAGATGCTGCTGTGGAGACGGGAGAAAAGTGGATTTATAGAGTGGTTTTCATCCTTTATCTTTCTTTACCGAGGTCTGACTATATTCGATTTGTTCTACTTGCCGGCGTTTTGGTTGGTTATATGTACCCAGTTATCGATGATTTTTATAAGGACATAGATGATTCGTTTTACGAGATACATTGTTATTGCTTTGACGTTTGGTCGACGGGTAATGGGCGAACGAAGATGGATCTTGAAAATTTTTCAAATATGTGTGGATTTTACTCGAATCCGAGAGTTCCATATCCTCGAGTTCGCGGCGATAACCGTTTTTTATTTCCACTTTTATTACCGCACTTGCGATGTGTTGTATCCCACTTTCTTTCCGAAAAGATTTTCCTCTTATCCTTATTTCGCACCTCCATCAGGTGAATTCGTATATACAGCTTTTATATAAAAATACAGTGTACAGCGCGTTTGGCAGTCCAACAATAAATGTAAAAATTTCTCTTTATACGGAGATTTTCATCCCAGCAATAATTCAGTGAAAATATTTTCAAATCCTGTCAAGAGATATAAAAATAAATTTGAATTAAAACCACTTTCCCGCCCTCCTCTCTTCTTCACTGTATTTTAATGCAGCTTCCGTTTTCTATAAACACAATACGCGATTGTTGTACCAGCGCTTCCTTTTATTCCTTCTCCTTCTCCTACGCTCTAGTTTTCAAGCAACGTTGTTCAGTCCTCGCAATTAAAATCTTTTCCATTTTAAATTGTGTCAATTCTTCACGAGAAAACTTTTCCTCGACTTCACCATTAATACAAGTAACATCGCAACCCACAACGAATGTCGCAGGAACAAACTTCACTTCTCCGATATAAGCCAGCATTTCATTTTCGCGGTTCGAGCTGACATTTTAAATCCATTATGAGAGCGAATAAAGGAAGGATACTATAAATGAAACGACTGGGGGAAAAGAAAGCGTATCATGAATCTTCGCCGTCCAGTAGCTTTTACTCTCGAACAATAACCGCGTTTACGGCACTCGGCGCTCAATGACTCGTTTGAATCTCGAGTCTATGCCTCTCTCTCTCATTCTTTCTGTCGATCGTTAAAAGCATTCGCGCGGAGGCACGCGCCTTTAAAAAGCCGTCACTCGATATTGAAGAGCGCGGCAAAAAAAAGGATGTATGAAAAGAGTCGCGGGAACGGAAGCTCGAGCGTCGATGAATGTGCTTTCTATATACAGCTCGATTTTGCGAAATAAAGAGGAATTCTGAAGTCTTGTTTTTATATGAAGTGGAAGCTATAAACTTCCGCGGTGAATTTTTTTTCCACGTAGACGTATAGCTATGGGTTTTCTTTCGCCTGTATCGAAGACGGTGAAATGTATAGCCGAGTGGAAGAGATGTTGGGTATCTAACTCAGCGTGTAACGAGAACCGTCGCCTCGGGTATAAGGGTATAGGAAGAAAACGAGTGAATCGTGATTTACGAATAGAAATTCGTTTTTGTCCTTTTCTCAGCTGCGCGCCGCTGCAGTACATCCGCGTGGGTGCCACTCTCCATCTAGACTGCCCAGGAAAATCGGATTACCGAGTTCGTTTTAAAACTTTAATTAGCCCAGCACTGATGGGGGGAATTATTTACTCGAAGCGAGCTTGAAGTGATTAATGGCTTAATGAGGGGATTTTTCATAAAGTGTATGTGGATGTGAAAAACTTTTCTATATATACTACACGTCAATGTTTCAATCAGTTAAATCCTGAACTCGAGGTGAAGCGACAATCCAATTTCTCGTCAGCGTTTTCACACCAAGTTCTCATTCTGGTGTACACAGAGTCATAAAAAATCCTGACCACACACGAGGCAGCTGATAACGATAAAGCAGTCGTCGACATCGAAAATCCACGGTTCAATTCCCTCTGCCGAATTCAATTTCGGCTTCTGCCGGAAAGATGTATTTTCGTATCAGCAACGACGGAATTTATCGCGTGCAACTACGCCTTTGCGAATACGTCACGGAGAGGAAAATTTTTAAGACTGGCTTCCGGCTTTTTACGATACGAGTTGCAGGCTCCCAAGTTTTATGCATCTCACAAAGTACTGCGTGTAGAGTCGGCTGGATAGCTCGATGCTTTTAGCCTATTTTACGCGAGGTATGTCACAACATGGCTGACTTGTTTTACATCAGTGTGGCGAGGGACTGTCAGCGACGAACTGCTTTGTTGATTATTTTTCAAGGGATTAGAATGATTCCCTGTGTGATGCGTCGAGTTTTGTCTGTGATAGATGCTGCCGTGGAATTTTACTTCATGACGGAAGTCTGATACTTTGAAAAATTGCTCGATGATGGGAAAAGTAAATATCAAAGCGATAAATGTTACGTTAAAGTGTCCATAAAATACATGTAGCCAATTTTATTTTTGCAATTTTCTAAGTACACATATCGAGGACTGCGAGTCGCATGGGATTCAAATGACTTCTGATGCGCTATATACTTGTTCAAATGTCCCACGACATATATACTGAAACATACGATACGGCTTTTACGTAATTCTAAGCGGCAACTCAAAATTGTTCCTACGAAAGAAAACATTACATTTGGATAAGCTTTTAATAAAAAATCTCCGAATGCAACTTATAACTCACAGGTTTCCACATCTATATCTCGAGCAAATTCGCTGGAAAGCAGAAAAAAGTCCGGGTTTTTTCAGAACATGATTGATACGCTGCATTAAGAGGCATATCGTTCTCTCGTGAGGATCTAGATATGCTGCAGTGCGCGAAGAATGAACGCGAGGTTGCGCTCGCGAGAAAGAAAAATTACAGAAAGGAAGGATAAAAGAAGCCCGAGTGAGTGTCGGACTATACTTATATACACAGCGGAAAAGAAAAAAAAAGCGAGACGGATATAAGAAGTAGCGGCTAGAAGAAAGTTGGGAAAGATTGTGAGAGATAACTGGAATGATATTATTGATTCTTTTTATTAGTACTTTCGAGGAGGGGGATTTCGGAGTTTCATCCGTTTTAGAGTTTACCGATACTTCTGCGTTTCCTCCTACATCTTCCTTTTTAAATAGTTTCATTTTTATAAAAATTGTTTTTCTTTCGCAAAGTTTCACCGAAGAATGGACACGATACGTTCATCCGCAACTTTTCATCATCCGTGATTTATGAGTTTGGTTCTTCGTATTTTTGAAAAATGTGACACCGGACGTGCCACAAATAGCAGTGTAATAACGAATCATAAATCAGCTGACATCGTGTAACTTGCGCACAAATCAAAATTTCCGAGTAATAGTCGATCGTGCAGACGGCTTTCGAAGTGATAAGCTGAACTTCATTTCACGGGATGCCCATCATTCGATTAGGCGCACATGGCCGTGTAATGCGATCATTACGTCAATTCGAATGATCACGTCGGGATTGCCTTACATACAGAGCCGAATTGGATTGCCGTGCGATACGCTCGATATCGATTAAAAACTCCTCTAAAGATAGACCTCGGCTCTAATCGGATGCGGTCCTCCTATTTGCAGACTCGATCCAATCGATTTAGGCACGTTTTACTCGCAGTAGAGTAATAGTCTACGACGAAGGAAAAATGAGAACACTGACATCCTGTATAGAATTATATGGCCCACTGATATTAAAAAAAAAAAAGAAATTGAACCTTGTTGTATCGGAAAAATCTTGCAAAACAAAACTTGTAACTCTCGGCATTATCGAGCTGGGCGAAAAATTGAGATCGATGAGAAACTTGACAAAATAAAGAGCATTACATTCTCGGCGAAGCTCCGGGACAAGATAGAAGGAGACGAATCGTGGAGTCTGGAATAAAAATGACAATACTCGCGGCAAAGAGGAAAGCTGCTCCTCCTTCAGCATCGTAACCAGACGGAAAGAGGGCAAAGAATACGTACACCAAGTTTCGAAAGCTCCGAGAAAAATAGCCCATCGCTCGCGGTTATGTACGTCGAGGTGTCAGGTAATGGGCTGTCGTGCGTCTATTCGATGTGACCCATTTCAAAGAGATACGAACGAAGAGTTAGTGGTATCGTTGTTGGGCAAAATGAATCTGTCGATTTGGTCTGGTTTATGCGAGCTACTATACTGTATCGTAATTGGGTATCGAGAGGAGGTTAATGTTTCTTTATTTCGCGTTCGTAGGCGTTGCGCCGAGTGATTTATTCTGATGATCTGCGGTAAATGGTATAGACTGGCTTCGGCTGCAACGATAATTCAAGCGCTCGTGAACTCATTTCCAGCGGTAATGTGGCTATTACGTTGACTCGGTGTTCGTGTCGTTAGTTTACTTATTTAGCCTCGATAATTTTTAACTTAATAAGCTTGAGCTACATCTATATACCGATTGTACCTATAACAGAAGACACTCGTTTAAATGTTTGGCAAGTCACCAAAATCCATCTGAAAAGTTTGCATGTACAGGATGTAATCGAGACTATAAGTAGCCTGAAAACCTTGGCCGCTCGTAATTGGCTGAAAACCTGCTCTGACTAAACACTCAATTATCCTTTTTAATCCGAAAAGCATCTTCTGCATCTTCCTCTCGCATATACCATCTATTCAGCTTCTATAATCCAAGGAAGCATTTCAAGATGTTCAGGAACGAGTCGCAGGGAGACATCGTCCCTCTTCAACCACTGCACGACTGGCTTTGTTATAACAAGACGCATAGCTCTCTCGAGTTACATCGAGCCGCTCGACTCTTCGATCGAAGATAGTTGTTGGCAGTAAGCATCAGTCGCAAACCCTCTTCAACGCGCGACATCGAATCCGTTCGTTTTAACTGCCTCTGCAACGTAAGCGCTTATACAACGGATCGTCGATGTTTGATCTGGTCGTCGTGATTTTGGGGAAGGTCGGATGAGATGACAAGGGCGTGGATTTTCAGAAAGTTTGGTGAAACGAGTTTCTGAACGACTGTCAGTTTTAGTGAGATGATGTGAATTGCAATTATACTTAAAATAGCCAATGGACATAATACGTCTGATTTTAAATCAGAAACCCCGTATTCATGTAAACGCTGACAATCCAAACCGCTCTTAACAGGTATTGTGGTACTCATACCATGTGTCGACAGATGCATCAGAGTAGTCATCATCCATTCAATGCACACTATAACGTGCACTGCCCAATTTGCTGACATCAGTCTACCAAACTACTGCAATTGAGACGTCGATCGCACTAACCATTAATCGATGAACGTAAGTGACGCGTTGAACTGTACCGCTCTCAAAGTTGGACTAACAATAGTTTGAACAAATTTTCATTTCACGTCAAGTAATTGGATCCGTGTTCTAAACGACTTTTTTAAAAAATTCGCGAAGGATACATATGCATATTATTTACTTACGCAAGATACGTTCCCTTCGTAGCAGGTAGAAATTCTTCGCGGTCAATAGTACACGTCTCGTCTCCGATCTCGAAGCTCACGCTGAAGTATTCGCTGCTGGATACCTGCAACAGAATCGAAAATGACATATAGAGCATCGATAAATAACAGCGATCTCATAAATATTCAAAACAAATAGTCCGAACATTTCCCATTCGCACTTTACATCGGTATTTACGTTTACCACGGTTTTCAAATCAATCAAAAACATCATTCGAAAACTTTTTTCAAATTCTCCAAAGAGACACTTCAAACTTCCAGTTGACATACAAAATTCCCGCCCTTTCCCCAGATCCCATACAGAAAAAAAAGCTCTCGAATTCCCGCATAATTCGAAGCGGATCTATGCAAAGCGTCTCGCTAATACCGCATGAACTCTCGGCCCTCGAGCATCATCATTGTGGTTCACTCGCTCGCCCGCGCGCGCGCGTCATATCGATTTTCCTTTTGTCCCGTCGGCTCGCCGAGGACGTTCCTAGAAATGGAGCATCCACGCATACACAGAGGCGTCCCGCAGGACGTCCACGCGCGCATAATTCAAGTGTCACGGGCAAAACCCTTATCCCTGATTCATTGCGCAAAGTACTCGCCCTTTCGATCATTGTGTTTGTCTATGTATACGTACCGCTCCTAATACAAGATGGAATGCGTTGGTGCAATAATTAATTCGCTATGGAATTCGCGCTATGCGTTGGCCTCTGCGCGAGGAGCTAACGAAGTTATTAAACCGCAATGGGGTAAATCATGCGCGGTTGTTCATTTATCGAGAGGAATGTGTGTAAGAAGTAATATTTGTGGAGAATAGGCGTGTGGTAAAATGAAATGAAGCGATCGATCGTCGAGCTTGGAAAGCAATTTTTCATGAAAAGGCAAATTCATTTTTCCTGAGCCGATTCAAAAGTCCGAGCGAACGAAAACTACAATGGCTCGTCGAAGTCTCTTGAAATAAGGAAAAAAAGAGAGAAGAATCAATCACCGGAACCCCGTCGATAATCCATGCACGTGCCGCTATTAAAATTCAAATCGCTCATTCCGTTCTATTTCTGTTCGCTCATCAAACGACCTCTTCAGCAGTATATTCCTGCACGAATCGAGTTATCGGCAGTTATTTATCGATTCGTAGAACATTTTTCAATGGCCTCGCGGGATAGCGAAATTGACGCCATTTCCGAGAACTCACGGAGAGCAGCAGAAGCAGTGCTTCTTGATTTTTGCTCAGAGCTAGAGATGTGCCGCGATAATCTTTCGGGACCACCTGTTGTCGTCGTAGCTGCTGTAGTCGCTCCTTCGAGGGCTGACACATTATGCAGCCACTTTTGGAAGGCTTCTCGAGTTCTTTTTTCGAGAAAACAGATTTTTTGCTCCGCGTTAACCGACCTAATGGGATTTGAGATTAAAAATTTGAATACATTGATGCGACTGCAGTTCTCAAGATGGACCATTGTGAAAATGTATAGTGGTTCCTTTTATTACCTCGAGAAAAATGTGGATAACAGGCTGGAAGGAAAAATACGTTTTTTTCAAAACTATAAAACTACTACGGAAGTACGGAATTCAATCTGCGAGTGCTTCGCAATACGAGAAAATCGAATGCGCAAAGCCGGCACAAATGCGCGGAAAAATAAGCGATAACTTGTGTACCTCCGCTGCGAATCCTCGATGGATTACACGCCGGACGACAACGGGCTCGAGGGTTTAAGCGGAATCTGCTCGTTCGACGTGGCGCTTTAGCAATTCAAATGCGTCCCCACACGCGATCGTGCGGCCCATATTCTCGCGAACGCTATTTCTCGCTATTCTTTCGGACTGATCTCCATGGAACATACGCGATTTGTCCATTTACGCGTTGAAAGAAGTTGAAGAGCGTAGGTTCGAGTTGGTGAAAGACTTGGAGTTTTCATTAGAAGAGCATTAATTTATTCGTTTTGTGGTCAGATAGAAGGGTTATCGATCAATGAAATTAGCGTAAGCGTAATTTACAATTCCAAGTCAAGAATGTACATATAGTGCTATAGAGTCTACTGTTATAGATTAGCTAATGGATGGAGAAAGACAGCTATCTACGAAAATATGCTAAATTTCACTCAAAGCCGACACGCCTCGGTAACATTAAATTTGTAAACATTTTTCAATATTCCAGAAATGTAAAATACATTCTCGATTTTCTATGTAAATGCACGTTTTCAATCTAAACTTCATATTGTAGCATTTGGGAATACAGATACCCACTTCTCGTTCGAAATTTCAATAACACTTTGCAGATTTACTCTCAGCATATTGGATGGCATACGTTTCTTCTCTCTGTAAAAATGTTCAAACACAAAACTTTATCTACGAAATAAAAGAAAAAAGAGCGAAACTACGCGTATATCCTGCTATTCTCTCGCGCAACATTTGAAATATATTCAACCCTCGTATCAAATAGAAAAAGCAATCTCAAAGCCGATAGTCGTCCTATGGAACTGCAAACATACGTATAATACTAAAATACATAGCTATATACGCAACATTGAAGTTGGCCGGTCAATTAATACGTCCCTCAGCGTCGTCTGAGTCTCCACAAGGTTTACGTCACTTTATGCGAGGTAATAAGGTTAACGACGCTATGTATTAGTGGAACGTACCTATTGTGGTCACACTTATAGACACCGCAAACTACGTAACACCATTTCCAACGGAATTTCTGTTATATAGACTGCGACTGGAGTAACGCGTATTTGTCGAAGTATTGTTCTGAAGCAATAATCGATTTGTGTACTTCCAGGAAATAGCTAATTTCGCTATTTCACTTTCGCGAATATATAACGTCGTTAAAATCAAAATCGATTTCGGCCAGTGGTATGACTTCGTTATAGTCAGACATTCGAGCAGCAATATAACACAATCAAAGTAACAATAAACTTTTTAGTTGGAAATATATACTATCAACGTCATAGACGTCATCCGAGAAATCCTTCACCGCCGTAAAAGAAGAAAAGCTCAGAAATAAAAGCGAGATTACACAGATCATAAATCGGATCAGTTGCGCAACAATAAGACTATCTCATATACCTCCGGGCTTTGGTCACATACCTCGAGCGATAAAATCTACTGCAGCGTAGCGTCGTACATCTCGTATCGGACGTAATTTTCAAGCAACCCGTTACCAAGAGAACTCGACTGTTTTACACTCCAGGATCTTATATTCCACGAGTAGAAGAAGAAGAAGAAGAAGAAGATCGCTCGCGTCATAAAACTCGCAGCGTACAGGTGTACGCTTATAAGAGAGAAGTCGGGATCCATACCGCGAGACCTTATAAATTTACTGCTACCCCCTCGGTACTTCTGAAACTCATAAATCCCGCTTTGCGAAGACTCGTCGTTTCGTCTCAGTTCGTTTTTTTTCTCTCTTTCTCTCTCTTCTCCAATGATACTGCCCCGATATTTTACCGTTTTATAATCCGCAGCCGAGCGCGGCATATTCGCGGAATACTAATGTGGCTATGCGCTGAATTTATTTTGAGGGTAAAGAGAGAGAGAGTATCGAGTTACAAGCTCACGTCCCGATGCAAACGACTGCGCTCTGTAACCTATATCTGTTTGTACGTGTAATTCCGCGGGTGAGTTTCTTTGTTTTTGGATGGCCGCAGAGCTAATCAAAATGAAAAATTACCGCTACGCGCATTTACATATTTATGCGCGGCCACGGCTTTGTTCGGCGAACATGTAGTTCGGATACACAATTATTTTGGGTTTTTGAAATTCACGGTGAGGCGAGAAGGCTATTTGCATGAAAATTTTAGACGTCCCGGGCGAATTCCATTTGCGTTTTAAATAAAGCATATCCTTTTCCTCTCTTGCAACATCACGTTAAAGTAAATATCGCTTTTCGAAAAATATACTAAATATTCGATCAAACGCACCTGAGATCGGGAAAGTTTGTGTCTCGTCCTGTTAGGTCTGGCGCCGTCCGTCGACGCGGCATTGGGCACAAGAAATCGCGGGCTACATTCGCTGAAGTGGTGGTGCGTCGTCTGGTGGTGCGGACTTTGCTGCTGTTGCTGTTGTTGTTGCTGCTGCTGCTGCTGCTGCTGCATCGACGCCCCACCACTGCTACTGCCCAGATGGTGGTCGCCCGTGTCCAGCATACTACTGCCGAGGGCGTCGAGCTGCGTCAGCGACCGCGAGCGCACCTGCAACATAAATTATGGGATGATTAGTTTTTGAATAGTCGATCCTTGGGATTATTGTACAAGATTTTTATATTTTTATCAATTATGAAAATAAGGTATTTTTAATAATGTAGGATATATATGTTTATGCGGAGGTTCCACATAGTATATTAATTCCAGCTAAAAGAGCTTCCACAGTAAAAATCTAATTGAGAAGTAACCGATCTATTAACCCCAATAAAATCTTAAAAGTCGCACGCGTACATTCCAGTTCACAGTAGTGGCCACTCTTTGATCCAGTAACGTATCCTCTTAAAGCCTCGCATCACGACTGCTGCATCAACGCCGACGTCACGTCGTTTTCTCAACAGTAGCTGTACGTGCAAGTCGAGTTAAAAAAGCGAAGAAAAAAAACGCAAGATCGCAACACAACCGAATGGAATTTCATCCTTTCGCGGAAATACGAACTTTCTCGCCAATTTGCGTCGTCGTGACTTTGGTTAAATGACAAATAACCCACTGCGGATGACAAAAAAAAAAAAAGCGGAGAAATACCACGTAGCAAGAGAAAAGCTGCAGTTTATACCCTCAGGGGGTAGGTAAAGGTATACTTTTTTTATCTTGTTATACGTTCGTTTGGCAAGATCAGCGCATCAGTGTGTTTGTCGAGCTTTTTTCCCAGGTTGTTTGTTATTGCGTTAGGTTCATTTGGGAGTCGACGGATGAGATGGAATTCGTGAGCGGCTTGCGTAAGACTGATACTAATTCGTGAAATAACGGAGAATTTCTCGGAGAGGAATTCTAGAAATTGCGGCGTTTGATATTATTTCAATGTAAGAACCCAGGAATTTCCAGACTGTAATTGTCTGCTCTACTGCGTGTATAAGTTCGCAAAATTTAATTTTATTTTTGAGAATTCAATTTTGACTCTATGCTAGAGTGAAGCTACATACCTACGCAGAGATATTTGAATTCGCAAGCATCGTAAAGATAAACTTCCGCTCATTGGAAACTGAAGCATCAAGATCAACAAAGAAAGTCAATCGATTGTGTGCACGAGAGTTACACCAGCAGACACTGCGAGCTCTCACCCACGTTAATTAAGAATCAATAAAGTGCTAAACTGCGAAGGGGCTGACTTCTTGCAATTTCACTTTGGAAACTGTGCGAATGTTTTCTCCCGAGACTCGCTAATTTGTTTGTCGAGCCGAACTAAGTGCACGACGACGACCCTGAAAATTTCATCCGGTATAACTTGTGCGCACTCGACCGTCTGCGACGACTTAATGCCGAGTAGACTTATAGTCGGAGAGATTTGGAGTGACTTAAAGTTCTCCAGTCGAGTCTAGATTTTTAATCCGATTTTGATATGAGATTTAATAAAGTCAGACTGAAGACGAAAAAAAAACGCGACGAATCGTACTAATGCACCGAACGAAGAAACTCGCGATTTCCATATACACAATCTTCGAACTGGAGCAAAAAACGATGGAGGAATGGAGTTTCCAAGAGAGAACGTGTGATTAACGGGAAGACGTACAAGACAGCAGGACGAGAATGAAATTAGAGGGGGCGTCGAAACAAAGAAAAGCGAAGCCGAAGAAAAGATAAATGGCGCCGCCGCGAGAGGAGGATGAAATATGCAAAAGGATGATAAAAGACGTCGGCGCAAGACGTAAACGTTGGGACAAAGGAGAGCGAGAACAATCGCTAGAGCTGTGTTCAGCGAAAATTGAATAAACAGGAGGGGGTTTAAGAGGCAAACGTGAGTTACACTGCGGTCGCATAATGAAATTTCTTCAAATTAGTTACAGTATTCACGCCAAGATGCAGAAGTGTAAAATAGTAGTGAGAAAAATCGGTCAACGAATAGGTATACGCATATCGCGCGGCAACTTTGAAATTGATTCCGAGGATCAGAGCAGCTGACGTCCTGAAATATAGTATATAAGGAGGCAGAAAAGCCGCGAGGGCGAGAAAAATGAAAAAAGTTTAAACTGAACTTTCGCTGCGCGGGGGAAAAGTTTAATTTGTAAAAAAACTTGCTTATTCAAAGTGCAAATTACGTTGGCCGAATAATATACAGCCTTTTTTCACCACAAAAATCGTCGTCTCTATTAGCTACCGCATCGTAATCGAAACACACTCGGGCTAATTAAAGCCTTGTAATAGCTGTGTCTTCAGTCCGAGAGAGATCGTCTATTTCCCGTGGCTTTGTTGTCGCGTCGTCGTACACTCACACATATACATATCGATTCAGAGCTGCTGCTGCTGCTACCGCCGCGTTTCCTTATCGCAGCTGAATGCGCACGTATAGGCTTATTCAAATCCTTCATTATCGATTCAGCGAACGAGCCCCTCTCGTGCGAGTGTACGTGAGCCGCGATAAAATTAATGAAATCATTTCACGACTATAGCATTTTCCGACGATTTTTTTTCTCTAAAGAGAGGGGAGAATAGGTTAGATGTGGCTTATCGAGTGCAGCCCTGCAGATTGTTCGGTGAAAATTGTTTTTCCCCGCCGATAAAGCGTTTGCATACTGATGCTCGATTTTGTATCGGCAATATCCATATAACATACCGGAGACCATTTATCAAAGAGTCGTTATTGAAATATATTGCCAACGATATAGGGGCTCTAATAAAATTCGATTATCGCGGTAGAACGAATATTCCCTAAAATAACTATCGTCCTTTCTGCAAATATAAATACATGAAAGGTAAAAGACACACACTCCTCAAACCGTCGAAACTCACGAGAGCAAACAAGTAGACTCTCTATTTCTCTCGTGCACATACCTACGTCACAAAGGCTCGTTAAAAATCATCATCCACTCCACGTCGCTCTCCAAGTCCTCCTTTCTCTTGAGCTCCTCTTAAAATAATTGCTTCACTTTTGCCCGCCTCGTCATTATCATAACAATGCGAGCAGCTGCAACGCCTCCGTTTCTAGTCCCTCTCGTGCATTTAATTAATAATGCCGCCGCAGTTTCGCTACTGCTACAGCTTTGGCGTAAGAAGATGGTGCACAGCTTGAGAGAGAGAGAAGCTGCAGTGTTGCTCTTTACGTTGTTGTTTAGGAAGCTGGGAGTAGATTAGCGCTTCTGGGGTTAACCGCGTGGATTCGCCGATTTCGGAGATACGTGTGTGTATGTGTTGGCTGCACGTATTTGGTTGGGTTTATCGAGTTTTCGTGAATTAGGACAATTAGTCACGCTTGAGTGATTTCTATTTTTATTTTAATGCGGGGCTACAAAGTTTAAGTGCATCTACTGTACAAAGTGAAGCTTGAACGGTAACTCCATTAGGGTGAATTTATCCTCTGGTCGACCAATGGTATCAGACACATCGATTCGTTGCTTTTCAGTTGGAGGTAGAAACAACAACAGCATCGCGTCCATCTCAAATGGCCGAAATCCAAAGGAAAAACACGTCTGGGGTGTATGTAAGACAAAAAGTGTTGACGAAGGCGCGCTTAATGATTCTGATGTTTGCGATGCCTTACGCTGCTCTAAAAAAAGCTACGCCGGGACGGCCGGTGTGTTTTGGATGGTTGAGTGAAACTTTTCGGACGGTAAAGAATAAGCAAATATTTTGCGATGAACCTGTTGGAAAAAGTTTTTCGTTTGTGCGGGGTAAATACTTTCATAGTTTGATTTTAAAATTTTTCCCTCTTTTATTTATTTTTTAGAATGTTTGACCAGCAGCAGAGTGGAAAAAGTAATTATTCTGTAAAATTGTACAAAGGATGTTACATTTTTATACATAAAGTTTCTTGTTATGTTTACAGCTCAATCGTTCTGGTAGTTCAGCAGAAAGATTCCTCTCAGTTTACCCTGCCTAATACTTGACTTAGAAACAAAGGCAGCAGTGTCGGAGAAAAAATCGTGTAAATAAGTAATTTTCAATATTTGATATCATTTGTAACATTAAAAAAGATGTCGATATTGACTTACATAAAATAGACTCTACGCAACCCACACCCCAAAGTCGACCCTCAAAGCCTCTTTCCAAGTTTGTTTTTTCTTCTCTCCGTCCGACACGGGCGTAAACTCTTTTGGAGCATTGATTTCCAAAAGGGGAACAAAGGACACTCGTTACTCTTCGTCGACCCAAAATATCCGCCTCTCTCTCTTTCGCGCTCCTTTCCCTTTCTTTCGGCCCCATACATCCTTATTTTAATGACACGTCGTCGCAGCGGTGCTCGTTCCACTTCGAGACCCGTTTCCTCTTTCCTATACCTTGTCGACCGACGAGTTCGCACAAAGACGGGTTTCTCTTTCGTTCTTTTTTCGCGCGCCTCGTGACAACATTCCATTTTTAAAGCTGGGTTTGTTTATCCTCTTCTAAATGTAGTTTATTTTTCTATTTTGTTATTCTTTTTTTATCTAAGGATGATAATTTCTCGATAATTTATAGACTGGAAATGCCGATCTTGATGTGTATGAATTATCATATTATCTTGACAAACTAGGGGAGAAGAGTCTCGGAAATACCGGAGTATATCATTTGCGAGTGAGGAGGGAGTATATAAGAAATTGCATCGTTTGCATTATATTATGATTTATGAATCCATTATTATTACGTCAACGTATTACTTTTGGTAAAATTCATTTGTGTAGTCATCGCACGCCTAAGTCATTAAAAGTAACGACAACGGCATTTCATGCAAATTTTTTAAACCAGAAGAAAAATTATCAAGTACCCCCTAAAAAGAATCCAAATGCACTAACGATCTTGGCTTCTCTTTTTCCAAGCGATGCTGTTCGAGCTTCGTAGCTATATATACTCTAGTCTACTAGCGGTTCAAACAGAGCGCGCGAGAGCAACAGCTTCGCATGATTAATGGCGCATTATTGTTCGATATATTATCGTGCCTTTGTTCCTCCTAATGAGCTCGAAACCGCACGGAATTCCGCGCTGGAGGCCTCGCTTCATCGATATACACGCGGCTCGATGATTAATTGCCGATTTTTGCTTTTATTCCACAAGAAGGTCGGAAAAAAGGAATTTTTTTTCTCCTCGAAAATAAGTACGCTAATTAAGGGAAGGTGAACGATCGGAGCTTTTGATGGGTTGTTTGGGTAATTATTGTTAGTAATTAATTGGTATAACCTTTGTTTATTGTTAATTATTTGCTGGACCATCAACGTACAGCTTCGTTGATTATTCAATACGAAATTGGACGATTATCGCGCTTATACAGGATCATTACAAAACAGGAAATGAAACTCGACCGTAAATGCTTTATTCGACTCCACGAGCAATAATTAATCCTAATTAACCGGTTGCTTCATTCTCCTCGCTTTACTGAAATTCAAACACCAGAAAACAAACGTCATTACAATTCAAAGTCCAAGAATGCATGACGCAAAAGAGTCACCACCCACTCGTTCCAGAAATAACCAAAGACAGCATAGGTGCAATAAGAAGAACGACGCTACTGCAGCGTTCAAAAATCACGGCAGCAGCACAAAGAATCCTTTGGCGGCACTGGCACTTGTCCCCTGACCTCCTCCACTATATCTCCCGAGCAAGATCACGAACAATGTCATACGACGGCGTCCATTCACCGGCCGCCTCCTCCTCTTCCTCACACATCGGGCCAAACAAAGCGTAGAGCCAAGTCAAAAATAGGCATCGACGTCGCCTCCTCTATTATCGATGGACTTTCTCGAGCCTCTCGGATGATTAATGATAGCGAGAGAGATATCTTTCGCGTTGAGGTCGAGAGGATCGATCTCGAGGAGGTGAAAGCAAGCTTTCTTCGGGCTGCAACGCAGGAGGTGATTTTTCAAAGGGTTGCTCCTGTAGAGACTGGACGATTTTTACCCGAGGATTGTCCGGATGGAGGAATAATGGATGCATTAGCGAATGCTTATTTTATAAGCTCGGTGGGATGCCGGGGTGCGTTATTGCTTTTTTTCTTTATTTAATGGCGCACTTAAAGTGTCTTTACTTCTGCTTTGCCGATAGAAAGTGAATAAATCGTATCGAATTACGTATAAAAGTTAACTGATTTATTCAATTATGGATAATTAAAGCGTCACCTGCTGTGTCGTTGGAAACAGATCGCGTGAATATTAATATCACCTTTGGAAAGATCACACGCCACGTTATCGAGGAAGACAACAGAGATACATTTATTCAACGATTCCCATCAGGACGACGTATAATTACATTCTTTGGAGATAATGGCATAACATTGATGGATAATAAGTAAGCACTTCAATCCAACGAATCGCTCGGCGTGAAATATTAATTAACATACTGTCGAGATACGGTAATTGGTATCATCGTTTCAGTGTAAAAGTCATCGATACAAAGACCGTATATTACAATCGATCATTAAAACATGCGCGGTTCGATTAAATATATCGCGACTCCGATACACGTCTACGTAGAAAAGCTGTTCGATAACCGCGTAGTTTATTAAAAGACGCTAAAAATATTTCCCTACTCTCGCTTATATAAGAAACTCGCGCCAGTAGCTTAAAGCCGAAGTTCCGTTACGCTCTCGGAACGCGCGTAAAACTTGTCAAAAAGTAATCACACGAGAATACATCTCGCGAACAAATAACCTGCGAAATCCTCGCGCTGACTGACAAAGGAAACGACATGCCGCTGATTTATCGACAAGTCGCGAGAGTGACGCGCGGGAGGCTTTTTTTCCCGAACTAATACACGTGCAGGAGAGAAAGCTTTCGCGTCTTGGAGATGCCGGATTACCAGGAGCAGTTGGGTTTTAAAGAGTTTACCCGAAGCTTAAGAGGGGCGGGATAGTGCTGACCTAGATCGTAGGGCTGTTTGGCCAGTGGGCGATATTGCTGGATTTTTTTCATCGCGGTGCGTAATTGAAAATGGAAAATTTAGGAGGAAACGCTGGACGTTGATTAGCTGCGTTGAGGACTTTCGGAGATTAGATGATTGGCGTTGATGCGCGTGTGTTGCTGACGTTGATTTTGACTGATGGCTCTTGTGAAATTGAACCTCCACAGTGTGGCTCGTTCGTGTACGCAATGTATATAACCAACAGTATACAGTGTGTTAGGATAAAATTGTA
Source organism: Cecidostiba fungosa (assembly GCA_900474305.1). Classification (NCBI taxonomy): domain Eukaryota; kingdom Metazoa; phylum Arthropoda; class Insecta; order Hymenoptera; family Pteromalidae; genus Cecidostiba; species Cecidostiba fungosa. The sequence continues at coordinate 196,823 of UCOJ01000058.1, read as the reverse complement.
TAGAAAGCGTGCGAAAGAAAAAGTTGAAAATCACACGTATTACTTGATCCGCCCGCAAATCCGAGACTTTCACCCTCGACGTAGTAAAAAATAAAGCTCGCACGAGACGACCTTTCCATTCTCGTCTCTATTTTTCTCCCAACATGCTCGAGGCAGCGAGAGAAAGATAGAATAGGGGACATGCTACTGCGGTGCGTTATATTGCTAGGGTTAAGGAACACATAGCGTCGGCGTGAGCGATCGTCCTCTGAAGTTAATAAATGCTTGCTCGCCTAGACGTGAGCTCGGATTGCAGGACGCGTTGTAGATGCTTCTAAAACCCTAACATTTTTGTATTTTTCTTGATTGGTTATTTATATCTACATTGTTCGGAAATTATTTGACAACGACGATCATCAACACGTCTGACATGTACACGACTGTTACTACTCGTCCAATAGAAAACCTCGAAATCCCATCACCGCCAAACACAAATCTCCCAGAAACAAACAACAAAGCAAGTTCCAGAGTAAGAGAGCAATATAAACCTCAGATTCCGCAGGTACATCCTATCACGTAATAATAATCGCAGCAACGCAAGCTCAGTCACGTTCGCGGCTCTGCGTCACACACACACACACACGCGACTTTTACGCCGATTTCGTCGTCGCTCACACAATGCGTCCATTCGTCTCGGCAGCCAAGTTATGACCTCCGAGAGTCGAAAGTATATAGTGGCAGAGAGGGGGAGCAAAGTTTCCCGAGCGGACGATAAAGCCCAGCGGCGTCGAAAGGTACGACTGCTGCGATAATGCCTCGACGTTGCTCTGGCCTTGAGTTACTTCCGCTCTGGGACTTTGGAAAGTTATAGAGGAGAGAGGGGAGGAGAGAAAGTGGCTGAGTGATATGTTTGGAATCTCCGAATTAACATTCTTTACTGGGGGAGGAGAATAATACTGTAATTTGCTTTGTTGTGGAGTTTGGAGTGCATCATGGTGAAAGCTTTGTCTTGTTGAATTTAATGATAAACAGTTGTTTATTCTGATATGATTAGATACTATAAAATACATTCGATTATAACGGGCTTCAACTTTCAGAACAACTATAACTACGATTTGCATATTCCCACGCACTAATCCCCTTAAAAATGCAAAATTCCAAACGAACTTGAAACTTCCTTCCGCAAAGCAACGCAGCTCCCCGACAAGGAAAAAAAAATTGATCGCATCAAGTCACGGCTCGACAGCGCGTATAATTTCGCAAAGAGCAGTGGCAGCCTCTCCCCGTCAACAATTAATAAACTCGAAATCGACGTACGCATCCCGAGAGGCTTATGCTCGAGCGCGACGTTGACGAGATCTCGGTCACCCGGGACTAGTTGCTTTTCATTCTCCCCCTCACTCTGCTAATGCGTCCTGACACTTTTCCAGCGCACGCGCGGATTTCTCGCCTCGGATCTTTATGCGCGGCAATATTTTTTCTCTCTCTCTCTCTCTACCTACTGGACGACGCGAGATATTTATTAGCCGGAGGGATTCGAGTTTTGCGCGCAGCAGTAGTTGTTTGCGTCGCTGCAGTAAATATTTTCGGGGTCGAGCGTTTTGAATGGGGCTATGCGGAAAATGGATTGTTGGAGCAGTGGTGTCGTTTATTACTTTAACTGAATATTTTTCGGAGTTGTTAGCTTTTGTTTTTTTTCGGGGAGGCGATTTAGTGGCTCTGTGCTTTGTTAAGCGTTTTTGTGATGTTTACATTGTCTTGAATAATTAATAATAAATAAATTTATCGAATTGATGATAATGAACTAGTCTATACGAAATGTCTTCATTAATCAAACTGCAGTTTTTCTGATTAATATCTATTTCATGGCAAGTATGAATGCGCATAAAGTAAGTTAAGCACGATGTTGCAATGAATTACGTTATCACGATATCACGATGAAAATTTAGTACACGCACGTGTCAACAGTCCTGTATTTCGCATGCGGCTAAAAACCTACAAAGCGGAAGGAGACATAAAGTATATCATGAATATGTGCTCAACGAGAAGAATATATCTCGGCGTTTTTTTACAATGTTGTCAAGCGAAATATTCTTTATTACTCCATTTTTTTTTCAAAAATGTGACAACATTTTATATTTTAATAAATTTTACGAAAAAGAGAAAAGCATAAAATTATAATAATATAAAGAATATTTCGCTTGACAATATTGTAAAAAAAAAACGCTGAGATAATATTATTCTCGTTGAGCACATACTCACGATATATTGACATATCATTTGTGTATATATCTCTATCGAAATTTCTTTCATTTATTCAACTACTATCTGAGAATCAAAACTATCATTCTAAGAATTTCACGAGCAGCCCTCCGAATCTCGAAAATTCCTTTTCACAGCAGAAAAAGGCCAAGGCAATCCAATATCAATTTCAATGCAACGCTCTTTTCCCCTTCAACGTCTCGTTGACGCATTCGAGTCCACCGACTGCGTCTTTGACGTTGCGTAGGGGTCGTGACAAAGAATTCTATGCGAGAAAAGCTAAGATAAAAGTGACGTTTGGGCTCCGACGCTTTTCATTGATCCGTATATATTGAATTCGACGGTGTGAACGACGAAGGGCTGGATGACGTAGCGATGGACCCTTCGACGGGTTTATTAATAGGTGTGGTCGACCCTCGGCTTGCTTCTTATATACATTTCCGTTGCTATTTTCGACGCTGCATTGGAGATTTAGGAATTAGGGGTTGGTTTTTAGGGAGATTCGCTTGATTATCGGGGATTCGATGCGTAGGTGGTTGTCGTAAGAAGGTTCTGCAAAAATAACGGGATTAGTTTGTTGGTGCTATTTTAGTGAGACGAATATTGAGGATACGTGTGGCAATCGTTAATACACTCCGAGTAAATGAGTCTCTCGATAGCTCAATCACGATATATGTTTATACCTCGAAATATCGTTTAATATAGACAGGTGTGTTAAATTTAGTACGAATATTGCGCAGCGTTTTTTTACGAACGCGTATAAAAAAGTTACACCTTATTATGGCCCGTTTCATTTACGATAGTCTCTCTCTCTCTCTCTTTCCCCCAACTTTCTTACTCAGCAAACTTTTTATACGCTGTTACTATTTTTTAATTAAACTACATGTTTCTAAGTGAAAAGCTTATTAACAGCTTCAACACTTGGAAAGTTTACGTGATTTCGACGACGAAAATCTCTTTACGCAACCAATTTCATCCTTTGCACACTTTCCAAAGACGAATGAATCGTCCACCGGAAAGTCCGCTATAACTCTGGCGACTCATAAAAAGCGCAGCTTTAAAGCGTATAAAACTGAATTTGCGGCCGGGGCCAATCAGTCGAAGCCGGCTTGTAAGTAAAGTAACCTCGTTTCGCGAAAGGCCGGCACGCCACTCGACTCGATAAGATGACGACGAGGGGCTTTCAAGATTTCCGCCTTTGCCGCGGGCCAACCCATGCGTGAATCGCGCCATTATCGCCTCTCCGCTTTTCCCCTTTCTCTCTACATATATAATAGAGTATATAGAGCATATACACACGCGTGCGTGGCTTCTTTTCTCGTAAGACGGTGTATACACGTAGGCGGAGGCGAAAATTGAATTTTTAAGGCTACGAGGTGTATTCTTTATTCGGGGTGTTTTTTGGGGTCGTGGAAGATATGGAATTTAATTAAACTGGGTTACATACAGAAGGACTTTTGTTTTAATAATAAACGTGCGAGAAATACAAGGCTTTCTTTTTGTCATACACGGAGATGGTCATTTTTTTTCGAGGATATTTCTCTTGGAGTAGGGGAAAGAGGATAGACGAAATTGTTGAAAATAATTACGCTGAAAGCTTCGGTTGAATAAAATTTGAATAAGGGAACAGAGAGAAAGAAGCCCTAGCTTTTCCCGTAAATATATTCGCGATGCGCGCCTATTATATTCTTCGGGATTTAAGCTCGAGGCATTATCTAGGATTAAATTTTTTCATTCAAGAATATGCCTCCGCGTTACATCCGAGCGTCTTTCCGGATATTTCGGTTGAATATATTCACGTAAGAGCTGGATGCGTCTCTATGGAGACGAGCCAACGAATTTCGTTATGCAGTGCATTTCTTATCGTCCAAAATTGTCGAGTAGCGCTTCGGATTTTAATGAAAAAAGCCTAGTTCTGTATGAATTTTTCGCAGTTTTATTTTTAAAAGTTCCACACTCGTTGCAGCTTACAGGAAATGATTATAGATTTTTGTTTCGGACTAATAATTAACATAGTCAATATTCAATAATGAAAAAAGTTCCATCGACAATAGCTGGACTAAAAATGCATCTGGCGAGTGTCGGAATTTATTAATGAAAGCCGATAATCGAGGCAAAACTATGTCGATAGAAAAGTGCGCGCCCTGCAGCAGCCGCTCGGAATTTCATAATAGAAACGAAGGCGTCGAAAGAAATAGCCGCGGGAGGATGAAAAACGCCTCGCGCGGATGTTTGCGCTACCGGTGTAAGCTCTCCGTCATCGATTACAACTTCATTTTTAATGCGGCTATATATACCTGTATTCACTGAAACTTGTTTATGCTCGTCTGACTGAATTCCGGACTAACTACTGATATTCCACTGGAATAGCTGTATTAAATTTCGTCTTAGTTATTGCTATATATACTCGCGGTAGCAGACGTCTCTCCCTTCATTATATATCGTAACTGTTGTAAAGTTATAGTGTAATCATCTGCGGCTAGAAGTTAGTGCGCAATTCCGGTGACGATGCATATGTAAGCAAATTAGCCTGAAGTGGCAGTAGTCACGTATATTGTGTATAGATTAATTCGATGACAAGGATTTCTGAACTAAAACAAGCTCATAATAATACGTGGTAAAAAGCATCAATATTCACTCGACGCGAATCATATAATACGAGGTTAAATCCATAAGACAAAACGACGACTTCCTGTCCCACAAAGTCCACAACCGGTTGCCGTCAAAAAAAGCGAATCAAAGCCAAGCTAACGAATTCAAAGCAATTTTTCACCGCCTCAACTTTCATCGGTGGTATATATTCGCGCTGAAGCCGTTTAAATTCGTCGCGTTTTCCATCCGCGTCCGATCGGTCGACGCGTGACACGCGAACGTGACTGGCGGTGACGTTGCCGCGAGAAAATTTCACTTCGTGACCGAAAAAGTCATATCGCTGCAGACGCGCGTATTTTGCATTTTAAGCGATTCGGCTGGATTTCAAAATTACCTGTCTTGAACGATCTATCATGCGGTTGGACGGCTCCACAATTTTCCCTGAGGAACGAGCTTCTCATGCTTATTGTTTGGGGTATGGTTTTGGGTGGAGTTGGATTAAGAAAGTGAATCTTCCTTTCAATAGCTCTGCACAGTCTATTGAAGAATAATTTATTCATAAGTAGACGGATGGAAGTTTTGAAAAAAGAACCTTTTGGAGAGCTCATTTCGAAACTTCCTTTGGCCAGAAAGCTTCACTCCGGAAACTTCAAAGAAGTTTGGAAATCGTATTGAAATTCTCGCGCCAACTACTTTGATAAACGCGTCAAAGGGGATACTACAACATCTTCTTGGCTATTCGTCTTTTCAACAAAAAATATCGAAACTCTTGGTAGAAACCAAATATATATGTATATACATAACCCGGCGTTGCATTTCAATACAAATAAAACTGATGACTCAAAGAGCGCGGAAATTGATCTAAATAAATCTACAACGAGAGCAGATCCTCGTAAAGCACGATCGCCTTTCTCTCTCTCGTCCTTCTCGCAACATATTAAACTCCTTCACAGGCGATATTGAAATCTGAACGGGCTAAGCCTTGGGGAACTATCTGTGAAACTCGCTGCGATATACTTTATACCGTAAATTTAGCAAAGTCCTCCTTCTATTTCTATTTGACATTTTCTCGGACCGCTGGGCAATTTCTTCTTTTTCTCTCTCTCTTATCTTCACGAGGGATTGAAAAAGATGTCGATATAACGAGACCGTTTTCTCTTCCGTCGATGTACACAGCTACGAGAAACTGCAGGGATAGGCGAAAAAACCGGGCGAAGAAGCGCAGCTGCTTTGCAAGCCAAATGCTCGAGTCTGAATGTTATTCCGGCGTATTAAGTTAATTTTTTTTTCCTCTACGCGGTGCTGCATTAAGTTCGGCTGGGTAAATTTTAGTTTTACATCCTTTTCAAACTTAGTCTTAGCCTTCTGTATTCCTAGGAAAAATTGTATACGAGAGCAAGATTACTCCGCGACAGCAGCAAGAATACCGATAATCCAAAATTACATCAAATGAACGACTGCTATATCTGCCAATACGCCGGAGTGGGTAATAATCCAGTGCGCTCATATAAGCTATTAACCTTCTCTTTGCCCGTAAACGCAGTTGTAGTGGCAGCATCTCTTGCGCTATACTGCAATCTTCTCATCTTATTCCTCTTCGCCATAACCATACACGTGAGGAAACATCTCGCTTAAATAAAGCGCACGTGTATGACGAGCGAGAGAGAAAAGAAAATCCTCGCGGGAAGAGAGCGGAAAATGGCCAGGGTTATTGCGACCTTGTTACTGCGGAATCTTTCTCTCGCTTCAAGTTCTGCACCGGCGTCTTATAAACGGGTTTTCCGATAACGAAAAGCCGCCGCCGCCGGTTGCTGGATGGCTTAAACGCGCGAGTGCGCTTTTAAAAGTTTGTTATATTTGAAAATAGAAAGAGCTGCCGCTGGCGTGCTACCTTCTTTTTTGCCAGGGATTTGGATGAAAGCTGGTGTCAGCTGGGACGTTATTACGTTTGCATGTTTATGGATGAGAAACAGTGTCTTAATTATGGGGAGTATGCTAAAGAAGGATGATTAGTTTTTCAAGGAGCACTGATATTGATACTAATTATCTGTAAGAAGTTGAGCTGCTTCATCCTAGTGAAGTTTCGTAATTAGTAAATTCTTACGAGTTTTGCAAAAACACGTTAGAAACTTGTTTTGAGGTGTTTGGAGTTCGAATCTTCTCTTTTTAGAGAAACCCATATAGATATCTGTGTGTGTGCGTGTTTATTTATATTTACCCTAATATCTCAGAACAACTCCTTAATTTTAATTAGCTCGTTTGTTTTGTTTTTTCTTTCTGAATTGTGAATGTCTTATCGTTTTAATCATTCTCTTCTTGAATTTCTTTAATCACGTATTTAAATTTAAACAAACAAGATACCTCTTCGAAACATTGTGCACAAGATGCAGTCCGCCTCTCAAAGTCCACGACGACCAATCGACAGATAAGGACACCAATCTACCTAGTTCCAGAAACTCTTGCCTAACAATGCAAGAATCTTAGCCTCGTCGCTCTAACGCCAAGGACGTCGAATCAAGCGACAATAACAGCGTAGACACTGTCGCACTACTCGGATGACCGAGCACTTCTCAAGCTGCGTTTACGACTCGCCGAGTTTCGACCATCCTCCATTGCCGCGCGCTTTATCGGACGCTCAAAGTCTTCGGCGGATTTGTGGATTTATGGAGCTATGGATGGGAGACATTTTATAGATGGTTGCACGGAATTTCAGCTATCTAACGTCGAGAATCGATAAATCGTTTATGCTATCTTTCGCAGGTGAGATAGGATTTTGTAGCTACGTGCAATCACTAACAACGATATTTATTTAGAATAAAACCGCGTTTACTCGCTATACTAAATAAGCGCGATACACCGTATCGGCTTCCATCGCCAATTCGATTGGAAAATTGTAGACCGGCTTGTAACATCGACGCATACACCTCCTCGAGCGCAGAATTCCCTCTCTCCAGGAATTCCAGACTCGGTGCACTTGACCGTACGCGGTTTACTCGTTAACGCGATAAACGCGTAACTTGGCCGGCGACGTTTGCGAGCCGATAAAGTTTGAACTGACCGAGCTAGTAAAGGCATGAATTTGCAAGCGCTGACTCGAACTATCGGCAAAGATCTTTGACGATGACAACGTTTGCTCGCAACATTGTTGTTGCACGACTTTTCGTTTGACTAATTATTCGTCTCCTCTACTTTGTCTAGGAGTCAATTAGTGGTACAAACCGAGTACGGTCAGCCAGACTTTTTTTTCAAAAAAGCTGTCGTCGTATACTCCGGTTGTCCCTTTTTTTGTCGTCTGTGCATTCCTCACGAGGATGGAACGCAAATGGAAGGGCAGGAGAGGAAAAAGAAAAGGCTCTCGTGTTACGCCAGGGAAAACAGACGAGACGAGAGAGCCGGGGAATAAGGTTATCAGAGTCAAGGATGAAGCTCTCGTGTCAAGGGTTTTATGTGGGGACTTTTTTTTCGAGAGGCAGGAGACTTGTTTACTTATACTGTGCGTTGGCTTATGATGGAGTTTTTGCTCGAAAAACAATGATTATGTACAGTAGAATATTTTCATATACTTTCTTTTAAGAAAAATATTCAGTTATACTATACTACTGTCGCTCATCTTAAGATATAAAATGTCACAGCCACTTTCCAAGATTTACCATTCTCGTGGATTCGAATTTCCAGCCCCATAACCCTTCGCTCGTCGTATAACACCATCGTCGCGAAAGCCGTAAACGGCTGGAAAGTGTCGCTCGGCACTTTGGCCGCTGTTTTCACGCCGCTTAATAAAAATGATGATTGGCGTGGCCATTCGAGTTCAACGCAGCGGAAAGAGCGAGGAATCGGAACGAGGCTATTTCGGATGGAAGGGCTTCTTACCTATATACCTCGGGATATATTGTACGCGACCTCGTAATTTTTAATAAAGCCCCCTTTATTTTCCCTGCTGGAGAATTTAATATTTCATCGATGTTTACGCGGCGAAAGTTATAAGTAGATGCTTGGTCGTATTTATTCCGTTGTGTGGATTTAAGTAGCCATTATATACGCAACGCTGCGATGGTAGAATCACGATCATTTTGTGGAATTCATGGCTTATGGGATTATAAACAGAATTACAGTTGTTCATTACTTTAGTATAGATCCAGTGCGGAAAATCACTCTTTTTCGATGTGGGCTTTATTAACAATTCAACCGAGTGTAAAATATGTTTTTATTTATACCTCCGGTTATTCATTAACACTGCAGCGACTCGAATATTACGAGCATACATCATATTTGATTGCCTCGAAGCGGAGAATACCGCATAGATGATATATAATGGAAAAAAACTCTTATCAAAGTGCAAACTCTGGCATTTCGGGGGGAAAATATAACGGAAGCTATGCGACGCCTTTTTTAATAAAGTTTCTGTTTGCACGATTCTTCGATACACAGCGCGGATTATCGCTGCCGAAGGACGTTGACAAATATGGGGGCGTTATTAAATTTAATTGAGCCTGTCTGATTTAGCGCGGCACAGCTTTGCAGGCTATTAGTCATTTACGCGCGGAGAGTTTGGGCAATCGGTCATTTAATTTCGTTGCGATCATTAAGTTTAATGTATTATTTCGAGTGAGATGGAATTAAAAAATAATACCTGGGGTTCGTGCAATCAAGCTAACGTCCGGAAATACGAAAGCTCATTTGAATTATAATTGAATAATCGACTCATCAGTTACCCACAAAACAATACCACCTCGAAATGGGATATCCGTCACACTCCGAAAAATAATCCCCTCCGAATCGGGACCAAGAATCAAATTTCGCAAGTACACACGCGCCTGCGCACACATATAGTCGGACTTTTGCAGGTATATATAGGTATACATGCATGGCAGCTTTATTTGATTGGCCGACGCGCGAGAAGGTTATTCCACTGGGGGATTAGAGCCCAGGCGAAGCTTCCGGCTGCGATTTACATGCGCATAAATCCAATTTGAGATCCACGACGAGCGAGAGAAAGAGAGTAAACATGGAAAGTTAAAGCTAGCCTGCGGACGATGGACCCGAGGAAAGAATAAGAGAGATAGAGAGAGAGGTGAGGAAGGAAAATATTGGAGGTGAGAAGTGCGACGGTATTTTCATGAATTCCGTGAGATGCTTCTCTGAAGAAGATGGATATTGTGGTTTGTATATTTATTGCGAATTTTGAACTTGTGCTATCGGAAAGTAATTAAAAGGGCTATTAATCGCGTCCGGGAAGGGCTATTTATTATACTTCGCAAACTCGCGAACGATCGGAAATCGAAGATCCGGCGGCTTTCATTATACACAGCCCTGGCAATTGCAGACACATTTTCGGCAGTTTTCCCGAAGCGTCTCGCGAATAGTTTCAGTTTCACCTCATCTCTCTCCCAACTTGCTAAATTTTACGCCCTCGGTTTTTGCCACCGTGACTTTTAATTGCCACTTTGCCGTTAAATCCCCACCTCGTCGCCGAAAACTTGAGAGACAGGTACCAAGAGGGAGATAAGTCGTAGTGGCAGTAAAAAGTACGCTTTACGAGAGTTTTTGCGCACTTTCGCGCGCAAACAAATCTCACGAATCATCCACGCGCGCGCGTATAGTTTTTATAGCAGTTCGAAAAGTTTCCGGCTAATTTTAAAGGCCAGAGGGGTATAATTGGGCTGCGTCATTCTGTTCTATGTTTTGGGTGCGTGACTCTGTGTTTCGAAGTAAAATCGAAAGAATTCAATATAAAATATGTAAATAAAGAGCTTATACTAGCGTGGGTGTGGTCAAGCTGAAATGGTGACTCTTGTTTCGTCGATAAAGGTAATTAGAGGCAACTGCAGCAGAAGCGACTGCAGTGCTTAATCAAACTCCCTCGTGGGGATCTGAAAGCTTCCCAGAGTCACACATCAAACACACTCGATACTGTCACACTTAATAGAAGGAAACACAACAGTAGTCTAATTAATTGATCGTTGTAAAAACTTAATGAAAGTTCGATTCCGCGAAAGTTTAAACTTCCGGGAAACCGCCTCGGGCAGAGAGAGAGAGAAGCTTTCAGCTGCAGAGCCAATCCCTCGCAAGCTTTCGAACTCTCAAGAATTCCATTCCACGCTCGCAAATGCGAGATCCGCGTTCGTTCGTACAGACAGCGACGTTCGAAATTGTTTCTCTCTCTCACACACACACACCCACTTCAGCGACAGTCGTATAATCGAGCAAACAAAATATCCATGCATAAACAGAGAACTCCCGATGCAAATTTTCACGCCTCCGCTGTTTTATCGGTCAACAAACGTCGCGCGAGCATTAACCCACTTATTGCTATTCGCGAGGACGACTACGTTCCGGAGATGGAGATTAGAATTATGCAGCTGCGAGATTAGATGCGGGCCATTATTCTCTCGAAATTGCCGGGAACACTCGGACATAGGTGCCGGCATCAGAGAGTAGTGGCTGGCTGCGTAGAAGCGTCTTTATTGGGGTAGCTTGCATTGCTCGAGGGGCTAAATAGTTGGCGACGTTTACGAGAATGTAGGTGTGGATTTATTTTTTGGAACAGCGGGAGTGATCGATGTTTCTATTTGTGTTTTGCGTTTGCTTTTGTATGTGACGTCAATGCGCTATTTCTGCGTTAAAAAATGTCGGTTTTTTGAAAAAAAGAAAATGCTGATAATTACCGGGATGAGTGACAATGCGTAGTTTAATTTTTCTCGCGATCAGATCACGTCAATCATTTCGTCAATCTCGATAAAATAATTTACACGACCTGTCAATGTAGAAAAAAAAGTCTCCCGAATACCAGCTCTCTTTAACCCCATTACCATCTCAAAATCGACCGCAAAAAATCACCTGCACCTTCCAACAAAAAAAAAATACCTCTCGCCTCGCCAACTTCAGTATAACAAGCTGCAACCAACTCCCTTCCCTCTCTCCTAGTCGTAATTTCAGCAACCATCGGTATTGGCACACAGCCGACAGCCGACACACTTTTTCCGCCTCCGCTGTACATTCATATTCCGCGTCGTCCCTTTGTTTCTCCGATAATCGCGCGCCGGGACGCATCGATCGCGAACAAAGCGAATCAGTGATTTGTGTGCGGCTTTTTTCCGCTCGCGGGCATTAATCTCTTCGGCTCTCGGCCTCGAACAATTAGCTCTGTTCTCTACGCCGAGAGGGATTCCCACGTTAACGAGTATTTTTTACGCTATACTCGAAGGGAGTAATTTGCTGGAATATATCTCTCAATTGAGCCAAGGCGCGACGTATAGGAAGATTTTGGAGCTTGACTGAGAATTATTTAGTGCGTTAAAGCGTGGAAACGTCGCTGCAGTTGCGAGTGACAGGTCGAGGCGAGAAAGGAAACTGGTTTGCCTAGACTAGAGTGACGTGACAAGGCTTTTCCGCGTATTTGAACCTGCTTCTCGTAAATTAGGCGGTGTATACAGGTACACAGAGTTTTTCAACCCTTCAGGATTTTTACATTTGTTTTTGAAGAATTGATCGGTCTGCGTTGGAGTAAAAATAAATCGCATACGGCGTATGTGGAGCGGAGAAAACTAGTACGGAGTTTAATCGGTATAATCAGCGAATTATGCAACGAGAAACAGCATGAAGTGGCAATCGCCGGTGCAATCGCGAACCGCGCTCAATTACTCGGACGCCGCCGCTCGACGTTATCTCGCCGGGGCTAATCGTAATTACTTCGACAAACTGTTTGCCGAATACGACGCCCCGGAGTTTGCGTTGATAAACTACTTTTGAAATTTTTCTTTCGAGTATTTCGCATTTCCGAGAAACGTCACCGTTCTCCGTTTTTCCAAAGTTTTTCCGTCCGACTATACTCGGAGTTATCTACTTACGCGATACTCCCTGGTGTCCCAACGAGTTTCCAGAGATACATTTCGCAAGACGCATTCTTGTCGCGATGGAATCGAGCATTATACCTCGTGCTATTTTTGTAATTCTGTATGAATTACGTAACTTTCCTACCTTTCTAGCTGTATACGTGGAAACTCAGCCAAAGAGGAACAAAGATCGTAGATTCCAACTTCTTGAATGTAACCCTTTTTGCGAGGAACGCACGGCCGCGGCTTAACTGATGCGAAAACTTCAAGCAGCAGTAGTATCAAAGTAGAAAAACTCGATTTTGGTCAGACCAGAGCTTCTCGATGTTTTATTTCTAAACTCCTCGTTTCTAAATAAACTCGTGGGAATAATTTTCCTCCATCCCCCATTTAAAATCGCCTACTCCTCTCGAGCCAGTGGAAAAACCAGCGATATGCACAGAAGCTTTATAAATATTTATTCACGTCGGTCGTCACACAAAACGAAGGAAAAAAAAAGCGCGATCGTCATCGCGGCCAAAATTGTCCTCGACACGCCGGGAGAGAAGAGAGAAAAGAACAAAGGCCCCCGCGGCTGTCTCTGGCCTCGGGCCAAAGATTGTAATGCGAGCGAGGGGTTGAAAGACACAATATCTGCTTGTGCAAGGCGCGCGCGCGCAAGCTCGAGTGAATTGCGAATGCTGCTGCTTTCCACACGTGTGGGGGTGGTTTTGGGTCAATCGCGAACGAGATGAGAGGTGTGCATTTTGTGGTCGTGTATTTACTTTTTTACTGAATTGCTTGCGCTCTTGCGATGACTTCTTTTTTTTTATTTATTGCAGCGAGTGAAGGAGCTTTTGTGTGTTATGTTTGTATACATAATTTAAAAAATTACGGCGTGGAGGCGACGGAGAGAATGCGTGAATCGGAAGAAAAAAATTGCGAGAAATGAAAGGGTGAGAAAGGAAGGAAAGAAAAAAAGGATGGAGGAAAAAAGACTGTCTTTAAGGTAAGACAGCCAGGCACGATACTGTCGTACAATGTTCCTTCCTTCTCTCGGTGTCATCCTTTTTTTAGCGTCATCCGGCGACGTGACGTTGTTCCATCTTATACGAAAGCCTGTTTTTGTTGGAATATTCTACCTGTTTTATATCACGCGGTTATTTTTAAATTTCAAGTGTTAAATGCTACTAGGAGGTATAGTCGTACTTTCACGAAGCATATTTGAGCGGAGAGACGATCGTTAATTTTTTTCTAAGGGTAAAATTAACATGCACAATATTTTCCATCACGATTCAAGCTCACAACATTATTTTATGCCTCAAAGTATATTTACTAAAATAGAAGCCACCACACCAATTTTATCCTCGATTCTAAACCACAAGTTTATTTTCAGAAGGTCTTCCGCTTTCTCACCTTTCATTCCAAAACTTTCCATATACAAACATTCCCCTCGACTGCCTCGGCATCCCGTCTCAAAAGACACTTAGCCCCGAGCCTTTCTCTCTCTCTCTCACTTTTCTCTATACCACCACACAGGCGTACCTATAAAGCCACTCCCCAAGCTGTTTGGTCCGGGACTGTTGTTGCAGTCGAGTCGTGCAACGTGAATATCAAGCAGTCTGAATTTTTTGGCATCGATTTCAGTGGGATGGTGTAACGGAAAATGTCGAGCTTTCATTACCTTCTTCGACACTTTGCAAGGGAATGGCTTTTCGATAGTTTGCGAGACGATCATTGTCAGCGAGTTTAATAGATAAAATCGAAGAGGTGTTTAGAAGATTAAACGGCCGTTTTATTTCCTCGAGCTTGCATATTCCAGCGCGACACAGTTCGGCTCTGATTATAAATTCCGTTTACGAGAAATTTGGCGTATACGTATTTTCAGCTGGTCGCTCAGCGTAGATTCAATAACCATATACGCGTGGCAAAAATAGGTGAATAATGTTCCATATACACTCTCGAGGCCTTTGCATAATTTATAAGAAACTTGGAAAATCCTGTTAAATTCCAAAGGGATAAAGAAAAAGTAGGCAGTCGAAGCTTATTAAGAGAGTCTTTGGAGTAAGCTTGAAACAGTTGCTCGAGAAGTTTCCAATATACTCGGCTCCGATAACTTGCGAATGACTTGTAGAAAATACTCACAAATCCTTTCATAACTCATTTCATTCATTTTCTTCTACCAAAGCTTTATTATGTCATTCTTAACAATCTATAATTAAAAAAAGATCCCTCTAAAAACTAAAAGCAAAATTTAAAAAGAAGCATGATTACGGACACAAGAAACATCAGCAACACCCGGTCCACATCTCTGCGCCGCAATATCCGTCTCCAGCAATCAAGCTTCGCCGCGTTGAAACAAGTCTCGGCGTGTGGAGCTCCCCCCACAATTTAGCTACCCTCTCAACTCCAGGCCAAGTTTTCGCCGAGTGCATCGTCATCGTCGACGACGACGCGTGATCTGGGTCAGCGACAGATGCTGCTCGCGAAATTGAAAATCCAAAACTGCGACAATGCTGATGAAGCACCACAGACCAGAGATTAATTACTGCACGGGTCACCCGGAGGATAATTCCTTGAGGATTAGTACCGGTAGCCACAGCTGTGCTGTGTTGTTGAGTAAACGTTCGCGTCTCTGCGTGTGTGTGATGTGGTTTATGGTATTTTATCAAGTGATGTTTGACGTGGTTTTGCAGTTTTCGCAAAGCTGCTCTCGGTTGCTGAAATATTCTGTTTAAGTCCAATGAATGAAATCACCTACTTCGAAATCAAATACCAGCAAAAGTGCGACCCACATTTCCCGTCGGCGGCGTCGTCGCAAGGCCATAATCATAAGCAATTCATGCTAGCGCGCGGAACTCAACCGCGAAGCTTGTCTCGCAGGTATAACATACGTAGTCGTCGGCGGCGCGCGCAATTTTACCGAGCTTCGAGATTGCCGCCGAGATGGCTATGTTCCTGCGTAAATAAAGAGAGAATCGGATTTTTACAGCACCTCGAAAAATAAGTATACTCCTCGTGCCGTTTTTGAATTTTTCACACGGTTATGTTTGCTAGATCCACCCGAAGTAATTCTCAGGTGAAATCAGCTCGGCCGAATGATTGAGACGCTGTTCTACGGACGGAAATAATAAACTAAGAATAATTCAGGGTTCAATGCCCACTTGTTTTTCGGAAAAATTCGCGAGTGTGTATAGACTCGAGCCATTAATCTTCTCCGAGAGTGGTATATAGACATTCGGAGGCTGCCAAACGCTTGTATATAGTCTTCTAGTCCACAGCGGCGAAACACATTATACCGGACACAAAAGCCCGAGCTGCTTGCCAGGAAACATCGATCCTCGCGTTTATGAATAATAAAGAGGACGATCGGAGGCGGGAATAAATTTGGCGGTGTATTACGGATAGACCTTCTGCTTTGTTATACACAGCTAGCGGAGTAATAAAATGCAGCGAGAGGATTAGCAGTTTTAGAGCTGCAGAGTCGGATATCCTAATCCGCGTGTTGGCAGAGTAAGGAACGAGTTTGCAAAGTAGCTATATATACTACACATTAAGGAGGGTAATTAATTTACAGTGTAAGACACATTACCTGTACGCGTCCCATGGGCGGCGAGACCACGAGAAAAATCCTCATGGTAGCCTTCAAGAAATCATCGTGATGTCCCTGGTTCGCCACCGCCGCCGCAGCGGCATGGCTACTCTCCTGCAGCGCCTGTTCGCTAATACTCGTGCTGCTCTGTGTCGTCTTCCTCCTGACCTTCCTCCTTATACTCCCGACTAACCGTCTCCAATCCTGTCCGCCGGCGGCGCTCGGCGGGCCTCCTCCGCCCCCGCCCCCGGGCCCTCCCTGATAATGGGTACCCCCCGAAGCTTCAACAACATGACCAACAGTAACTGTACTGACAGCAGCAGCGGCGGCGGCGGTAGCGGCGAGCTGTGTCTTACTGCCAGCAGAGGTCGACGACGAGGAGGGACTGAGCTCCCGGCTGGCCCGTCGGCTGAGGCAGCTGGCGCGGCCCACCGGAGCCGCACCTGGAGAGCCTGACACCGTGGTGTTGCTGGTACCTGGCGAACTTCCCTGCTGCTGCTGCTGCTGCTGCGGCTGCTGCTGACCGCTACCGCCGCTCAGCCGACGTACCAGACTACGCAAGGTACTGCCCGACTGCGACTTGCGACTGGAGCGATTGCTACTCGAGCCCGCGGCTGACGACTCCGGCGAGCCTCTGCGCCAGGCTTCCACACTTTCGGCCTTGCCCAGGTTCGTTGCTCAAGGCATAGCCACGATCTCTTATCACTTCTTCTTCGTCTTCTTCTCGCTCGCTGTTAAGCGGGTATTCTTAACTCTGAGGAGGCATCCTGTCAGCTCGGCCACATGCTACGGAAGCTCTATGCTGTAGACTCGGGAAAAAAGCGAATTTCTAGAGCATCGTCGCAAGCAAGAGACAATGCTGTCGGCGGAATCTCCTATAGTCCCGCGAGTGGGTCAAGGTCTGGAAAGAGAGAGAGAGAGAGAGAGGCCCGATGTCGCGCGAGAAGATCGATCGAGGCTCGCCTCGCGGCCGCGCTTCGATCGTCGTGCGATGGTGCAAAGGGGAGGCCGATGATTAGCAGCGATGCTTATCCCACGTGTTCTTCTTCTCTCTGTGTGCAGTCTCTTCGATCTGTGGTAATGGGTGAAGTGCGGGCTCGTGCGCTCGGCATCTGTGCGGGAAGTGAGAACGTTTAGTGAGATACATGTATAATATTACTTATATTACAGACTGTGGAGAACCATAGAGTCGCGATTATATATCGTCGAGTAATCCCAGAAACGAAAAGCCAGTACAGCCTCAACTTTGTCTTTGACGGAAACCTATATAATATAGAGCAGCGCAATTCCTTGCATCCCGGAAGGACACTCGACGTCCTGCGCCGTGAGAACCACCTCAAAGGGACTCAAGTTACTGCTATATAACTCCCGGGGACTTTGTAGGGCTTGTAAAGATCGTCGACCAATTGCTCGCGCAACTTTTCTCTCTCCACCCACGCAAGTTTCGAAGGAGGCCGAGAGAGTTTCGAACGCGAACACACACACGCGGGTCACGGTCGCGGTATAGGCGTCTCTCTGCTGCTACTATTTCTGCAAGATATTATGCTGTTTTGTGTGTCGACATATATACAAGTGGGACGGCTCTCGAGGATTGTTATTGTTTAGTCGATTTTTCAACTTTTCCAGCTGCAAACTTTTCTTCTCTCTCTCTCCATCTCTCTCTTGAGAAGCTCGATTTATTTACGTTTAAAAAAAAAATCAGACGTACTATTACTACTACTGCTACGTGTACAGCATAGCTCCGGTAATAACTATTTTCGCTGGGCTAATAATAAACGGCGAATGGCGTGCGGGTAATTGCACCGTATTCGTGTGTACATAATTCAGAGATCGGCAAACTTTTAATTGCGCACGCGCGTGCGCGCGAGTTTATCAAAAAGTCCTGCACATCATAATCGATCGCCGTGACTTGAAACTTGGCTTGTTTACAGCGTGAAAAGACTAATTCCTATAACTTGCCCGTGTGTGTAGGTATGATATACGAGAGCGAAACAAATCCAAATCAGCTCGTCATTGTCGGGAAAGTTTTTTGCGTCTCAACACTCAGCTCGTCGACCCTCTTTTTTTTCGGTTGAATCGGCTGTCGTACATACGAGTCCCTACATGGTGCTCTGCTTTTTTATTCAGAGACGCGAGTGCTTTGCAGGGGAAATGGATTATGCATGTCCACGGCGGGAAGTTTACTGCCCGAGGTGCGGTCGACGCTTTTTGAGAGACCGAGAGAGAAGCATTGTCACGCGCCGCGTAAAAAAGTTTGTACAGCCGAAAGCTATTCGTTATTTAGTTAGCCGCGTTAATTCCAGCTGATGCTTGTAAAGACG
Source organism: Cecidostiba fungosa (assembly GCA_900474305.1). NCBI lineage: Eukaryota > Metazoa > Arthropoda > Insecta > Hymenoptera > Pteromalidae > Cecidostiba > Cecidostiba fungosa. Next base: position 178,266 of record UCOJ01000058.1, on the reverse strand, counting down.
TTTAATATGCATGTATATATAACTCTCTTCTCTTATTTACGTGCGGATAGTTTTCTATAAATGTGAGATGCAGAAATAGAGTCATTAAAACGAATTCAACTGCCTGTGGTCGATCTCTTATCGACAGGTGTCGAGCATTTGCATTCGCGCATGAATTTTCATAAAGCTTCGCTCGACTAAAAAAAGCCAGCGATAACGTTCGAATTGGAAGCGATCGTTAGCATCGATTCGTTTCTACTATCGTCCCATGCTAATTAATCGGGAGAGCTTGAATTCGGGTCAGCCTCCGGACACCTCGAGAAACGCGATTTCGGCTAATTGAAACTTAATTGAAGATTCGCCGCTGCTACTGCTGCCTTTTGTTCGGAAAAGTTGCGGCGATTCGGAGAAAAGCGAAAATTGGTGAGAGTTATTGGATTTCTGTTGTCTTTATCGACGATCTCGTTCAATCGGTACGAAGAAAAGAGTCCGGTTTTTTTTTGTCGTGGTATTTTTATCAAATATCTAATGAGCGCTTGATTATCCTGGTAGAAATTTGAGCAATGAAACTGCTCAGAATAGACTAATTACTAGCTAGGACACACTGGCCACTCCAAAATAGCATGACTGCTTTGTACTAGCTAAAAACTACTGATCATTTCCAACAGGATAATCAAGGCATTATAAACAAACGTCTACTTTTCAAGCATTTTCGTTTTAAGACAGTTTAAACGTATACCCCAATTATGACTTTACGATCCCAACAATAAATTACCCCGAAATTCAGCTGTCTCATTTAACGCACTGCCACAATTCACAACAGGATCTTTCCAGGTCACGAGATAAAGCATGACTTTCATAGCGGGGGATTAGCACGACGCGAACTAGTAGTAGTAGCAGTAGTAGTAGTACAGTTGCCTTAAAAAAGAGGCGGGCAATGATCGTGCAAGTCAAATGAATCACACACTCGGCCTCAGTAGTAAAAGCCGGTTTACGCCCGGCGGCGCTCTCGATTCTCATAATGTGTCCTTCGAGTTTACGACTATACAAAGACACAGTTTGAATTTCGAAGTGCGAATTTTCGAAAAAGGGAGGAGGTTTTGAATTTTTAATTTTTATCGCGATTGCGTGAGACGTTGAGAGGAGAGGACTGAGTATACTTGTGCATTCACTGTGTGGAGTTTGAAGACTAGTTTGTATTCAGAGAGGACAAACTAAGTTTATGGGAGTATCGTTTATCACGCAGCTTGAGTTGGAGTTATATTTTGAATTTTTTTAGCATTGTACCTAGTTTTCAGAGGGAAATTGAAATAGTTTCGTGCTTGTTAAAAATGGAGAGCTTGCGAAGAAAGCGCTTTACAGTACGATTAACGAAAAATATTAATCTCAATTTTGCGGAACGCAGGATTTTCTTCATTAGTCGAGTGGTATATAGTACACCTTATCCAGGGCTACAGATGGCACAAATGGGATTTCGCAGAGCTCATTTGCCTTACAAATGATCTTGTTTCCGAATGAGAGCGCGAATTCATAAAAAAATCCTCGGCTTTTGCGTAATTTCGTATTTACATTCTACACAATTAGACAGCACAGCAAGACAAGGTAAATAAATTTCACAAAGGAAAAAGTGTACACGCGTGAAACTTCAAAGGAAGAGAAACTAACTCCGAGTCAAAGTGGCTTTCACGCTAGTCCCGACTGTTTCCAGAATCTTAAAAGAAAATTCCGGGAAGAAACTTCTCCACCCTTAAACAGGGAAAGCCCAAACTCAGCCGTAAAATTAATTACCCAATCGAAAATCCAATCGCGCTCTATGAATTCTTTCTGCCCTGAGAATTCCATGTTATACGATCTCTCATATATACGGCAAGTCGAAAATTGGAAATGCCCACGCGTCGGAATTTCGCGGACATGCCGGTCACGTATATGCAGGTCGCCTTTAGCAAGTGGACGGACACGGGAATGCCGATTATGCCGCATATTTTGCCTGAGCAGTCGTGCGAGCCTTGTTTGTGTGTGCTTTACAGGCAGAAGGTTTTCAGAGTCGTGTTGGCTTTTATTTTTCTTTTTTTAGAACAGATTCACAAGTTTTATATCAGGATTTAACGATATCATCAAGTGGGAATAATTAATATCAGGAAAGAAATCAATTATCAAGTAAAACTGATACATCATTTAACGATATCTCCTCTTTCGCTCGCACTTAGTCATTCGCGTCGCATAATGGAAAGCCGCTCGTGATAAATAGTCGCGCAGCCGTGCGTTATAAAAGATCTTCTTGCGTGATTCCCGACGCGCGTTATTCAGCGACTCTTATCGCCCGCATTTAATCCTGGATATATTGATTCCAATCAAGGCGTACTGGATATCTATTCAATTAAAAGATAACGAAACCCGTAAAAATAAATAAATAAACAATTCAAATTTTGAATAATCCTGAACTTTCTCTTCCTGAAATCGCGGTTTAGAGCATCATCTTTCCGTGACAGGCTCTGAGAGCTCCGCGAGAGAGACTTCCTGCGGTGTAGGGTTCGACCTTTGCCTATAGTGCCGCGGAAACATAATGGCTCGGAGAGCGATCGATGGATCGTCAGGCTGAGATAAGCGCGATAAGCTCTTCGTCATTTACGACAGATTACCGTTCCGACGTGAATTTCTTTTTCGCGCGGCGTTGAAGACTGGAATTCAGGAGGGATGGGCTCGAGGCGTGGAAAATTAGAGGTGTAAATGGAAGGATTTTTTTTTTTGGGTGTGATGGAGACAAATATTTGTATAGTGATGTTTGAACAATCGATGAATTTTGTTGTTTGGTTATATAGTACGGGTGCGTCGGAAATTTTTAGCTGACCTACATTGATCTACTGATTACGTCTATCCAGCTAGTATGTTACCGATCCAAGTAATTTATAATAACAATAATGTGTGGCCTGAAAATTCACGGAAAAACGGCGCGGCGCTGAAAGCCGTCGTTTTGCGCGCAATTACTTTGTTAATTGCTTTATTCCGATGAGAACTCTGTTGACGCTGAAAGCCCTCAATTATAAGCATTTAATCTGATCGATTTAACAATGACTATTAAAACAATTAAACTAAATTGTCGCGATTGCTCGCGATAAAAATAAAACCGGATTACCCAACAATACTGGCGAACTGTCAACATTCGCGTATATATCGAACGAAAAGGGAGAAAGAGAAGCATATCGCTCTGTGTGTACATACGAAATAGCTGGATGGACTGACCTACATTTGTTTTTATGAAAGATGCAAAAAAAATGACTTCAGTCGCGATAATTTGTTGACGAAAGTTGAACGTGCTAATCGATAGAAAAGAAATATCTCCATCGAATCTTGAGAACGAAAAATGCTAAATACTCATTAGCCAAGTACACAGACCTAAAAAAATCAATCTGAAACTTCTTACAACCCTCGCGCGTCTCGCATGCGAGCGCAAGATTAGCTTAGTCGCCCCCTAACTAAAAAAAGCTCGCTACACTCCCGGCACGTTTTGTCGAAGCTGAAATTATGCAGTATAACTCGAAAATCAAGAAAACAACGAAGGCGATATCCTTACTCGCACACCGGGCCACTTTCTCACTCAATAGCCGCTGCAGACGCCAGCGAGGGAGTATTATTAAAATGTCATTTGAAAAACGAGCCAGTGTATATTTTACGCTTTTTCCGAGAAAAAAAAAACAGGCCCGGGAGGGTGTATCGCGATACCCTGATTAGCCGCACGCGACAGCAGGTGGCGCGAAACTTTTCCTTGAGGCAATGCTGATTTTGATAATTTTTCACTGGGTTATATGGTTAGTAATAAATCGAGACATCCTAGTGTATAAGCCAGTGCGCAGACTCTTCTATCCTCCGGAAACGGCGTCATTTGTACCGAGTCCTTTCTCTCTCGCTCATAAATTTCGTCCGCCAGCCGCGAGGAAATAAGCCGTTCTCTCTCCCTGCGACAGATTGATCGCGGCGGCAGTATAATGCGACTCGAAGACGCCGCGTCGTTTCGCGCCATTAGCTACTGACTATGCAGTCGATCGATGACGTCTTTCAAGGGGATGATTCGGTTTTCTTTTTACCGAGCTTTTGTTTTTCGACTGAAGAAGGCGTATGAAAGATCTGGAGGGAGAGTTTTGAGTGCCAGTCAATTAGCCGTGAATGGGGAACGATCTTGTGAAAGGATTTCTCTCGCGGCTAATGACTGAATAATTTTCTCGAGGAAGATCGCGGCGAGAAGCCGATAAATCTTCTTTTCATAAAGTCGTATATAGGATGGAATGGATTAATAATCTTTAGACCTCTTGATTACGCTGAGCTTTGTGTTATCGTAATTTATACGAACCGATTGTTTCCGAGGCTTCCGAATTTTTCCTGAACATAGGCGGTGGAAATTTTCTTTTACGAAGATGGAATGAAAGCATCTCAAGTCGCGACTCTATGCCAAGTCCTTATCCGTTACTGTTATGTCTCGAATTCTTTTTTGAGGCTATTTGCCAATACGTGTCTCGGCCAAAAGTACTTTATGGAATCTAGCATTGAGAAAGTTCTCGGTTGTAACATTATCAGAATCAGCGATTCCCTGATTCTGTATACATTCGCTTTTTTATACAGCTACGTAAACGAAAAACGTTATAACCAAGCTTCCTTATTTTAATCAAGAATTCTAACATCCCTCGCTTAATTGAATTCAAATATTTATTTTCAATCTCCGATTATTATCGTAACAATATTATCAGTTCAAACATCGCGCTCTAATCTCGAAGCTCACGTCTCCTCTATTAATTAAAACCGAAAACTCCGTGTTCACTTGACTGAAATTTCTGTCCCTCTCATAAAAAAACAGTCCTTTTAACAGCCCACGCATTCGCGTAAACGCCTCATAAATAAACAAAACCCGACCCTCGCGCAGTAAAGAAAAAAAAAAAAGTAGTCGTCCGCTGGCGAGCAATTAAGCTTTTACGATCGCCGAATTCCGCAACCGTCGTCGTGGCGTATACATCCTTTACGACGAGGCCGTGTCTTTTACGAGAGCGAACCGCCGCTGGATGAAACCGGAGAAAGAAGCTCCGAAGAAGAATTGATTTTCAAACGGCCGAGATGATTGCGAAACGTCCCGTGTTTCTTTCTCGCGGCTATATATCGCTTTCGTAATGAGCGAGTCCCCGGGAATTTTAATAGGCGAGAAAGACTGCTACTGCGGTACAAGATATCCCGCGCGTTTGTGTATCGGGTTTCTAAATTTAAAAGGCATGTGTTTTTACCACCTCTTTTGTCTCGGATCATCGTCGACGTTGTACAAGTATTTTTTTAATTAAAAATATGAGGTTTCGCGCTTTGTGTTACTCTTATAGCGCTGAGATTCTGGTTACAGAGTGGATGTAGACATATTTTTCTCGTTAATGACGATAAAAATTCCGGGAAGGCTGATCGATCTTTAATTACGCGCAAAAAGTAGGGTTAAAATGTGGGATAACGAATCGTACGATGAATTTATTCAAACACAAAAATATAGGTTATCCAAGATATTACTCTACTGCACAGTAATTAATGCATCGTGGTTTTATAACAGTTCAAGGTTGATTTATAACGAATTCCTCGGCGTAAGTAATGGCGGACTGTATAGCTGTCCGACGGAATTACACGGATTTCAAATGAACTAAGATACTGTAAACGGAATATTTATTCGGTTAAAATTGATGATCCATCCCCGAGGCAAATGCAGGACTATTTACTATTCCTAGAGCTGTACGGCGATTAAATTCGAGTGTTCGTGCTTAATTTAATGGCCCCGTCGTAACTATTTTGATACAATCCTCGGCTATTGATCGGCTACATCTATGCTTAATGCATGGGACACCTTTGAGACGGCTCTGGATTTCCTTAAAATGTGTACAAGTATTATATGACTTCCGAGAAACTCGTGAGAGAGAAACTTTGAGTTTAGCACACTTTTAAACTGGAGCGAAATGCGGAGTAAAAAAGATATACATCGGGGTGAGCTTTGTAAAAACAATAGCAGCCAACTCTTTCTCCGAGGGTATAAGGGAAAATCTCGTCTGGAGTATTAGAGCTTGGGATATTCAGGCGATTTTTAAATCTGTCGGCGGGATTTGGCCGACGTCCGATTCTCAAGGACGTGACGTTCCCTAAAGCCGAGCGTGACGAACGACCGGTGCCGAGTTGGTTGATGCGAGCAAGGAAAATACGACAAGAGATATTGAGTCAGTCGGATAGGGTAGATCAAACTGGTGTAACTTTATTCAGTTTTTTGGAAATAATTCTTATACTAAAATAAATAATTACCGTAGAATATAAAGTCTTGACTTTTTCTAACGATTTTACACGCATATGAATAGAAACAAAAGAAATTGCAAGCGATACAAAAGAAGCTCTTTTGGAAAGAAAGTTAAACGGCATATATACACCAAAAAGTACACGCGCCGTTAAGCCTGAACTTTCCCAGTGGGTTTAGTCGAAGGGTCGTTTCCGTCGCTGCAGAACTTTCATCCCGTACAGTTGATCGTTGTACACTCTCGACAACAGACACCCGTTGACAACTTGACGCCATTGTTTTTCTGTATATACAGCATTGGATTTCATTGTGATGCCACTCGCGCCCTTTTCGAATTTGCGCGAAACAAATTTCCGCTCAAGGAAGTCCGCCGCTGCTTGGCAAATCTGTTTTTAACTGCAGCTACTGCTGCTCTCTTTTCATTAAAATGTTTTCATTCGAGCTTTTATTGCACGACGCGCCGGATAATTGTTTCTCCAAGCTTGAAATAGCATTAAATATTCGGATTTATTCTGGAGAGAGCTTTTCCGTGTTACTACTGCATTATATTCGTCCTTAAATTTATGCTTCATCAAAACTGGACGTATATATGCGAAGGATAAAAAATGCACATCGCAAAGCTCGACGTATCTATACGTCTTTTCATCGCGGATCTGCGGTTTCACGCCGACTGCGCAGTGCATCGGGTTAACGGTGCAGCCGCGAGGCGTCGGCGCGTGAGACCCTAAACAGAGAGAAGCTGCAACGCCATCGAGACATAATCGTAAATCTAGGCTATTTCTCTCGTTCTCTCCCTCACTGCGGTGAACAGCCCGACTGACCTATCACCGGAATGTCCCACGAGGTATATGTATGTATATAGTTGCGATTTGGGTTTTATGCGCGTAGGCTGCTACGGCAGCGGGAGCTTTTTTTATTCGGGGAGGATTTATGCTTTCAATTTTGAGGGTTTTGAGGTGTATGCAGTGTATGCGAGCGGATTTTCATGTTGTTGGTCCTGGTCTCCCGCTTCAATAGCTGTTCTTCGTTCTTTTTTTTCTATACAACCGGTAATGGATAATCGCAGTTGCGGAATCTATTTCACGGTTGAATTTTTTATTTATCTCATCGCTACGCGAGCCAGAATAAATTAAACACAAACTATCTTTTTCAAAAAAAAAAACTTTTAATTACGAAGCGCCTCGCTATGGCGTTAGCAAACATCATTGAAAAAAGCAAAAAATGAATCTCTTCTCACCGGCAGTGGATATCGCGTGCAAAGAGCTAGTTTCAAAACTTCGACTGTGTTTACACGCCCCCGAGAAGAGCTGCTGGTGGGCCAAAGAAAAATCCAAGTACTCGTTCGCGCGCGTCCCGAATGCAATTACGCCGCGCCAAATGCTTCTGATGAGAAAGAGAGAGAGTGAGAGCAGACGGAGAAGTTTGCGCGCGCGAAAATGCCCCCGGGAAAGAGAGATTCATCCTGTCGGCTGTTACGGAATAAAGCTTCGAACGAATTCTTCCGCGGCTGATTATTCTATGGAAGGAATTTTTCGAGAGGCAGTAGTAGGCTAGAGGTTTTTGTAATTGAAGAGAATGATGCAAGGAAAAAAAAATCCATCCAGAGCAAAAGTGACATCGATTAACGATGAAATACTCTGCTTTGAATTCTTGATAAATGATAACAAGATCGTAGCCGCAAATATTTATACGAGGTCGTTTATACTGTATTTTCAAATGAATAAATATTTTCATACGACACCAGTCTGCATTGTATTTCTATGAATATTTACACAGTCAACAATTTAATCGGCGCTGAGCTCGTCTCGCTGAAAGAAAAATGACAAAAGGACAAAAATAAAGCACCGTGAAACAATCGACTCGATATCTGAATCCCAGCGTAAAATAAACTCGACGCAATAATCCAGCTCCCATTTTAATACCCTAAACTATCGCGCTTTATTATCTCCTACGAGTCGCTCTATACACCTGTATACCTATATCTACACCTCACTCACAACTTCCGACTATAGTCTCCGACTCTCGGAAACTCGCTATATATACAGTCGAGCGAGTGGAGGGAGAGCTTTGGGGATCGATGTCTCGAATCGATCGCGCGCTCGTTTAGCCATGATAACTCGTGATTTATGCACGAGCCTGTTTCTTCGCTCTTACGTGCGCGCGAGAATTTACAAAGCTCGCGCGAGACTTTTGTGCTGTATATATATATATATATGTGTGCAGTGAGGAGAGACGTGTCGTGTATCGGGTGAGAGTCGTTTGTTGGACGTCGCGCGGCTGTCCGGTTAATTTATCGAAGGTGCAACAGAGGGTGGCGACGGAGGGGGAAATATGTTTGACTTTAACAAATATTTTGGTGAGGAAAAAATATTGGGATCGATTATGTGGAGGGTTTCTTTAGGAGGTGGGTAATTACGTGTAACGTGTGGATAATGAAATGGGAGAAATTGATATTTTGATTAGGAGGTCGATTGTTGTTAGAATTAATCGTTAAGGATGAATAAATGTATCAATGAAGTGATATGCTGAATGCTTTGAGATGTAAATGAAAAGAATGTACATTGAAATTTTTGAGAATAATGAGTACACCATCAGAATGATAATGTTCTCCTGTAAAATATACGAGAACGCTTTGGCTGCAACGGTATTTCACACGCGCATACATCACCCAGATACATCCGTACAATTTAAACGTACATGCGCGTATATAAATTTAGAAAATGTATCGCACATGAATAACTCATTTGTGTTCTATAGTGCCTACCTTGGGAAACGCAGTTCGCATGTATAATATTTCCCTTTGAGTTGCCAAAGATGAATCTCGGTACATTCTATTCTGATGAAATTGATATACATAGTGAAGTGACAAAAAATTCTTGATGAATCGATGGCGAATCTTTTTGGATTAGTGGAAAATCTAACTGTTATTTAACCTGGTATCGGCGATTTGCGCTTTTCAGAAGTGACTTTGCCAATAGAATATACGTTGTACTAGTTTCTGCTAAATTATCCTGTGCAAAGTTTGCGCAAATACCACGTGTAACCATGGCGAGGAACAAAGTTACATACACAGGTTACAACTGTTTGATTAAATCAAATGCTTTGCAGCATACTGATCGGTACTTTGAATTCGATGTATGCTTGTATTGAAATATTTGGTAACCTCGTCTGTTATGGCTCTTAATTTACTGACGCATTATTTGAAATCCCAACGTGCAACATAAGCGCAGTTTGAATTTAATTTTCGTTTGTTTCCGAGGTATTGCACGTTCGAGTGAAATGTATGTACACCATTTATTTTGAAAAAATACGGTCAAGTATATCTAAACGAGGCTTTTTTTGTTTGAAGTACACTTACTTTCTATTTATTAGCTGAATATCGGTAGCACAATACGTGAGCATAAATATAAACAACGCAAAAAGCATGCGCTTCGGAACTGAATTTTGCGAATAATTGCAAATAATTGTGTAGGTGTATTAATATCGCAAATATCTTATATGTCAGAAGGACCCCAACCCATTGCAAAAAATTTACAACCAGAGATAAATCCTACGTACTCGACGTCAATCTCGACTTTATGGTTCTCCACATCTCCACCAGTGATCCACATAACATTTAGACACGATAATTACCTGGTTCGGCTCATCGCAAGCTCCTCCACGTCCTCCTCGTCAGACCGCAAGTGTCCTGTCCACCAAATCACCTCACACAGTCATACACTTAAAATTTATACGTCTATCTATGAGTAAAACTCCTCGGTCCGTGTCTCACACTCTCCTATACACAGCGATAATTCCTCTCCTATGCAACGCAGTGCTGTAGTATTGTTATTGTTTTTAATACCGTATCCCGGGGGCGAGGGCGACGTGATCCTGCCGCTTGTGGGTCGCGCGTCGCACTGCCACGGGGCGCGCGAAATTTTCGGCGTCAACCCCCGGCTCTCGCTGCTGCCGGCGGGGGATGACTGAGCTCGCGCATGGTCAGTTGTTCCGATGCTATACTTAACGCCTATATGTGCCTACTGCATCTTGTCGAGGGTATAGACACTTATGATCGTCGTTTGTTGAGATAGGAGGTGTAATTTTTTTTTTTTTTTTTTGCGGTGGGTTATTAGAGTTGTGACATGTATAGGTGCTAAAGTAGGTTGTGGATGTAGTTGATAACGATTGAAAGTTGTGTTAAGACTCACGTAATAATCGTAATAATAGACTTCGTATGGATTGAAATTTGGTTCAGCTTACCTGCAACAGAAATGGTATGATTAAAACATTATTATTTGCAAATTATATTTTGTACTAATAAGTGATGTAGGTTCATCAACTGATATCATTGGAATTGTTTACTTCGAAGTATCTTTGGATAGATACGGGTAAGTAGACATATACAAATATAGAAATGCGGGATGAATGAACAACCTCATTTTAAAGCGATAAAGATATGAGTTACATAGTCTCATTGATTTTGCAATAAGTTATCCAATAGGACGTTGTTATTTAGCTAAATTTATAAATCCAATTTCTAATTTTAAATATTGTCAGTCTAAAAATAATACTCTGTGTATTTAAAAACATTTTCCACATCAACTCACAGCTACTTCTAAAATTAACACATCTATAAAACGAGAATAATTAGCACAGTATAAATTAAAAGTGAATTTTTCTCCAGCATTAAGATTTTAAAGTACCGCCCAAATAACTTATAGCCTAATGTATAGGCATACGTGAGATTACGCCTTACGAGATTCCGCTATTCATCTTCCCCAGCTGCGCAATTCGAACTTGCGCGTATAGGACGAAAGAAAAATTCATTTCGGCAATCGTAAATCAGAGCTTCAATTATCGCAGTCCTGTCGTCTCTCTTTTTTTAAAGCACGTGTACAAAAGTTGGCATGTCGCTACTATTAGTAAAAGCATGATATATCGGTGTGCTCGATCTTCAGTCGTTTTCGGATATTAGCGAAATTTTACGGTTTCAATTTATTCCACGATTCTCATTAAAATTCCTATTTTTAGAACAACGATGAGTAGAAAATTGAAGTAAGATTAGTTTTCTTTTTCGAAAACGATTGCTTTGAAAAAATAATTATTACGTGCTTTAAAAATTATTTCGTCAATTTCCTATCGTATTCATGCTCCTAAATGAAAGTTCTAATTTGATTTTGAAATCACCAGGAAGATATGCAGGGTATTTCTGCGAGACCCTACTAGGCATTCGATGTACATAATAAAACTTTACAGCTGCGCCATACTATTCGAAATAACCGGAATATGCTATGTACACTTTGCTGAGAAAATGGCACGTAAGCTATTATATATTTAGTAGTGCGAATTCAAACTAGGTGTAATTTGAGTGCACAGTTCGTGTGAAAAGGAAGCATGTTCCATCAAGTCACAGCGTTCGTGTAATTTTTTAATTTAATTTTTTTTACATTAAAAAAAATTGAACAATTTGGAAAATTTTTGCTTGCACCAAGTAGAATGCATTGACCCCAGCCTCTTTGTTAAAAATCTGGTTTCTGGAGAAAAAACACGTGCTTTTGACTTGCAGCAATGTCAATAAATTTCTGCGTACGATAAAGAAAACCGGTTGCCTTATTAATCGCGAGAGCGACGAGGATTAGAGTTAGTCGTACGCTTCATCGGAAGCGAGTCGGAGCGTTTTTATAGCGCTCGATAGTGTCAATAGCTGATCAAGTGTGTACACAAGTTGCACAGCTGGAGATAATTCAATACTTCTGGTCGATATTCGGTTTTTTCTTGACGCCTTTTTTTGGTCCTAGTTTAAGTCAACCGCATATAGTAGTGATAATAGCCGACGACATGGTGAGCAATTATTTACAAACACAATTGTCTCTGAACATTGTATCAATTATTCACTAACATCAGAATTTGCAGTGCACTTGTTTTTATTAATACTGCAAATGGTATTCTTTATCTAATCCATTTTCTACGGTAAATTATTCAACCTCGTGCGATAAAGCAGAACAATGTACGAACGTTGTCTCGCAAAATTCTTCAAAAATTCCGAGAAATTCAATTTCCCTTTCGCACTTAGGGCTGGAACGACGTGGGCTTTCACGGCTCGAACGAGATACCCACTCCGAACATAGACGCGCTCGCCTACGGCGGTGTCATCCTGAACCGACACTACGCACTGCCTACGTGCACGCCTTCGCGGACGGCCTTCCTCACGGGTCGCCATCCCATCAGAATGGGTAAATATCAATTTTCCTTATTAGCCTGACTATTGCTGTAGCTATTACTCTACGTTACAATGTATGTAGGCTTGCAGGGCATCCCAATGAACGTCGCCGAGCCTCGGGGTGTACCTCTACACGAGAGGCTCCTGCCGGAGTACCTTCGAGAATTGGGATATGTCACGAGACTCGTGGGCAAGTGGCACCTCGGCTATTATACCGATAAGCATACGCCTACCAGAAGGGGATTCGACTCGTTTGTTGGATATTACGGAGGAGTTATTACGTATTTTAATCATACGGCTACGAAAGATGTGAGTCGATTGGTGAGATATATTGGAATTGGAGATTGATGTATTTAAAGAATAACTTTTGAATCGCAGAAACATACTGGAATCGATTACCACTGGGATACGCCGGAAAAAATTGAGCCGTTCAGTAATGATCAGTATGTTACCGATTTTATTAGCGATCAAGCAGAAGCTACGATTAAAAATCATGACAAGAAGAAACCACTGTTTCTTCAATTGGCACACGTTGCTGGTCATGCAACCGAAAATCGAGATCCAATTGAGGTTCGCAACATGACGGAAGTCAATAAAACTTTGAGTTACATTCCAGACTTTAACCGGAGAAAGTACGCAGGTGACGAACTTGAAAAATTTTCAAATATCATTTTTTTAGTACATTCAGATGCAAGTAGAACCACTTTTTTGCAGGAGTCATCACAGCTATGGATGAGTCTGTTGGAAGAGTTGTGAAGGCTCTTAAAGACGCGGACATGCTGAGCAACAGTATTATCATATTTATGTCTGATAACGGAGCGCCAACCACTGCAGCTCCTTACACAAACTACGGGTCCAACTATCCTTTGCGTGGAGTAACTAACTTCTTGATAATAAATTTTGCTAACACACACTGAATAAGTCATGAGACTATGGTCTCTTCGTTTTAGATAAAAGCAACAGTCTTCGAAGGCGGAGTTCGAGTACCAGTATGTGTCTTTTCACCTCGGCTAAAGGACCGATTCCGGGTTTCCGATCAGCTGTTCCACATAACCGATTGGTTTCCGACCCTCTACAAACTTGCCGGAGGTGACCTCAGCAATATCAAGGATATCGACGGTGTCGACCAGTGGTCCACTATCAGCGATAGCCAAAAATCCAATCGCGAATCCCTCTTGGTAAACATAGACGAAGTTCTAAAGCCGGAAGCCGCGATATCCGGAAACTATAAGCTGGTTCGAGGTAAGGGCTCGGATATGTATAACTATATCGCAGTAGATAGGTATCCTCTAGTGTGCGAATACATTTTTAGGGGTACAAGCCTACCAAGATCATTACGGCAAGGACGGAAACGATTATTCGCCTAAGACCTACGACGTGACGAGAGTTTTGTCGTCGTTGGCCGGAAGGGCGATAGAAAGTTTAGGGAATCAGTCTCTGCCGCCGCAGAAACGGATAACCGAGCTAAGGAACAAGGCTACGGTGAGATGTGAGAAGAAAAATGATCGTCCCAACTGCTCGGACACGTGTCTTTTCGACATCGTTAAGGATCCCTGCGAGACGACAAATATTATTGATGAACATCCTGAGGTATACCATTACATCGTAAAATCTCTCCTAGTCATTTTCTATTTCATTTGACGATTATCTCGTGATTTTTCTTCAGATGGAGGTCATTTTAAACACGTACATCCAAGGCTTCAAGGCAGTGCTAAAGGATCAAACGAACACCTATATCGATCCTTCTGGCTACCCTGAAAACTTCAACGGCTACTGGATGCCATGGATGCAACAGGAGTACACACCTCCGAAAGATAGAAATATTTCAGCCATATGGTCGCCTTCGGTTTTCTGCGAGGGTTGGCCGATCGACGATCCAAGGAGCTGTTTGTAAAGCCTGAACAAACGTTACGTTTGTGGACTCTGAGAGATAAGAGAACTTGAATATTCATACGTTTACTCAGATGATTTCTCGATATCCATTCGAGCATTATCGTGTTCATATTATTCATTAAGACTGTATACTTAGCTAAACAAATAAAAGAAGTAAAAGTAATATTTCACCGGTCAGTACCAGGATCCATCTTAATACCCTGCGCAAGCTCCGCGAATCTCCCAAGCGAATTAAAACAGCCCCCAGCATTACACTTCCTTGCAGATAAACTGCAATCCCACAAGCAGCACCACATCCCGACTCTTATCGAAGCCAGAAACGTCGTCCATTCGGCTAGAATATCCCACACGACGAGCAGAGATTAAACGATGGCGCGCGATATCACGCCTTATCCTCGTATAGCCGTTGGCCATTGTGATGCATCCCTCCGTTACGCTTTTGGCGATGAGCCCGTCGCGCGCGAGTCTAGTCTCTCCACGCGTCGTTGTCGAAGCATTGTTCGGAGCTGTTAACCGGTTAAGCGTGTGGGCAGCAACGAGATCTCTCTCTCTCTCTCGCTTGCGCCTAATACGTGGACGCGAGTCGACGAAATTCCGAGCTGCGGACGTGGAGGAATTAAGCGCAAGGTCGGATCGATAACGGTATAGAAGTGTGCGGGTACATGCGGATAGGGAAGTAGTGAAATTTTGATGGCGACGATTGTGTTTTTTTTTTTGGTATTTCGAATTTTAGATATTTTTTAAAGGAAATAAGGCGTTCGACAACAACATGCTGTTTATGAAAGTGTTTTATTTAAATACGTGATGAACACTCGAGTCATTTTTTCTATAAAGATATTGTTGAAGCGTGTAGTCGAGTCAATTATAATAATAAGCAAATAAACTTGCATCATATGCAAATACTTCGATGTGTATAACTATGAGTTCATTAATATTAACGACTTATCGAGCGCTAATTTGTAAAAATAACCGGCTGAAACTCGTTAGAGCTTCTGCACATAAAATAAACGCACGATAGAGAGATCAGAATCAAGGCTGGATTGCGTGTTGCTTGAAAAACTTAGGAATCAATAACTGGCGACAGAGTCGAGTTTAATATTTTATCAACTATTTACGAGCGCTGACCTTTCGCTCATATAATTGCTATCTAATCCATTTTGAATAGATGATGCCTTAGTCGTGTCAACAGTTTATACTTTTATCTGATGCTTCGAGGTGCGCGTGATCAAGTCATGTGACAACTCGTTGTAATGTGAACTAGAAAACGTACTTTTCCATTCATATTTTACAAGGACTCAGACCTTTCAAGTATGAAACTCAAAGAAGTATTTGAATTTTGCATACAACAATTTCAAAAAAGTCCAAACAGCAAGGATAAAAAACTTTGTTACTACAAACATATTTACACCAAGGAATTAACGCATGTTATCATCCTAAATATTAAAGCGGAAATTGTGGACTAGATTGCACTGTTACTGCAGTACTCAGTTATTAAATGCGGTCGGCACTTAAATCCGTGTCGTAGCTTCATTTCACCGCAGAGGCGCGTCGATTTTCCCCTCAACGAGATTAGACGTCAGCCGCGGCGTCGTCTGGAAAGAAGCGACAATTCAATTAAGGAAGACGTTCACTCGCAGTAAGGGCAGCTTGGATATATATAAGGGAGAGACGTATACCTTCTTACTTCTTTTTATTCCACGCTCCATTTCCTATATTTACGATGACACAACTTAAGTATCCAGAAGCGTTGCTCTGATTCGCGACGGATAAGTCGACGAAGCGCAAGTCGTCGTTACACAATAAAGTGAGTCGGGGGGCTTTACGAGGGCGATATCGATTTTTTAGATTGCAGCGGCATTAACGCAATGGGGGAATGCGATTTGAAATCAGTGATGTCATTGTTGCGGCTAGATGGCTGAAGAAGTCGCATATTTTTAAGAATTTAAATTACCGATCAATATCATGAAATAACAATCGCAGGGAAAATGCGTGATAAAATAGGTGTCATTAAAATATCAATACCGTGTGACACAATAACAAATTATATGCATATAACCATTGAAATTTCAACGCGAGTGATTAATCGCATTACAGTCCATGCAGGAAATATTACAACGACAATAATGGCTTCGATGCGTATCTCTCTTGGTCAACCTTGAGCCGCTTGCGTAAAAAGTTTTTGAAAAATATCGACTACAACCACATCACATAACGTTCGATACAACCTAAAATCGATCATTGATCTTCTTTGCGCATCCATCTCCCGCCAACCAGCATTTTTCGATACAGCCGTGCTCATCCAATCGTCATCCATCATCGGCACGTGGGCTATACGTATATACGACTGCACGTCCATTGTCAGGACGTCATTCGTGCCACGGATTAATGACGCAACCGTGTGTGTGTGTGTGTTGTGTGCACGCGATCCGGAAAAGCCTCCGTGTATGTGTATAGGTATACATATATATTTAAGCGGAAGTTGACAGGGAGGGCTGTAGTGTATAGGGTAATCGAGTTTTCCGGAAATTCAGAGCGCGACCACGAGAATTCCTATCTTTCACGGCTCGCGGGACTTCGATACTAATGCGTAGTATATGCGGTGACCGATGAGCTGCTCGTGATGTCAAGTTTGGGTTATCGACTGACGAATGCATCGATCTGAACTTTGTGTCGTCTATAGGATGTATGAAAGTGATGTAATATTTCTGACTGTTCAATAGTATTTTATCGAACTATCGGATGACCGGATATTAGAAGATACTTTTTCTCAGAATGATGAGAGGAATGTAGGTTTCGAAGTAATCGGACATCAAGGCAAAAGTTGGTTGGACGCAAATAACCACCTGGACCAATCTCAATCCAAGTTCCACAGTCAAAGGACCTCCTAATAAATTGGCTCTCTTTGACACATGTTAAGGGCTTCAATACAAACAGAAGTACCTCTGCTCTGCTATTAGCTTTCCAATAGTCCTTTAAACGGGATTGCTCCGAGAGAGTATAATCACAACATCGAGCCCATTACCAAAACGATTTTCCCTTCATCCAGTAATTAAATTTTCACCGATGACCATTACAACATTACAGCAATGAGCTTTCAATAAATTCTTAAATCAATAAAGCCGCAACAACATCGCGCTAAATTCCCACAGCACAATCAAGAGGACGGCAAAGCTCGTCAGGCAACAACAGGCAGCTCTAGAACAAGCAGCTAGACTTATTTGCCGCCAAGTGCATCCTGCCAAGGGAAGGGCGTCCTCTGAAAGGGAAATCCGGCCAAGGTAGCTCGTTAGTGGTCGGACCACAGACATTTTGTCAGACACACGAAGGGACAATGCTCTGACGCACGCTAATCAACCTGGGGCGGTAGTTCCTGGATTTCGACCTGGACGTAGATGTCGTTGAAAAGTTTGCGGTGTCCACCGAGCTTATGTGATTTTCAGGAATTTGTTTACGTAATTTTTTAGGTTAAGCGTGGGAAGCTGGCGAAGTTTAGTAATCAATATTAATGACGGTAGTAACGGAGTGTATAATTTACAGATTTTCCAAAGGGGATTAGAACGTCGTCGAAGTTATTTAAAATGAACTTTCGTTCGCTGCGCAAATTCACCCGCACGTTAAGAGAATTATGGCCGATGAAAACTTGTTCTACTCGTTTACATTTACGTCATGGGGGGTAAAAACTTTATTTCGAGGAATAGTATAATTTTGCAAATGGAATTCAAAAAGTTATGCTACAAGATTTCTTTTACAAGCATAAAAAAAAATTACACTAAACCAAATAGAATAATGTTCGTCTTCAAAGCTTCAAAAATGAAAAGCGCAAAGTCCAAAATTAGCCGTTAAAACGCAATCCACGAGCGAGACAATACGTGCACGCAGCTCGACGGAGATACATCGGGACAAAACGAGCACCGAGCGAGTACGGACGAAAAAGACATGTAAACAGTTCAAGCGTAGAGGATCATAATGAAGAAAAGCAGCAACGTTGCGCAAGGGAATGAAAGGGTAAATACAAGGGAGAGAGCGCATATATATCTACGTCCATTGAAGTCGCGGTCACGCTTGTGTTCCCTTGTCTATTTTCAGCTGACGGCACCTGAAAGTCCCCTTTGGACGTCTTTGCGAGCAAAGATCAAGGGTTTAAATGCATTGACTTGTCTCGCCGAATTTAGGACGGTAGCTTTGTAAGCTTATCTTGTAAAAGTAGCGTTCGTTTTTTTTTTAGATTTGTATCAAGTTTGCATTATACTTATACTTCTAATTTATATTTAATTCATACTGTTACAAGATGTATAACATTCAAGAACGAGAATTGGAACGAAAGGATGAGTCGAGGTATCTTGTATAACTTCATTGTAATATAAATGTAACTGGAGGATCACCTAAGTCAATTTAGTTTTAATCAAATCTCAGACCTATATTCTCTTTCGTTAAATAAGCCAATATAAAAGCATACTTATATTTCCCCCTAATACACTCAAATTAACGACTTTAGCCTGGAACATTTTACCTCGTCCATCTCTGCTGCAGCCGACATTAAGCCCTCAAGGATGCACCGGTCGCACCTTTGACAAAAGGGTCTCGAGCTCTGCTTTTTGCGTCAGCCAGCATTATTCTTGCAGCGCTAAGTCGAGCTTGCGAGCGTCTACGCTTTTTCCGCGGCTCTTCTCTCCGCCCGCGTAATTTCTTGTTTCTCGCGAGTGCACGAGCTTCAGGTTTTACCGAGAATTAGAGGGACTTCGAGGAGTAAGTGAATGCTTGAGGTTCGTATTTTAGAATTTTTTCTTTTCATATACCGAATGAAAAATGTATGGAAAATTGCGGATTGAATTTCCAAATCAATAAATCCAGCAAGAAAAATAGCTCAAGTACTGCTCCACATCCTAGCGATACACGTGCGCAAAAAGGAGAGCAATTTCAGAAAAATATTGACCTTTCAATTTTCGCCCGTACGTCTACGTAATCTTCTTCTATAGCTGCAGCTGACACAGGCGTATCCTCTCGCGCATTTTTCCCTCCTCGGAATATTACGATTCAACGAATGGATCCCCATGAATATTTACATTACGAATATCGGCTGCCAATATTTCAGGAGATGAGCAGGCGGCCGAATCGCGCGATCCCGCCTTCGCTTATTTCTCCTATAGCAACTTTCAATCAACGTCTAACCAAGCGGCATACGAATACCGCGAATTTGTCATTTTCCCGAATTTTCGCGAAACCGAAGGAAAAGCTCTCTTTGTGCTGTTCGAGGTCACATCGGCGAAATTGCACTATCGGCCTGATTACAGGAAGGCAATAGTCGCAGCCATCTAATTTTTACCGCACCCGAGCTTTCGTTAATTTGAATGAGTCCGCGGAAGGTATACACTTTCGTCGCTGCGGCGTCTTTCGCGAATTGCAATTGTCTAAAAGTGCTGCGAAGGTCGAGCTTTTAGAACGTAATATACATATATACTGAAAATTCCCATTGTGCTCGGAGGCAGTTCCACTCCACGACTTCACGAGGTGAAGAACCGTCGAGGCCCTGTTTTTCTCGCGACGACGACTATTGTTCGCGAAATATTTCGAAATTATGCGGCTTTTTTCACGAGGCTGTTGGCGTAAACGAGAATAGCGTGTGAAGCTTTGCTCTTCATTGCTTCGGTGCACTTTTTAAAGAGGACTTTTTTTTGTGAATCGCTTTTGGCGCAGATTCTCTCTTGCCTCGTTTCACTGGTTTTTACTGTCCACTTAAGGTCTATCCAATATTATCCTGCTTTGGGTTCTAGACATAAGCGACAAAGCCGCACTTTATAGAGCCGTTTAATTCTTTTTACTCTGGTTTTATGTGGGTCAGGCTCACACTGGTATCGTATACAATAAAATTAGCGGAAGAAGCGGAAAATTTAAAGATAGTTGCACCTCCTCGCAATATTTATTGGTCACAGAAACTATTGATTGAAACACTAGAAGATGAAACTTACCGACTGGCTGCCACTTCGCTTGCCGCTTGAGAAGCCGAGACCGCGCAGAACCGACAGATTTCTTGCGCTCGTTCTCAAGTTGCCCCATCCGTTCTTAACCTGTTGCTCCATCCACCTATGACTGAAATCAAATTTTCAAACATGTTCATCACATTCTGATCATTGTCATAATTATAATGCATTTTACGTAATTTGCGATATACAAATCATTCTTATCGTACAAAATCTAGTGCGCAGAGTCAACTTCCAGATAAAGCATCTATTATTTGCTTATCTCAAAGAAAACAGCGCAGCGCGTCTTCATTAGCGAGGGATTTAATTAAAAAACTTTGCCTTTCCAACTGCTATCCAGATCAATGCCATTTCCCGTCTACCTCTGATTACGCGGGAATCGAATGAGCGATTGATAAGTATACGCGATTGGGAGAGAGAGAGAGAAAAAAACGGATGAGACGGGCATGAATCCAATCGCCTGGAGAGAAATCATCGCGTCTCAATCGACGGCAAATTAATTACCAGGCTCTCTCTCTCTCTCTTTGGTTCGATTTTGCTACGGAAACCTCGTGCCAATGGAACAGGAGTCTCTTATAGAGCTTTGGTATTATGATTCCATCGCGACGATGAACATTGGACTTATCTTTATCGCCGTTGTTAGCAAAAAGTGCATAGTATTCGTAACAAAAAATGGTGAATGATTGTAAAATAACATAAAACAATAATCTTAAAAAATTGTAAAAAGAATCTACACCAAATCAAACGCGTTCGTATTCTACACGTTCCTCTTCTCGGCCAAAAGTTGATTATCCAAAATTACACTAGCGCCTTTGAGGAATAATGCTGTTCCCGAGCAAAATTCAATTTCGGCGTATGTACGTGTATGTTTGCCTCCCGTGTCGTATAGGGTCGTCCGCTAGTGGTTCTCGTTTGCCTCGTGTTTGCTCATTAAAAATATTCAAAATGACAAGGTAAACACATGGATAGTTATGTTATTTTCTCTCGACCCTGCGTATTTTTTTCCATTTTTATTGCAATACAACTGGTATTATTAATGAACGATAGTTATCTGAGAAGGTTGTATTAATCATACAAGTCATTGTACTATACGAATCATCAATTCACAGTCATAATTACGCGTAAGAAGGCAAAATTCACCGCGCGAAAATCACCGAAAAATTTAATCATGCAAATCTCTTATTCACCGCACTAATATCCCAAGCGAGCACGAGAAAAAAAAATTCGTAAAATATTCACGCTAACAAAGCGACGTCAAGTGCCCGCGGGAGTTGCAGGCCGTCGCTCCAATTCGCATGGCAAAATTGAAGCCGGACTTCGTAATAAATAACGCCGGGAGGGTATAGAAGTCGATAGACTCGCACGCGCGTAGTCGCCGCGCACGACAAATCGCCTTTGTACTCCTGAGGGACACGTGCGATGGCGAAACGACCGAGGCGCTGGAGAAAAGCGTCGGCAGCTGACGGTTGCGCTGGTCTAATGAAATAAACTTGACTGATGGCTGAGAGACATCAATCGTAGAGAATTAAGTGAGCAATTTAGAGGAGGTGAAAGTGATTTTAAAAGAACTGGATGCTTGCAATTTTGAAATAAAGTGCTCACTTGTTTAGCAGAGTTTTCTTAAAAATTGTAATAGTATATATAGAATAAGAATTATTTAAGATGTTGTAAAATATAATATTAATGGCAGATTACGCCTGAGTAACTAAGATAATGAGCCAGGTGAAAAATGAAAACAAATACGCGCTTTTCGTGTCCGTTGTTGCGTGGACGAGCTTAATCCATCGCCACTCATACTGTTTCACGTCGGAAGTCGACGATCGATAAAGTAACACGTTAAAAAAGTATTCATCACAAGGCGCGTTGACGAAAGTAATTGAGTTTTCACGATTTTCCTGTAATCTTCACGTGCGTGTTTTACAATAAATATTTTTAAAATTGTTGAACTATTGAGATGGGGCAAAAAGGTTCGAGCTTTCAAACTTGACTTTGGCTGGAATTCTTTGCTAGCAGTTGCTTTAGCACGTATGCAGAAGAAAAAAACTTACAACCGGGTCTAGTGTCGATTCAGGCACGTTTCCATGCATAAGTGAGCGTTGCAAGCTACATGTGACTGCATGTCGGTCGTTCTAATGCAGACTATTTCTACTACTTTCCAGATATCTGCATTACTATCGTATTTCATGTAATTTTGAATATATGCGTAAAATATATGTACTATAAAAAATGTACAAAAGAGGCAGGAAAATAAAGCAACCTTTAGGAACATTTTTTCCTTTAAAATCCGTTAGCCACAATTTTAAAACACTTATTGCACAATTTTTAAATTATAAGTTTATATATTAACTACAGAACATATTCGTGCGACTGCATAAGAGCGATCGAATTAGGGCGAAGGAGTTTCGCGTTCACACAATTTCCATCTCAAAAGCAAGAAAAGTATGTGTGTGTATGTGTGTGTGAGAGAGAGAGAGAGAGAGAGAGAGAGAGAGAGAGAGAAGATAAATTTCATATTAATGTACTTAGAGGCATATGCACTTACACCTCGTACTATGTGTATAATGAATCTAATAAGAACAATTGATTACGCATATATATGTTTTAGACGCATATTTCGGGCTATTATACGGATGATAGTGCGCAAAATGGGGGCTAATGCCTAGGAAATCTGTTATTTTTTAAATTATTGAAAATGACTAATAACTTGGGTGTTAGCCCCCATTTTCCGCACTACCATCCGGATGGTAGCCCGGAAAATTGGGGCTAATGCCTAGGAAATCTGTTATTTTTTAAATTATTGAAAATGACTAATATCTATGTTCTTTTTGCGTTGATGAAAAATGTCTCTAGAGACATGAGCTGGAAATCTCACGGGCATACCTTAGCATAACCTCCTTCGCTTCACACACTCGCATGCTAAAAAGCAGCCAGTAAGAGAGATGGACTCTGCCCTCGGACAGCCTTGGGACCATTAAAAGTTTTGGCAATGCGCCCGGTTCAACTTTTCTCAAGCCTCCTTCGCAGCCCTTTTCCCATTGAAACGCAAGTGAACATTTGGATAGAGCAGAGACTGGATACGGAAGGCTGATTGAACTGAATTTTCCTTCAAGTTTTCAGGGTATATAACAAGAATCGCGTCTTATGTTTCTGGATTTATCGCTTCGTAGTATTTAGTAGAACGAAGTCGTAGAAGAATTTAATGTATATGTAAGATACCGACATTAGTTTTTCTATAACATACCGTGGATATAACTTTGATCTTAAAGTAACACAGCTAAGAAAAGCTTTTTTATATTGAAGAACAAAGTTTAGTGATGGGTCAAAAGCTACCGCGCACACAGAACGCACATTTTCATTTCGCAAAAAGTTTGCGAGCATATATATAGCATTGCGGACATAGTACACTTGGAGCTTTTTGGTTTCCAGTTCACAGATCGCTAGAGTTACACAAAAACTTGCACTGCATTATCAGCCTCTTGGAATTTTTCCTTCTCAGACCTTTAGTTTTCAGTTGCGATACACATTCATTCAGACTTTCGTCACAAGGTGTAAACTAAAAAAGAGGTTGCATTTTAATAGGAAATGATGCTATCTTTTAAAATTAAAAAAAATGACGGCATTTGCGGGTGCGCTCTACT
This sequence comes from Cecidostiba fungosa, assembly GCA_900474305.1. Taxonomy (NCBI): domain Eukaryota; kingdom Metazoa; phylum Arthropoda; class Insecta; order Hymenoptera; family Pteromalidae; genus Cecidostiba; species Cecidostiba fungosa. The sequence goes on along the minus strand of UCOJ01000058.1, from coordinate 154,281 downwards.
TGTTCTTTGCATTGGATAATAACGAGAACCTTTATAATTAAAATGAATGAGATGATTTCTTTCAATTTTCTTTTCACGATAATTTTTAAATGTATACATAATTATATGGTAAGAAATCCACTGCAATGAATTCAAATTACTCTCTCAATAGAGAAAAATCAGAGCGTCAAAATCCATGCATAAAGCTGGACTCTCACGACACGCGCAGGCACTATTTTCATTCAATTGGCAATGCAGCATTGACGACTTTTGCACGATGAATCCGCAATGCGAGCATGACTAATTAAAATGTCGATTTTGATTGCCTACCGCACGTTTCTACCTCTCAACATCCGCGTTAACAAAATTATTCGGAGTTTTAACGACATGTAATTTTTAAAATATTATTATCAAATTAAAATGGCCTTTTATCGCAATTACGTTACGGTAATGATATTCAGACGAGAGTCTTACCTTTTCCCTGTCTCGACATCCTCTGCGTCAATTGTGTCGCGTGTAAGTACCGGAAGGCTGCTAGCCTCGCATGGAGGCTTGCTTAAGTCTAGAAAGAAATAAAAATATTTATAAATTTCAATTAATAAATAAGATAAATGGAATGAGCTCATATTTTATACGCTTTTACTTGTTCTAAAAAATCGTTATACTGAAAACTAATACACAATTATTATAAGGAACTTATAATTGCTCACAAATTAAGAAAAAACCTCACCCAAAGCGAAAAATAATCAAGCTCCGTTTTTTTCTCTCTCCGGCAATTAAAAAGACACATTTAGCTCGTTCTGCAGCTATAACGAATGAATACTTGCGATCCTCAGTAAGGTGAGCTGCGGGGGAGGAATTTTAATTCAAAACTCCTCCCGTCTACAGCGCTTTGTTATCATTCGCCGTTGAGGAGAATAATGAAATGCATTTACAAGACAAATTCCTTCTAGTATCCGGGACGTTCGTGTGAAATTACGGACACGCGTAATCTCGGTTAAGCTGCGCCAAGTTTCTTTGTCTTAAGATTATTCTTTTTTCCCGCGAAACAACGGTTAGAAAGATATAATCGCGCACGGAATCAAGAAAAGAAATCGGAGATTTTTGTTCAAAGCGTGGAGAAATTAAGTCGCGGGTCTCATTAGCAGCGACGCATTGTTATAAACGTCTTGTTGCGTTAAAGATAATATTAAACAACTATAGAAGAGAAAAATTTCGTCGATTTTGTCTTTTTATTCGATGGCATAGTGCGCTTATCTCAGACTATGATTGTTACCCTTATCATTTGTTTTAATGAAAGAGTTTCGTTGCGGATATTAACTTTGATTAAATTTTGTTTTTATTTTCCGGGAGAACTTTATGCGGAGCTGCTTTTACGCTGTTGCGTTAAGATTAATTGGTCGATGTTAGGGTAATTACTCGACAGAAAAAATGTAACAGAATTATGAATTTTTACTTGATCGAAAATAAATTTGACAAAATGATCCTACCTATAGAAAAGTCATAGTGGTCGCTGTGTCGGCCGTAAGGTGCGGAGATACCAGCATTTGCTCTTCTCTTGGGTACAGCGTCCTGCAAATATACAAAATAAAATTTCATTGAAATAATATACGCAAAAATAAATCGGACGTAAATCGAAAAGTAGTACGTATACACATATCACGAGTAAATATAATACATCCAACAATCCAATTCATAATGAAATTCCAATATTGTTTTTTCATTAAACTTCCCCGAATAATATTAAAAAAAAATATCAGTAAAAATTAATCATTAAATTCAGATACGTCGTGTATCGCACGAATTTCCATATAAATAAGACATATCGACAAAACCTCGTGCGCATAAATGTTTATTATCCCCGATCGTAAAACCAGAGAAACAATAACTCCTGCCAGAATCGCATTAACAAACATCAATTTTTACATCCGCGTATGCGATTACCAGCGAAAATGGAAATTCCAGCCTTCTCGCTGCAGCTAAAGTCCGAAACGCGCGCCGGCCACTAAAACCACGGACGACGCGTCCACAAAATAAATCAAGCCAACGTCCGACGCTTCATCGAAATTAAAATCTAAACGACGCGGAATATCCCCGCGTCATCGAGGTTTTTACGATCAGGAACCGAGAGAAAGTGCAACTGGGTTAGGAGAGCGTGTAATGCGACGCGACTACACGCTTATCAGCGAAGATACGCGGCTGGCCAAATAGTTATGGGTGAACTCGGAACGTGTTTCCCTCGGAGTTTGTCCGGTGAGAGGAGAATTTCGCTGCCGGGGGTGAGTAGAATAATGTGGATTTTCAAATGCTGCTGAGGAGAAATGAATGTGAAATGATGATGTAATTAAGATCTTTAGAGAACAAGGATATTAAAAGGCTCAAATATAGGCTTTCACTTCTCTCAATCAGTACACCGTAAACGCAAATAACAATACCCTTAACACCCTATCCCACAAAGAGTCGACATCAGATCTCACAGTAGAACTCGGCGCGGAAAATCAGTCAAAGCCATAGCGTCCATCAAATTTGCCCCTCTCAGCCGCAGAAGCGAAAACCTGCTATTGCCTTTCTCCGAAATCCATTCCTATTTAGGTATACCATCGCATACCGCACACGCGTTCCCCTGTGTAACTTCAGTCTCTCGTAGGCGGCAAGTATCTATATACTCGTCGCGAGCGTTCGCATGTAAATGCAAATGGCCGTGTACCGCGTCGTTAAACGAGCTGCAGGTCGAAGTTCCATTTGCGTGGGTGGTTGCAAAGCATTAACCCTCCTGACGTCCTCTCGCGTTACTTAAACAGTCGCCAGCAGCTGCGCCGAGCAGTAGACCCGTGGGGACGATTATACTTATTGTTGGGTATACCTGAGTCTCTGTGGGGCGCCTCGCCGGGGATGAAGTGTGTGCTCTTAACGCTTTTCGCGCAGTCTATCTCTTTTTATGGACTAGCGCAGCTTCTATTGTTTGCTGCGCAGGGTATAATGGAGAAATTTATTTTTCATCGTACGACATACGACGCACGAGATTTTACAACCTAATCTCCTGTAGCCGTAAAGCGAAAATTAAATTTCCGGCGAAAAGCAATCTTGCGCACGCGGGAAGAGCGAAATCGAAATTTAAGGCGTCCAATGTGAATAATTCGCGATGTAATGATGATCGCGCGTGTGCGTCCAACGTGTTTTGGCATCAAAGGACTCGCACACACGTGGGCGATGAAATCCTACGCCGCTGGTACGGCCTACGCATATCGGCTGAAATTGAAAACTCTCTGGATTTATCATCAGAGCTTGAGCTTTAAAATCAACGAGCGTATTAAAATTTCACGCGAAAGAGGTTTCCGTTTGCGTCTGTTTTTTTCTTCTCACAAATCGAGCTGGAGGATATTGTAATTTGTGCGGAAGCGACTTCCGGTTTGATTCAGTCGCCGAGCGAGGGGAGTGGTGAAGTTCGGAGCTTTATATTACAGATAAGGCGATATGGGATTCTGGATAAAAGTTTTAGATTCTCTTGCCAACTATCTTTCACATATTAAAATTATTGTACTAAATGCAGAAAATTAAAGCTCGAGATTATGGTAGGTTGCCTCGATTTTTAATAAAGTTGAAGACTGCGAAGCTATTAGCTTTGCTGCATTAATCTCCGTGAAATTACTTAACTCTTACTTCTTGTTTCGAGGTGCATTATCGCTGTGGTATTATTTAAACACCGCACAGAAGGATTACATTAAGCCTCAAGAAAGTTTCAATCATGCCTTGAATAATTTCACTAATCATATCACATCGATATTCATCAATTTCGTACTTTGGCATTATTTTCAATTATTCGCAATGTCGGGACGAAGACTAATTAGTATGATAATATAAGCTCTGTTTTAATAGTATTTCAATTCGGCCGATTTAATATTCATAAGCCTGACATTTTGACAGATGTTCAAATTACAAGATCCTAATTACGTATTCAATGCGTCACAGCATCACATCAATTAGTAGATACATTTAGTATTGAATTTGAAATATCCACTGTCAAAGATGAAGTATACAATACATAACCTACACACCGAAAAATACACAACTCCACTAATTAGATAATACAACCTCCACTTCTTTAAATCATCCCTCGATCTGAAATTACCATCCAATTCATTAACCAGCCACAATCTAGATCCTCGGCACACCGCGAATAAGCCATTCAATTGATAAATCGCACCAGCATCCCCCTAAATCACAGAATCGAATCGCGGCGACCCAAAAAGTCGGCGCGCAAAAAAGCACGATATCTTTAAACAGGTGCAGGCGCCGGGAAATCGAACGGCCAATGTAAATAGAGGCTCGTAAATCCTACGTTCGACCGCTCGAAATTAGCTGCTGGTCGAGAAAAACTCGGCCCCGCGCGCTCGTGCCAATATATAAATAACGTGGCGGGATTCTGCTATGGTGGTGGATTCGCGCGCTTTTTTTTTGCTCTGGTTGGAAAAATCGATCAGAGCGAGTTTAATGTCGTTGATCGTTTTGTGGTTGGGTGATTTTGGGTGCAGGATTGATGAATCGGACGTAAATAATTGCGGAGGTTGTAGGGGGAATTGATTTGGAATACAAAGTACGACGGGCTGTCTGATGTTCATTAGTAATGAAGTGTAATGCTTTCGAATCGCTTGAATCACACTGAGGAATATATATTTTGACGCTTGAAAAAAAGCCACAAACTGCGAAATTAATTAACCAAAAGTAGCAAAATTATTATTCTTTTTTAAACTAGAAAAAACCAGCGTGCTTCTGTTATTAATCAGAAAGTAAATTAAAGAATCATATATACGTATAGATAAATTCAAAAATTCACGGTTATGAAATATACAAAACATGCGACGAATCACTTTTGCTTTAAATGATTCACAACAAAGTCCATTATTTGTTTAAGAAAGGACGTCAAATAAACAAAAGCCATCACAATAAACGCAAACTACGCATTCACAAAACTTTTCAAACGTGAAAATCCCATTACTCCCTCGCAAACATATAAAAATTCACCGTTCTATAAAAAGAAACTCGCCAACAAAAAATTGTGAGTAACCCCATCGCGGACGCATATAAAAAGAAAGCGCGCCAAGAGCTCGAAAAAAATAAACAAACAACTCGGACCAAAAACGAATCCAAGGCAAACGGACGCATGAAACTTTCAGCCGGCGAACGCACGCACGAAAAAAATAAGAGTGCCTCATGAAAAATCCAGTAGCCAGAGTTTCTCACGGAAAGTCGGGCAGCGATTTTCGCAATTTCGCCGCGACGTATATAGATTTTTCGTGCGGTGACGACATCTGTAATCCTCGGGACACAAGATGAGGGCTGTATATATATATAAAAGAGCATCTGTTGACTGAAAGGTTTTCCCGGCGATGTTCCTTTTTGCACTCCCTTTATGATTTCTTCGTCTTTTTCTCGTTTGTGAAGTATATTATACACGGGTATTTCCCTGGTATACAGTGCGGAGAGAGAGGAGATGAGGCTTAAGGGCTGCTTTTCATTTTATTCTGATTCGCCGGGATTTGCGGCGCTATATATACAGCTTTTCCTCGATAAGTCGGAATTTCATTACGCGATATTGGATTTTTGTTATTATTCAAATGACCCCCGCGCGCGCTTTGTTTTTAATACAATGATAACACGGCGCGCGGCACATCAAGCTGCCCCGGCATAATGAGATTGATTTCCATTGCTAAACAGTTTCAATGGATTTTTGCATTCGAAAGAAATTATTTTCCTTCAGCTTCTCAATTTTATATTATTTTCAATTATAGTGAAAAATCCAAAAGAATAAAGGCTTGGATTAAAGTTCTCGCGACACTCTTCCGCAACATCTTATCGCTTTTGATTTATTATCGAAATCTACTAACGCACCGCGCGAATTACGGCGCCAACTTTGACTTCCGTCTTCTCTCTCTCTCGGCGGCGGAACAACGCCGGCATAATTCACGCATTTCTCTCTCGCGGCCAGGTTACATCGGTGCCTCTAACTTACGCTTCGATTTCTCGAGTGCGCCCAGAAGGAAATTGCAGCCCCGAAATTTCAATATAACCGAGATACAGCCACGGATGATATTTCGAGCGATGTGTATAGGTATGTGTGGGTGAATGTAATACGGGTTCGTAGAATTGTGTGTGTGTGTGCGGTAGACGTGTGCGTAATTATGTCACACGCGGCGAATCATATTGTTTGGCAGTGTCGTGTTCCCTTGAATATCGATTTGCGTGTATATAATGCGTGGGTTTTAAGGTAAGTATCTTGGTAATTTGTAACAATTATTGACAGTTTCAAAGTATACGCAAGGATACATTTAACTGAATTAAATTAATTGAAAGTTTTTCACCATCAGCCCTCTATAGTAAACAAAATTAATATCTTTGATCTCCCCGGCACACACAGATGCGATTCTCTCCCCCGCAGCTTTGGAAAACTCGCCACTGCCACACTGCGCCATCCTGATAAATAGTCCCAGCACTGAATTCAGGTCGCGCGATCCTTAACGCGCCTCTATATATAACTGCACGCTGCTACAACACCGAGAGAAGTCAGCCACTCTCAAGAATGAGCGATAATGCGAGAGAGACGCCTCTTTCTCCTTAATCCCTCGCGATATACTTTAATCCATTTTTCTCGCTACTCGCCAGCGGAAATCCTTTCGTCGACGAAAAATTTCTGTGCAGTAGTTTTCTGGAGAGAGAGAAAGCTTGCGTCGGTGTCTGTGCATCTTTCATGGCGTGGGTGGAGTGGCTTCGTGTTCGAGAGATTTTTTCCGGAAGTTTGAGAGCTGCTGTGCTCAGATGATGAGACGAGGAATTTTCGGTGGTCGGGTCGTTGTGGGTAGTTTTCGTAAATAAGCTAGGGCTCTGGGAATTTGGCGGAGATGGAGGTAGGTTCGTTTCGAAGAAAAATTGTGGTTTGCGTATGCTGCCTGAGTTTACTTCGTTTTTCAGAGGATTAATCAAGTTGCCGATATGTTTTGAATTATTTTTAGAGCGTAGCTGAAAGGAATAATGCTCGATGTTGCAGAATGTAATTTTTTAAGCGTTCCAGAAAAAACGTTGTCCTATCGGTGTATTTACAGGACCACAGAACTAACTTTAGTATACAAGTCTAATCGCTCTAAGTGACCAATTTGGCTAAATCCGCAGCCAGATTCGGAGGCATGTAATCATTAAGTTTCTATTAACCCCGATGACCTGCTGGCAATTCAAATACCTATACTCCCTTAACAATTTCAGGTGGTACTAACCATTCCACCCACGTCGTCGCTGTCCCTATTGCGCTTAAGCTTGATTAGCATACGCAATCCACACTCTAATACATACCACGACACATTCACACTATACGATCCGTATATAAAGAAGACCATAATACAAGCTCGAGCATTATTCAAATGAACGTTTAAAAAGAATAATAAATTCCAAATCTCAGAAAGAAAGCGAGTGTACAAGAAAATCCACGCATCAGCTGCAGAACGAAACGTCGCCGTCGGAAGCGTTAAAAATTCAGCGTCGCACGTATAATACACGTAAGTATACATTCGCAGAATAGTCGAGCAACGCATTAAGAGATTATTGCGCGATTATACCCAGTGACTTACTTTTTCCAACTCTCCTCCTTATCCTCTCGAGATTTCCACTGCACGAATAGGGACGTGAGGATTAAGCGCAACTGTTTTTCGCTGGAATGTAATATAATAAGAAAAGCGTCTCGCGACGAGTCGCTCAAAAAAAGAACTGAAGGGAAATACAGCACGTCCGCACAAATGCCAGGAACATCAAGGACTACCGAGAAGCGAAAATCTGATTCTTCGATATGAGTGGGTATTTCCGCGCGGGATTGCTCGAAATAAAAGGATTTCGCTGTAACCCCGGCGACTACTTAGCGGCGCCTCGTTTCCCGGGGCGACGACGAAAGTGAGAGAGAAAGATATTCTTCTTATTGCTGTAATCGCCGGTGTTTCGGTGCGAGATATGGAGAATCGAGGTCGAGGGTGTGCGTTAATTTTCTCGAATTATGTATACTAGCTATAATGCGCTGATAATTTTTTCGCGAATATGTGATTACACCAGTATATAGTAGACGAGGAGAAAAATAATTAATGTGAAAGCTTCGCTGAAGCAGTAGATTTTTTTCAGGCGAAGCGGAAGTCCTGATTTATCGCGACGGATACTCGGGAGTTCAATCATTTCGAGCGTTTCTCTCGTATAAGTAGATTGAGTCCGAGTTGGACGAGACGGTGTGCCGGTTATTAATGTCTATCTACTGCGTTTCACTTACTAACATATATCTCGGACTGATTATTTCGGATATAATACATTTAGCCAATGGCATAACTCGTTAATTTTCTTAATAGCATACCGCGAAAAAAGGCCGCTCTGCTGCCGAGATATAACGAGCAGCGTCTTCTTGGAGGAAATAAACTCATTTTGTAATTACTTCTTCAATCTACTTCCTCGCGGTTTATCGCTAAAACTCCCCGGCCGTAGACTAGCACGTAAATTGCAATCTGCATTAAGTCCGAGATTTCGACTCGCAGCAGCAACTTCAGTGAGCGAGAAATTATGTTTCGGGCGAATTTACAGACGACCGGCGACTGGCTGCTCCGAGCAGTGAAATATGTATCTTGTTAATTCTGACTGTAACAGATATATATACTTTGACGAATTCCGAGAAGCTGCAAATGAAAACGTTTGCTTGAATTCCAGTACTGTGTTAAACCAATAATTTTGGCACAACGCAGTGTCGATATTGAAAATTCATAACGCAAGCTTATATTTTCACTTAATAATACCATAAAGCTTCTTTCTCCGCTCGCCATTATCCAGCAGCGATTTATAAGTCTTATCCATAAAAAAGCTCGCGATACACTTGCTGATTTTACGACTCGGCTTTATCCTGTGCGCCACCGGAAAATCCAGGTAAGAGTCTTTCCGGATCAGTATATACGTGCAGTACGTTGTGCGCAGCGAATAAAATCAAAGTTCCCAGGGATAAGGAGAAGTAGAAGAAGAAGAAGGAAAGAGTCGTCGTTATTCCGGAAGCGTGCCGGCGCTATTGAGCTTCCGGTATACGGAACAAAGAAGATGCTACCCTTTTTTTAATCAGTTTTCTCTCTGCAAGATGCAAGAAAATTCTATTTGCCTGGGATTTGTGTCTTCGTGTGCTTGACATTTTTTTGGAAACAGAGAGGAAGGATGTTTTACGTTGTTTTCCTTTTTGTCTGAGATAGTGTATCATTGCAACTTTTAACTTTTAACGAATGTTCTCATCAAGTTTCTATAGATATTGACATTATTTACATTGAACAATTGCAATACTATCGTTCCGTTTGGTTGAATTTTAGAATCCATTTTACAAACTTTTATTTGAATCATAAAAGACAAGATTCTCAAGTAACCCCACAGAGTTTCAAGCGATTCGTTAAAAATTGATTCCACAGTTTCGTTACGAGTGGACTTTTGCGATCAAATTTTGATTCCGAAAGTTCCGTTGATCACAGGCTAACTGGTCCTTGAAATTTTAATTAAAAAACTCCCAAGGAGTTAAATACTAAAACTAATTATCAGAATAAACAATGACATATAGCGGAATGAAATTCCGCTCAAGCTTATAAACAATTATGATCTTCAATTCTCTGCTCGATCTCCACGCACCCTAAACTTCGGAACAATGGGTTTCCTACTCGAAATTCAAATATCCTCGAGCGTCAGAGCCGAAAAATTCGGTTTCGCGGCATAAACGCAAGACAAACAGACAAAAGCTTCGACTTTTTTACACGAGCTAGGCAAGAAACAGAGAAATAGGGGGGTAGCTTTTAATCACTGCGCTAAAGCCGTTTGCACATCTCTCTCGTTCATCAAGGGCGAGCTCATTAAGCGGTTCGAGGCATGCAGCTATGCAAAACGAAAAAGGGAGAGAAAATCCGCTTTCCGGAGAGGACGGCTCCTCGTGACTTTTGAGCTTTCGACTGTAGTGCGCTGATATGACGAGTTTGCCCCGGAGCTTTTCTTTATTTGCGGCGATGTCGCATTCTTTTTGCAGCCGTTCTCTTAATTAAATTTGAAAAATTCTTCTACTGGCTGATTAAGTCTATATATACTGTCTCTTCGATGCGATATTCTCTCTTTGATCTGATCGACTGGATAAATTTTCAAACGTCACTGCAAGCTTTGATTAACGAAATCTCCGATAGAAAAAGAAAAAGCTCCAACTTATTTATTCCACGATTCGCCATCAGGTGATGAGACCACAAGCCGCTTTCTCGTATAGCTTGTGATATATACATTGATGTAACGGCCAAAGGGTCGGAAGGTATATATCCGAGGGCAACGACGAGACGGGGTCGATATTTAATTAACCGGTGCGCGCATGTATGTGGATGAAAGTCGCGCGCGCTGCCGGTAATTCGATCTGCAAAGGCCATCAAGCGTGGCTTACGCGATTATTCGACGCGGGAAATATGAAAATTCGCGTGTGGATCTAGCTTGCTCTCTATAAGCGGGTTGGTTTCGATGGAAGTGGCCCTGTAATGTGGGAATTTCGAGTGATTCAGGTCTTTGTTCGTCGTCAGAGAAGAGTGTGTGTTGCTCTTTTAGGGATAGTGTATAGGGTGTGTGATATTAATACTCTAGTAATGCGATGAAAGCGAACGTTGATAGGAAATTTTGTCGGTACTCTGGGTTAAGTAGATTACACGCGGAGCAAAATTATTACTAAATCTATATATTCAACGCTGTATATGATATTGCCAATTATTAAAATAATATATCGAATGTTCAATTATTTCCCTGAATATTCGCAATCGATCATTAGTACTGATATTATTAACTGTATGCACCCACTGACGATATTGGAATGCATATTCAAGCGTAATTGTGTAAACCTATTAGGAACGTAATATGTCTGAAAACGGTGAAATTCGTTCCAAAAGATATACGTCATATGCGAGAACATTAGTTTTGGATTCAGGCGTATTATCTTGCCAGTCGTGTGGCTGAACAGTTTGACTTTGATACGTAAGCGCAGTTTCTCTCTCCGCGTATTATAATAACGCGTAATATTACGTAGATTATAAATAAATCATTTTGTTTTTTTTTTAAATGTTTAAAAATAATCGATACGGTATTCAGTTCGATTTGTCGAGCATCATCATTGTTTGATTGGTAGTATAAAGCAAGCTCATCAAACAAATACCCAAAAGAATCTATATACATATGCAGTTGGCTCAGTGACCCAGAAAGAATCGAGATTCATCGAGTTCAAAAACTTTTCGAACTTGGCGCACGCGAGCACACATGCTTTGAAAAAGCAATCACCCCCCGGGAGACGAACTAATTCATAATCTGCAAAATTCGATTTTCTAATTGAACAATCTTTCATTTTCCAAACTTTCGCGATATAAAACCAAAGCGAGATGATCGCACTTTCGAAGTTCGTCGATCCATAATAGCCCCGCCGGGCAAAAAAATTTCGTAATTAAGAAACAATATATTTCCAGCTCAATGACCCAGATAACCTCGAGATCCATCGAGTTCAAATACTTTCCCAAGTGCTGGCACACGAGCAATTCCTCCTCGAGAAAGCAATAATACGCGAGCGCGGAAAGATGAAGAAAGTTCCTATTGAATTTATAAATTCCTCGGGAAATAAAGCTATATAGCGATGGGGAAACAGAAGAGAAAAGCCGCATGTAAACAGTGGCAAACTTAGTGGATATGGAGAGTGTGTCCTCTCTGAAAACGCAAGAGGAGCCAAACTCGAGGATATCCATCTCCAAGTGATAGAGAGAGAGAGAGTCGAGTCTCAATTTTGCCGACTCCAGACATATCGAGTTACTGCAGCCGGAATCCCTATGCAGCGAGAATTTCAATCGAGTCTATCCCGGAGGGTGGCACTGTGCACAGACGACCCTCGGGCGTTTCGACTTTTTTTCGGAGTAACTCTGATCGATTTATGATCGTATTTTCGCCAGGGATTATTCCTGCGACGTCGAGTTTCGAGGCATTAACGCTTCTGCATTCGGAATTCGGACGGTGAGAGGCGAGAAATTTAAAGGAGCTTCTATTGCCGTGGTTGCGATTCGACGGGAAACGTAGTTTATTTCGCATTAAGAAGTTGTGACGGTGTCTGAATAGCCTCGTTTGTTACTACTGGCGTAAAGGAAGCTTTACAAAAGCGGATCAAATTTAAATATAGATAGATAATAGATAATTAAAGTATGTTAATGAATAAACGATATTCTTCGTTACTCGTACTGTATGGTGTTTGCAGATTTCTATTTATCGTTGATATAAATTAATTTACGTTGTGAACGTTCAATTAATTAAAAACCACCACCTGTAAAATTACCCCCAAAAAAAGACATCTCTTACAGGGCTCTTCTCCACAAGACTGTGCGTCCTGGAAACAGGCTTCGCTTCGCAGTAAATCTGCTCCTCTGACGCGGCAAAAGCACATCCAGGCTTTCCCTCCTCTGCCTCATGCTCAGCGAGCGAGCTGAGACTGTTGTACCACTGTACGGACCTCGTCCTGAAGGGCTTTAAGCTGCCGGCGCTCGATGGCGGCGTCGGCCGTCTCTGTAACTGCTGCTGCTGCTGCTGCTCGAGTCCCTTGCCGAAGCTCATGCTCCGCCGGATCGGCTGGAGGCCGCGATTGATGGCCGCCGGTAAGTCGGCGCTCCCCCTTAGCAACGCATTGAACTTGCGCCGCAGCGAGGGCTTACGGTCGAGCTTTGTTTGATCTTTCGAGCCGGTTGAGTCTTGATGCTGCTGCTGCTGCTGCTCTTTGTCCGGCTTTGAGGCTTGAGATTTTGAAGGATTTTGCTGGTGCTTGTCTAAAGTGAGAGAGAAATGGAGATTAATTTTTGAGCGAGAGGTGAGAGCTTTTTTGGCGGTCTTTTTGAGAGAGCTTTCGAGAGAGAGATTTCGCTTCGAGGTGAATTATCTTTTTGAAGGTTTGATTTAGAAAATTATTCTAGACGTGGTTTCATAGAAATCGATATTATTCTGTACACAGTGAGCTTTACTGATGTACAGAGCAAGCGTACAATTGAATTTTCCGAGCTTGATTCTACTGTTTATGCAGTTTGTTGTTACGTACTCCGCTTCTATTTGACCATTAGAAGTTACGTTCCACTTCGTTTACTCGGAATTCGATTACTTCCTTATCAGTTTATTCTGCAGATGATTACCCCTACTAAAGCATCGTATCCTCTATTTCAATTCGAATCAATCACTTTTTTAATTAAAAACCTAGTGTATAATAATAAAGGCGATAACACTCCGGACATCTTTTGTACACCTTCAGCGTTAACTACTCAGGTTCCTGAATGTACTCTTCCACCAAACGACAGTAACAAAGCACCGAGTCGAGGAATGATTGACTGTTGGCCTACTTGACTCACGTGCAAACTCTTGAAGTCTTATAACCGGGAAAGGGCTGAACCATCATAGATAATTTTTCAAGACTCATGCACTATACTACTACTATAGCTAGCTCAAACAAATTTCTCATGTGCACGAGAAAATTACTCTACATATTCGCGGTATAAAAAAGTGTACATTGATAGTATCAAATTGAAAGTAGTAGCCTTAAGAGGTGAGCAGTAAAAGTAATAATCTGGATCTTCCTCGGCGAGTGAAGGATGCTTATAACAACAAACCGAAACTTTCTCTAGCGGCTTATCTCTGCAGTAATCACCACGACTGTATTACTTCCCAGTATAAGTGTAATGGGACAATAAAAATGCTGATTGGAGAGAGAGAAAAAAGAGCACGGATAGACTCGATGGCTGAGATAGCGATCGCGGTATTCTCACATCAAAAGCTGACTCTCTCTCTCTTTTGCTCGATTCTGGGCTTCTTCAGCTTCGACGGCGTATATGAAGCGTTCCGTAGAAAGCTATGGTTTCAACTTTAGATATACTATTGGAAAATTAAACTCTTACATAACAATTTAATAGTACGGTATCTTCCGACACCAGTAGCTCAGAAAAAAACTACAGATTATTATATCGATTATTCGCAGATTAGATATAGAAGCGACTGTAAACATCGCTCAGCGAGTACGTTCAATAATAGAACACACGAAAACCGTCAATCCATAGAAAGCTCCATAACGCAGTAGCATCAGCCGCAATTCCCTCAAGACGCCACACTCACCTGGCTCTTGTCGTCGGCACGCGGACGACGGCCTCGAATCCTTTGACATCTTGACGGGCGCAATCCCCTGCTGCTTCTGCACTGCAGTGGCTTCCTCCGATGTTCTATTTTTCAGGGGCCTCTCCTCCGCACTAGCTTGCAGGCCGTTTCGCTTCTTCAGACTCTTCTTCGCCTGCTTCGTATGTGTCATGGTCTCTTGTCTCGTTACACTTTGGCTGCTGCACTGCACACACTTGCACACTACTGTTTTCTTTTTCTTTCGGTGTAACTTTTCACGCCGCCTATGAATATTTGCACTGCATCGCAGTCACTCCTTTGTTCGGTGCACTATATGCAGCACACACCACCAACGTGAGAACACTTTTACCGACGATGAATTATGGCTTTCCTTCGCGAGAGAGAGACGAGACACTCTATACGCGGAGGAGACGATGGCTTTTTGCTTCGCGTGGACGGATCGCTAATTGAGAGTAAACGAAGTGTGAGAGACACGGGTATATGTCTATATCGACCTGTTTTTTTTCTGTATTTTTTTAGGTTAATTTACGGTTGGCTAATTTAGCGGCGGCTCTAATTCTTACTGTAACCGATCGTCTGCGCTAATGACTTTCTGTTTGGCTTCGATTTCTAGCTGTGTGCTATTTGAAATTGCAGTGTTTGCTCTGACGATTATACCAGAGTTATTATACTATTACGGCTATCGTCGCGCAGCGTTTTTATGTTTAGTTGGCTTAAGCCGTCATGCCGACTGCTCTGTGGGATCACGTGTCACTGATATATCGTCTGCATTGTCACACTTTAACGCAACAATCTTCGGGATTATCTTATCTTGTGAATTTTAATTTGACAAGTCGCCGAGCACTGAGCCGCATAATCTATTCAGCCAGAGCTGTGGGATTTAAAGCGTATATGATACAAGTAATTCAATAGAACTTTTTTTTCAATTCAATTAAAGGATTGAACTAGCAGAAAATCGAAGCTCAACAAAAAACTACTCGAAATCGAACGCGGAAGCACTCGGTCCACTCGTCGCAAGAGCAACAACTCCGAACTCGAATTAATTAGCCTCTCTCGCTATCGAGGCTCAAAAGCCAACTAGCTAGTCTCTCGCTATACACACCGTGAGCGAGCGATAAGAAGAAGCTGTTGACGTCCTATACCAGCTATATAACAACGCAGCCTCGATAATCGCGGCGGATTACGCTATTTGTCCCTGGACGGATTTTCCGCGCGCAGCAGCAGCAGCAAAAATCATGCCCCGAAGCTACTATTGTGCATCAGCGGCGGAGGCCGCGCGAAAGTGGCCAATTATCGGGCGGATAAGGAGAGGATAAGTTCGAGCTTGTCATCTCCTGAGCGAGTGATCAACTGCGAGTAGACGATGAGGATTACATTCGACTGGGCTGGTATATAAGTACGTTTGAGCTAGTGATTTTTTTTTTCGAGGGATTACAGTTGTGATTTATTGAGTACTATCGGAGTATGGACATTTGCGATTCTGGAATGCCAATAACGAATGTGGAGTTAGTTAGTCAGTTGTAGTAGGCTAGAATGACTGCATTCGCGAGGATGAAGAATCACTATAAATAGAGCTGGTTGTGTATCGATATTTTTTGAAGAGTCGTTTTGAAACGTGACTACATGAGGAGCGGAATAAGAGAGAACGGATAAATTAAGCAATTAAAAAAATGTCACGTATCGCGTTTTCAGCGTTATATTAAAGTCAAACATTTGCTTTAATTTTATTGCAGTTTATTCTTTTTCATCACGATGAAAAATATATTCATTCTTTTCATTCTTTGTTAAACAATCGTAAACAACCCGTCTATATGTCACCGCCAGTTGTTCAAAACTCCACACATACACTATATCCCGAATCTCTCAAGTTGCATCGAAGCGGCAATTACAATCTAGCCATCCTTTGTTTTCCTCCGCAGTGCAATACTCCACAAACCCCACTAAATTTCAGCAATCCACTCTCACCTTATGAATAATCGCACCTCCCGACATCGTGTATCAAAGCGCACAGTCTCGCAAACCCCCGATAAATAATCCCCAAACAAGAAAGAAACACTTCACTATATACACATGATACCAAAAAAAAGAGGACGTCACAGCACAACAGCTGTCTTCGCGCACTCGGCCGAAACAAACGAGCAATCAGCAGATTGGCTGAACCTGACATTGAGACTCCATACATACACGCGGTATTAGGTATACACATACGCGGACTACCGCCGCAATAATAATGAATCGGCGCGTCCCTGAACCACCGCAGCAGCAGCAGCGCTTCGCTCGCACTCTCGGTTTATCGGCCTGACGCGCCGGCTGCGAACCGGTTATCTAACGACTGTGTAATAGGCGTCGCGACGTTTTGCTCTGCGGATGCATGTATACTATATACAGTACCTATACGCCAGGTGTAATCGTCGGAGATGGTAGGGAGGAGCCGTTTGCTTTATTGGATTTTCGCGCGAGTCGATGGTTTGCTGTAGAGACAGACAGAGAGAGAGGAAGGGAAAACTATCGGGTGAGTGAGGTGCGATGTGGACTAATTGATGGCTGAGTGCGAGGGAAATTTGTCTGACGTGTGCTTGCGAACCCGAAATTATTAGTCACGGATGATATAAGCTGCCTGATATAATATTTCACGCCGTACGGCTGATATGATCGAGGTCTGAGTCATTTTTTATTAGTCTGTGACGTGTATAGCCATGGAAGCTAAGCTGTTTTTGAATTCGGAAAAAATCGTTAAAGCTGCTGTGTGAAAATTAGTAAAGCTTGCTTGGAATCGAGTGGAAACAATCGAGCATTGTCAGACGACTAAAAATAGAACTGGGATAATTTGTATAGTTAATTTTTTGAAACATTATATACTGTTCGCAAAGAAAAATATCTCATAACGCTATTTCCTACTGCGAAATACATAAAATGAAAAATGAAAGTTTGAGCGGCGCACTTTTATGGATAGCTCTCACGCCGAGAGAGAATGACGGCAAGACACAGCATCAATTGTGCAAACAACCACCTCCGAGAATCGCAACCTCATTACTCATCGCGAGAAAACCCAGAGAAAACATTTTCTAAAATCAAAGCCCACATCACTTCTCACACCGTCTACCTCCTTCATTATCTCTCGATTGTACACACGAAAGAAAAACACCGTTTAAATTTAAACGAGCTCATTTACAGAACAACCCGTAAAACTCCAGCAATAAAAACTCTCCCTTTGCAAATAAACAAAAAAAACCAAGTCGGAATACTCGTACTAGCTCCGCGAGGGCATTACCAGTAACTCACAGTCCGTTATCGCCGGCCACTATCGGACCGAGTCATTGCTTCTGAAAATCTCGCGCCTATGCGTGCGCGCGAGCCGTAAATTTAGTGGCTCCTTTTCTCTCTCTTTATCGACGTATATACCGGCCACCTGCACAGCTATATACACCGTTCGCGTATTATTATTATTATTATTACACGTTATACCTCGTGGGCATTATTATAACGCCGCAATTTTTCCTGCCGAGTCATCACTGATTTTTGCCGTGTTATATTGCGATTATCGCTAGCGGAGAATCGCTGCCGTTTCGAGTGTGATTAGCCGTGAGCGCGCGTTAAATTTAGGATAATCAGGGGTTTCGAGGACTTGAGTAACGGCAGCGCGTTTTGTTTTAGATTGCAGGGCTGCCTCTCTGGTATGGGGTAATGAGAGCGGACCTTACGGGGTTAATTTGTGTTGCGGGCGGCTATTTTCGAATAGCTCTCTCTCTCTCTCGCACACTATTTAGATTACCTACGTGTTTCGAGTGTGTAATGTATAGTGGCTAAAATTACAAACTTCTTTTTAATCTGAAGTTTTAATTTATACGCAAATGAATGGCGCACGTTGGAATTTCTTCATTAAAAACTATTTTTTAAATTCGATTCTTTATTAAGAAGGCTATTTTAGAACGTCGTGTATACGTGTAATAATTATATTCTCAGACCGCTCTGAAACACGTCAGGACGGTTTATNGATAAAGTATATTAACGCTCGCTGTCATCATAATATAACGTGACCGAATGACTATAAATTCGATGTAATGACGCAAGCATGTTGAAAAAGAGAAGAAACTATTTCGCTTGATTTTCATTTCCGCCGTGCACTTATTTCGTCCGCCTTTCTCAACATTTTAATAACGAATCATTACTCCAGAGGAATTCCACTCCATCTCAATTAAAAGCATAGTTTCGGTATTACAGTTCTCAGTGCAATTCAAAAGTCCACAACATTCGCAACGTTAATTAGTTCGGAGCCGAATCGATATCAGTCGGCCAAACGTTTCCTATCTTTATATACACGGTATGTCTGAAGAGTAAGACAGTCAACGTCATCTTTTCACATCAGCTGCGATCCTGGTAGCTTGGATCACGTTCGAACGTCTTCGGCTATTTTCGGTCGCGATCGCGTTCGCGTCATTCTCTCCCGCGCGCGGACTACTGTCCGAGTGGTATACGTATAGAAAGATGAAAAGTGTCGACTCGGTGATTCATTGGTTGTTTGAGTTGTGTGATAATAGAGTCCGGAGTTTTTGATGAATCGAAGAGGCTGACGCTTCTTTATTTTGTTTAATTTTTGTGTATTAAATTGCAACAATTTATGTCGTTCAGTACAAAATGTTTCTTATTAAAATGCAGCTGCAAAAAAGGTGCCTCGTGCATTAATTGCTTGCTAGTGCTGAGTCACAGAAATCGTCAGGTTTATAAATGTTGCACTGGTTAGTTTTCTGCGATGGAAACCAGTCATATGTCAGCAAAAGTTTTTTCCCCAGAGGCTATATTAAAGAAATTTTTAATGCTTGAATATGCAGTTTATGCAAAAATTCATACTTGACTGCACACACGCTGAGTTTTGCTTACTCATAGAAGAAACTTGTTTTATTCGCACGAGAAAACAATCGAGTCATCGCTTTTTTTTAAGAATACTTAATAGATATGATACTTATTCGTATTTCATGTCTAAGGTAAATCCTTTCTTTTCAATTAAGAACCACTATACGTGTATAAGATCCCTAAAATAATAAGCGATAGATAAAAAAGGCCATCCTTATTATAATAACAGACCATTTAAATAAACGCATCGCAGTGGCTCACGCGACGATAAAATTGAAAATTTAATCCGAATCAAAGGATATATAGTCGCAGCGGCGAAACGCTCTTGTGCACATTTCACTTCAGCATTCACTTAAAAGAGAGAGAGAGAGAAAGAGAGAAAGGAGTAAAGAGAGGGAAAGCCCAGATATTACGCGGAGAAGTAGTTCGGCCCCGCGGGCGGCACGCGACGCTTCCATTTCCGCGCGGCGAGTTAAAAATAGTCCGCCGCTTTTAAAGTCGCCGCCGCGCGCGCTCTCGCGAGCGTTTATAAATTGTGTAAGGAAATTTCGATCTCCGCTGGAGAATCCTTCATTCTTCTGGCTGCTATCTCCGGTTTATATTTGAAAAGTTGTTAAACTGATGGGACGAGCTTGTGTTTGTTTGATAAAGTTTTGTAAGCTACCGATGAAACGCAGTAATATTTGTGAATAGAAAAAAAATGAAACGTGTATATTGTGGAAGCTTATCATACACGGTCTGAGGAGATTAATAAATAACGCGATAAGATAGGATCGGCCATGGTACACTGGTCTTTTTTATAGCCTGATGCTTGAGAGTTTTGCTATTGAAATTCGCTGCAGGTATACAAACCGACGTAATTACATGCATACTTTCTTTCTGCGAGGAAAATACTGTATACAGCTAGAGCAGAATACTGCTTATTAGGTGCGAATAATATATATATGATTAAAGAGAAAATTTGTTCTAACAAAGCGATAAAAATTTGTTTTATTCTACTATTATATCGTTCATTGTTCTAACGATAGCGATAATTTCGCAACCACAACAAAACGACACACAGGCCGCCGGCCGCAACAAAAACTTTCCTTGTTATTAAACTGTCAGCTGATTCTCCCCAATAAATAACAAACATCACGGAACGTCCCCACCTACATCTTCAGGAACAAAGCGAGCGTTTTTATTTCGCAATTGCGCTCCGTGAAAAAAAGTCTTCTTACACACAGTTATACAATAGGTGAAATTGAAGCAGCGTCGGCCTTCGCACACTCTGACACACAGAGAGAATAGTATCAGAGCGGCGTATATACATATATACGTGCGTGTACACGAGAAGCGATAAATCATCGGCCATAAACGTCAGCTGGTGAGCGCGCGGAGCAGCCGCCAATTTAAATGCCGCGGCTATTGCTGGGTATAGACGCTGCGAATGTGGTGCAGACGTGAGAGAGAGAGAGAGAGAGAGAGAGAGAGGGGAAAAAGAGATGTAGTTTTTGGTAGCAGAATGTTTCAAGGTGACGCGCATGCGAAGTGTATATATATGGAAGAGGCTGAGAACTGACGTTCGTAATTGGTGGCTTTTAAGTTCTTTGATTTGTTGCGGCGCACTTAAGGAAAAATCAAAGCTTATAGTAAAGCAGGATTTGATGAAAAATTAAAGCAGAAGGTCTAACCAATGGCTGTAGTTTTGGCATAGGTGACATATCGCTATACGTACACTCACAACAGTTTTTAATAAAAATTTTTGTGCAGGCATAAGCTTCAAATTATCATTTTAAAGGGTCCAATATTATCAGTTTCATTGCGCTCAAAATATCGCGTATAACTCTCGATATAAGTACATCCTATACAAGCGTCACACAGCCTCGATTACTTCCTTATAAAAAATTGTTATCCAACTATATACCCTATACCACTTCTACTTCGTACCTCTACAAGCTCAAGACTAATCCGATTCGAGCCAGTCCTAGAAATAGCTTCGGTCGATCTGCAGCGAGTTCTTTTCGCGGTGCGGATATATATCGTGCGCAGAGCCGCTGCAAAGGCGCGCAATCGAACGGCAGAAGCCACGCTGGCAACTTTCGCCGATAAGCGCTGCAGCTGTGCTCGCTGCTGCGGCTGCTTATCTGAGCTCTCGTCATAATGCATGCATCGTTCCGGTCTTTTCCGACGTGTGATGCTACGCATCGTTCCGGTCTTTTCCGAGGATCGAGATGTTCGCCTTGCGTGTTTTCCTCGCTTTTGTTTGAACTGATTGCGTTGGAGATAGCTTTGATTGCTTTATTATTATGATGATGGTTAATTGCGCAATTATACGGAGTAATGATTTTTTTTAACAATTATATTGTAAAACTTTGATGTTGATAAAACTCTGAAATAGCGCGATGCATCGTTTATTTGTCATCTAACAGAGACTGTAATGCATCATAACAAACACATTTTTTTTTCTTATTATACCTATCCGACAGCGCGCAACCTCCGGCGTCACTATTAAATCCAAGGATCAACGTCGTCTGCTCATGCATGAATAAACACTTTCATAAACAAGATTGCGAACGGCTCGAAATAAACCCGCTATCAATTTCAAACGCGGCCGACCAAACAAAACGGCGAAAAAAAATTTCACAAACGCAGCAATCATCATCATCATCATCGCACAGCAAAAAGACCATCATCTCCTTACATAACGTGTCTCTCTTTCTCTCCTTGTACAAATCACAAGCTCGTCCGCATGTAAACCGGGCTAATCATCGCACAACCACAACTTCACTCGTCGATAAGCACTTGAAAAAACTACACATACACAGAGCGAGAGAGAATATCTCCTGCCGCACATCAAACACACTCGCGGTTGAGAGAAAAAAATCGCGATAAGTGTATATAGATCGATCGACCGGCGACGAGCAAAGTCGTGGCTGCACTGACTGGCGAAAAAAGCCGGCGGCGCTGCAAAAATTCCCCGAGAGCGCCTAACTAAGCAAGAAATCGCTGACTGCCTGCAGAAAGAGTAAGAGAGAGAGAGAGAGAGAGGACAGGTAGGAGCTGGCATTCGGGCACTTGACGCGCGGGCGAGAGAGTGAGAGTGTGAGGTGGGGGAGATAATGCTGGAGAGGAGGTCTACATTGTGTATACCACACTGTACACGTTGTATATATAGCTGTGAGGAAAGTTGAGCGCGTATGTTGTGTTATATACTTGCAGGTAATAAATGGAGAGATGTTTTGGTAGTGACACGAGGATCTGTGGAGAACAATGATGCGTAATTGACGGTCTGGTATATAAGTAGTGGCGTGAGCTTGAAGATAATGTGCGCTAAGATATCTTAATTCGCGGCGAGTGTGTGTGTAATTACCGGCGATGAGAAATGAATCGCAACTATAAAAACAAGTCTGTATCTAATCGTCGGTTTGTTTACCGATCCGCTGCGTAAATGTCGCATCGGTTTACTGATGGTGACCTTGAATATATCTCGCAGCGTTTATAATTCAAGTTTTTGATCTATTACCCTCTGTTTTCGAAAAAATTCACTCTGATTCTAAAAAAGGCGAAGACGGAAAATCAAAACCTACAGCCGATGTGTCACTCATTGTCGTCCACCTTGTTGTCTATCCGTTTCCACGCACATATATAATATACCCACGAGCGCTTTATTTTGGCCCACGCGGCGACGCGCAACAATGCAGCTATAGCAGAGATTGTCTTCCTGATTCTCCATCTCTCTCTCTCTCGCACCTCCTCCGCTTCCTCTTATGCACGTTTAATTAATTCGCGAGCGCAGAGTCGGAAGTCCATTCGCGCTATGCAGATGAGGGGAAGGTATGTATAGTGTGGTGACTAATATACAGTTGGATGTTTTTTTTGGTCGATTTGTGCGAGGGGTTGATTCTTCTGCTTTGAGGTTTTAATTGTTGTTTCGACTGAAAGTCCTTGTGATTCTCGAGGCGTGAAATTGGACTTGCATATATTAAAGCGGCTGTCGGTAATAATTATAACTTTGTGAATTGGAAAGTTGGATGTGGTTTGGGCTCGTGAGAATTTTGAAAACTGGTATATTTATTGAAAAACTTGAGGTTCAACTGCGTTTTTCAATTTCCATCTTCGCGAGCATCCGAAAGTTTTTTCATTTCCCTTGAATCTCTCTCGGTATCTCTGAATTTGTCGTTACAACGTCACTCGATCCTATAAGTGTAAAGCGAGAAAACTCTCTCCTTTTACGACAATCGCTTCTCAACTTCAATACTCATTACAGCGGTCCGCAATAAAAGTCTAATTACACGTATTAAACGCCGAGAGACTGTGACAATAAAATCTCTCAATATTACGTAATCAAAAAGCTACGTAACATTCAAAAATCCTTGTGCAAGTTCAGTCTTACGTCACGAGACATCAGTTCCAAAATTAATTTCTCATCTTCACCACATCGAAACGTGCCATCTGAATGATACTCCAGAAGCCTAATTAAAAGGCATCGCGATGTGTATATACTTACATTTTTCCGCGGTGGAGCAAAAGGTCCCGCGCGAAGCGAAGGATGTCAAGGAAACGCCGTCGTTTGCTAAGCCCCTTTGGCGTGAGTTGCGCGATTGTCATTCCCAATTTGGCGCGCGAAAACGAGAGCCCAGGGCCACACTCGCGAGAGACTAAGTGGCCGGAAAAAAATCATATACGCGTGAGTATATGACGTGAAAATGGACGTTTTCCCATTGAGACCATTGTTTTGCCCGCGGTGTCGATAATTGAAAGTCGTGTGTTTTTCAGTTCGTTTTATCGTCCACCAGAGGACGATTACACGAACGAAAATAATAATTTTGAGCGTTGAACTGTTGTTCAATTTAGTATTACGATCTTTCGTGTGATACACTGCATTTACGCTCTCGTTTACTTGCTATAACTGAAACATCCATATAATAATACAAAGCGTTTATCGTAGCAAAAAATAAAAAGCCGCGAGAGTAGCTTTTATTACTCGTTGCTCGTCAAATAAAAGAACAATTTCAACGCGTCGCATTATAATTTCATTTCACTACGCAAAGATTTAACTTTGTTAAAGGCACGACGTTCTCGGGTCAGATGATTTCTCGGCCGCAGACGCGTCGTAAAGTTTTTTTTTTCTCAACTCAAACAAGCCATTCTGTTCCAGATTGGGGATATATTTCGTCACGACGCACATAACCGAGAAGAAAGTGCTCCCGATCGTATATGTACAAAAGCCGACGAGACAAAGAGACGGAGGCGACTCGCGGCGCGATTACGTAAGCTTCTTTTTTCGCGCGTGCGAAAAAAAACAATGTATACACCTCGCACACAAAGCTTTCGGAGGCTTGGGAGTTTTCTTTTTTCTTTTCGCTGAGCCGGAGAAGAGAGAGAGCGATTTGCGTTATTGGAAATGAGAGCAAATGTGGATGCTTTGTTTTTTCGCGTATCGCTTATCAGTGTCATCACTTTTATTATATACGTGCGTCGACGTGTAAATTCGCTGTCGCTTCTTTTTTAGTTTTAATCTAGAGAGTGTGTGTTCTATAATCACTACTTGCATTATATATTGCGCGTCGACGTGTTCTTGTTACTTGTGAGAGGTATTTTCTTAAATTTTAACTCGACCGCGTGGCGTTGAAGTAAAATCCAGGTTTAATGAATCCACCCTTTTAAAGGCTTTTAGTTAAATTGATCATGAAATGCATGTATAATGGAAAGTGTTAATTCATATAGATTTTAATAAGTAATTTTTATAATCACCGGCTGTATTCAAACGCACTTTACGTTCTTCTTTGTGGATTCTGAAATTCAAGTAGGCTTTCATCAAGTCACCTAATACACAGTCCATGATAAGATCGAACTATTTTACGCTATAGAGATTCTCCATTAATTTAGACACTACTTAACGGATATCGAAAATGATCAGATCGCAAAATCTTCGAAAGTCGTTTAGAGATAATTTAATTTCCTCAGTCCAGCCATCCTGAATATTCGCTTTTCGTCTGAATTTATACTACGACCGACGACGCCGCGACCTTGACCCAATTCAAAAAGTATCTACGAAAGAAAATGTATATTTTTACCAATAGATTACGATCAATAAGTCTAAACCACCCAACGTACGTCTTCCACAGTCATAATACTGTTCAACTATTCCCTCGCCGTATCAGCGATAAAAATTCCACAATCCAAATGACACCACTCGAGCCTGAAGCCTCCTCGGCAAACAATCTACAAAATCGCCAGAGCCCAACCCAACAGCGATGCTCAATCCGAACGCAAATCACGCTCACTCACTTGGCCGTGTGACGACGACCTTCTTCTACAAACTCAAGTAGCAGCAAGAAAGAAAAAAAAAGAAAAGAAAAGAATCGATTGTAGCTGGAGCCCGCGCGCGCGACGTTGCGCAACGGAAACTGATAATTGTTACGTTTGCAAAATACACGGCGTTTCCGCGCTGCGTGCCATGCCAGCTCGCTCATTATTCGCAGTTGCGAAAATTGCCAGGAGCCGATACACACATCGGAAACTCCTCTATCATGCAAATGCCAGAGCGACTGCGCCTTTCCCCCCCCCTCTCTCTCTTTCTTATTATACTCTCTCGTGTGTGCCTGTTCTGTCTTGGGCTTGTTAGAGAGGATGTGTGAGAGGCGAAACTATACATGTGAGAGGCTTTCGTGCATCGCTGCTAAACGGCGCATGCATGCTTCGATCGCCTTAATAAGGAAGTTTGTTGTTTTTTTCTTAAGTATTGCGGTGAAAATTTGTCTGGATGTGATTTTGTTGTTTGTTGTTAATATTTTATGGTAATGTGTAGTGTTGATCGTTATTCCTGAGTACAGATATTTTTTAAGCTGCAATTGAGTATCTATAAGGGTACTTTCACTTTAAAAATACTCTCTTTGAAACGATTGGTCGGGATAGCATAAAAGCTGAAAAAAATCAATTTTCCACGTCGTATTGTTGAAGCTTGTATTATAGGTGCCAATACATTTTCTATTTTTACCGGCCTTTGCAAGTAGTTTTCAATAGAATATTTTTCTCGCTGCGCTACTGTATATAAATATACCATACATATCTGTACAAAATCAAAGTTGCTTTCAACTTTTACGTATTTCAGACAAGAGCCAGATTGAGCTTCCGTCCTATTGTTCGAAATAAAATTAGCATCGCCAAAACAAGCGGAAGTTTCTCACGCCTCCGCCCAAGAGAAATTATTAGTTATCGAATCCAATATCCGCTCTTATATTCTTCACATTCTCCGAACAACTTTTGAGTCCTCATTATGCATGCAACCCGATTATTATAAATTTGAAAATTTTCGCGCAACAGCCCTTTCGCAACTTTCTTCTTCTCTTGCTCCTAATTATGTAAAACGCACACACCGCGTTGGCGAGAAAAAGTTTCTAATTGAATGGCGCTGTTCGGACCTATCGCTCGTTTTTTCTTCTTCGTCGAAGGACGAGAGGAGGAGGAGGACAGGAAAAAAATAAATGGAACGTGAGTCCGCGCGTCCGCAAAGCCCGGAAGTCTCTTTTTCACCAATGAACCGAAAGAGAGAGCGATGTCCCTTCATTTTCAGCGCCTTATCGTCGTTATCGGCACGGCACGAACCGCTGAATCCCGGACTTCTTTTCTTTTTGCGAGACGGACGAGGAGGCTTGGCCATACAGAGGCTCAAACGGAATGGAAAGTCTCTCGTTGATATAGAGATGAATCGCTTTGCAGAGGGCCAACTTTTTTGTTCAGAGATTTATTTTTGGTCACTTCTGTTGGAATACTCTGTCTGATATAGAAATCGAGAATTTAAGCAAGAAATATAATTTTCAAAATTTGTGACGAAACAGCTCCATAAAACTAAAAATTCGTGTTACCGAATGATATCTCTTATCGTACGTAAATATAATTAATAGTATACGTTGTGCAACAAGGAGAGAAAATAAGCTATTTCTAGCGAGGGTGAGGTGCTCAGTTGAAATAGCTCTGCACCCAAGTCTGATATAGCTTTTCATGTCTGAGAATCGGAGAAGGAAATGAAAAATGAAAATGAAATATTTCTCTCCTATTATGCGAGAAATTAGTATATGCACCAAACACGCAGAGAGTAGACAAATAAGTGTCATAAAAGGTTTTATTTATTCTTTTTTTTATTTTTTACAAAACGTTGATTGTCAAAAAATAATAAAACAAACATGGTATATTTTATTATAAGAATATGTACAAAAATACCTAGATCTTGACATGGCATAATCATACTTTACAACTGATAAGTTTATAATCAGGTACGTCAAAACACTGCGTGATTAATTTATTTTAGCCTGCTCATGTAAGTCATAAGAATTTCAATATGTGATTAATTTATTTTAGCTTGTTCATATAATTCATAAGAATTTCAATAAAACATACAACGAGTGCTAACATCAAACCACTGAGATAAATATGAAAACCAACCCTTACATCTCTAAATTTATAGACTGACTTAGTTTGATTAAAAACTATCAGCAATCGATTACGTACTTTGTTACATTGGTATTTGACTAGACCCGCTTCAGAATACCTCAACAAAAATAAATTAAACTTGAATAATAGTGGCCAGTTATCAGTCACTTGATAAGTTACGTGTTGCTCGGAAACAGGTTCTTTTGATATGTGATAATTTTCATAATTGCGTATCGAGTACTCAAGAATTGTATCATAGTATACGCATGCTATATGACTATTACTTAATGTCATAGAGATACATTCTCTAACGTCTGATGCTACATTTTGAAAACGATCTTTACCCACTTGGTCAACTACGAATTCTCTTATATGTTCGGGCGCTAGTACTGTAAGATTGGATTTTACTAAATTTTGTATGGTATCAATATTTGTTTTAAATTCCGGCGCAGTATTGAGAGCACTTAAAGTAGTTTGTAAGTACACACTCAATGCATAATTAGCAGATATTAAGGTTATGAAAAATATCTTTTCAGATAATAGTTTTGGTTTTTTAAGACTTGAAGAACCGACTAATATGCGCAAAAATTCTAAAAAAGCTGTCCGCATACGTATATTCAGTATGTACCTTAACGCGATTACTGATAAACAGCTAGAAAGAGTGATAATAAACAAAAATGTTGGTTTCAATAATAATATTAACGGATCCTCGAACGTCAATAATTTTTCTTTAGTTGCAACTTTCAGTGGGATAATTCTGTAAGGATATGATTGCGTCTTCCAATTATCACTGATAATCGACAAAAGTAAGTAAATATCTACTGTTCCGTTTAATAAATCTATTAACGCGCCTTGCGGGCGTCCTAGTTTGTCAATAAATCCAAGTCCAGAGGATCGTTTTACCGTCATGGTTGCATTAATACGAGTCAAAAACTCTACATAAAGATGCACGGGAGTCAATGTGATGTGTTTATCCCAACCTTTTTCTGTTTCGTCAATTACAAATGGTGGATTCATATATATATTTGCTTTGAGATTAAATCCATTTAAATTTAATAGTTTATTGAACTTGTTACAGACTAAATAGGAAAACAATTGTCAAAATTATTTTTAGCGAGTGTTTAATATAAATT
This sequence comes from Cecidostiba fungosa, assembly GCA_900474305.1. Lineage (NCBI taxonomy): Eukaryota > Metazoa > Arthropoda > Insecta > Hymenoptera > Pteromalidae > Cecidostiba > Cecidostiba fungosa. The sequence goes on along the minus strand of UCOJ01000058.1, from coordinate 125,707 downwards.
TAATAAATTAACTAGTGAGTCTTATACGTTTCTTACCATAAGATAGTGATGCACTGTTTGAGTTCTTCAAATGAAATTCAAGTAATGACAGATAATTATTATATCCACTTGTGGTCTCAGATGCAGGAGCAACTCGTGAATATGGATTTAAAGAATAAATTTTTAATTCCTTAAATGAATTATGACATACATATATAGCTGAAAGGATATTAAAGTTCCAAACAATTTCTAGGAATTTATAAGCTTCTTGATAGCTATTTTGAAGACAATTCCTTATTATTAAAATGAACGATTCGTGATTCCACCAAATAGAAGCTTCAAATTCTTTCAATAAATCTGTGAGTATAATCTGCGATGGATTAATTATAACTACATTGGATGCCGGATCATTTTTCTTTTCGAAAATAGTCTCATTAAATTTGTAAATATTTTGAAAACGTTTATATTGCTTTAAAATTGTTCTATTTCTGGAACTAACCAAGTTAATAGAAATAGATGAATAACGTAATGCATCTAAAATAACAAAATAGTCGTCGCCCTGGTCACCAAAAACCATTGTTGTTCCACCATCCTTATAGAAACATTGTTGAATAAGGTTTTCCTACCGAAATAAAGAAAATTTTTAAAATATCTATTTGCTAATAAATAGTTCATATATTTTTGTAGCATACCATGACTTTAGATTTTTCGTCAACGAGACTCGTGACAAATTTAAGGATCAAAACCAGAAAAAAAATTTTCATGGTCAAGATTTATGTAAAAATGCAACCTTTCTCTCACAGGTTTTCGTCAACAGGTTGACACTACTGACAAAAAGTATAAATAAAAAATAGCAGTAAAAAATGTTTATGTGGATATGTGTGTGTACGTGTGTGCGTGCATGTGTATAGATATTCCTCTATACAAGTGGAGTGCGCAGCTTTTATTCGCTATTTCAATTTTTATGCTTACCATTTACAAGAAACTCACAATTTACTGATTTCGAAGAAATTATCGATGAATAATTGATCGTAGTTTTTTGTATTGTGTATTACATATGAATTGGAAGCAAGACAGGCAGCGAAAAGAGTAGACGACGGAATCAAACTGACAGGCCCAAGAGCGAGGAACTTGACGTGCTCTAACCCCTGAACTAATGTCTACTACTGGAAACGCGGAAAGTTAAACGAAATAGACTTTGTTGAAAAAATCTATTATACAAGTGAACGGAATTATTTAATCAATAGATCAAGGGGCTCGGTATACACTATTTTCAAAATATGGTTAATGTGTTTGAAAACCAATTACATCGATTGCAAGAAGTCTAATTTTATACATAAAGTCAATTTTTCCCGGGCTTGGAAGGTTCAAGGGTTTATTGATTTTTTCGTCATTTATCGTCTTCATTTAAAAGAATGGAGAGATTAAACAAAAAATTATATAAATTGTTAAAATATCCGGACGATCACTTCTTCAATACATCTATATTCTATTGACTACCACGAGAAACAAAGAGAGAGACTGAAAAGCTCAATGTAATCACTTTAAAACTCACCTCTTTCCCGAACGTTTATCTTTCTTTCGATCGTCTTTCTATACCCACCCACAATTGCGTTTTGTCTCTCTAGAGTATCCACTTTGAATGCAGGGACCTCACTTCCGGAAATTCCGCGTTCCAGGAACTTGCGGGATGTAGTCTCGATACAAAGAAAGTCCGATTCTTCTTCATTTCTCTGCCTATTTCTCTCACTCTCTTCCTTACTCTCGGTTACACAAAAGTTTAATGCCTGTTGTTTTTATGGAGTTCGAGACAACTTAAATTTTCTCGCAAAGCGAAGTTCTCCAGTGGAGAAGTAGAACGTAATTTGCTTTGAATAAGGAATAAAGAATTCCTCCGCGTATTTTAGGTATATTATACTCTGTATACAAAATTGGCTTCATTCATTGAAACACGTAAATACCTTGACTACACGTGAAACACGTTTGAAAGTCTCTCTAAAGATGCAGCAAGAAACTCGGCTCCCTTCACGATAAACCACACGTGTCATTCTCGCAACCATCATCCATTCGTCTAGTCAGCTTTGGAAATAAATACCTTAAACTCAAGAGACTAAAAGCGAACGTATAATCGCGGGAGGTAGACTGAGGCAGCGGTTTTCTGAAAAAGCTCAGCGTACCAGAAATGAGAGCGTTGCAGTGGTCGGTTTCCGCGGTTCGCGCAAATCCGACAGCGTCTGCCTTCGACTTTGCAGAATACGGAAGGCCGACTAATTAGCAGGAACGAGCCCAGCAACAACCCTGTAAACAATTTCGAACTTTGCCGCTGCTCTTCTCGCGGAAGCATAAGTACGCGACAATCGCGAAATGTTTTGTTTCTACCATTGCGTTCTTGTTCGCTTTGTTTAATTGGTGCAACTTTGACGCAATAACATTATTTTTTCTTTTTTTAAAAAAAGAAAAATATTTTCTAACTAAAATGGTTTTGCTCTGCTTTGCATTGTAAAATCTAGATTGTTCATTAAAATTCTGAAATCGCTCACTTGAAACATTGCATCCATTAAGTTTCAAAGCATGTTTTCCAAGCGTAATAACAAGGGGATTAATCCGTGTAAGCTTGTGTAATCTTTGTAGTCTGCATAACTGGCGTGGACATTAAGTTGTGAACTCAGGCAACCTGACAACGTGCTTTATGATGTTTCAGCTTCTCACTTCACACGCTGTTATGCATTTAAAACGTTACAATTATTTTTTTTTTTTTTGAAATTCATGATGCGCGCTTGATTCAAAAACAAAGAAAGCCGTCTGCGATCGTTAATTACAATTTCCCAAACGACAAAAATGCCATCTCACTCGACTTCACTTTCGTCTGCTGCTCTCGTCACGCAGCAGTGGCGCGGAAATTCAATCGCTGGATCGTTGTTTTTTCACTCTGCTACGCGCAAACGCTCGTTTCGGATTTGAAATCGGTTGGCTGTGACGGATTCATTGGCATAGAAAAAGCTCGGATCTCGCGCGCGAAAAAGGCGAGGAAAATGATTTTACGTGCTGCGATGGGGTACACGTACACAGAGTCACACTGTTTTCTTTGATTGAAAGGACGCGCATAGCCAGCGGGAGATCTCGCAAAGCGTGACGTGCACATTTGGGGTTGATCGATATTTGATTTTCCGTTGTTAGTTTCTTGACGTTTCTCGTGGTGTATTGACTAATAAAATTACAATAGTTTATCATCGTAATTTTGTTAGTATCTCCTTATATCAACTATTATCCACTTGAAGGAAAATTATTAAGGTTCACCAGAGCTCATTTAAAATCCTTCCTTATAAATGTATATATGGTGTTGTATAAAATCACGTTACACTTTTATCTCAACGATATTAGTGATTGAGTTGAAAAATTGAAATTCGAATTTAAATACCAAAAAGATAAATATTTGAACCTCGACCTCATCAGTTAAAAAAAGGCAAATTTACAGAAGTTAGGTTTTCACAATATTGCATTAGCGAAGGTAATCGAGTGATCACGCAATCGCACATTACAAATGAGCCTTCAGAGAAGAAAAAACATAAATCGATTCTAGGAATACGGCACTTATCTCGCAAGCAGATCACACCCTCGGCGCAATCAAAAATTCGATCGTCCGAAAGCCTCCCAAACGGCCCCCACAGCACACTAGTCAAGCGTCCTCTCTCCGGTGAGCCACAATTAGCCTGGAAACGTCCGTGAAAAATCGATCCCCACGTGTGTACCTTTCGGTCGGCGCCACGATCTTCCGGCAGCGAATAATTCCCACTGCGGATTGATGGGATTTTACAACTGTCATTACGAGGCCAAAATTCGGGCTGTTGCATTAATTATGCTGGCCAGTCACTACTGGCTGTTTTGTTGTGCATCGTTGGACGCCAGCCAAAACGCTCGCGGAATGCGAATATAGGCTGCTGAACGGCTCTTTTTCGTGTCGGCGCGCGGCGAATCGATGCGAACGGAATAACGACGGCGCGGAGGCCTCTGCAGACATGCTATAGGCCGAGCAAGTTACCGGCAATAATGGCGAGAAAAATTTTAGGAGGGCTGCAGCCGAGAGTTTGCTGTTGGGCTGGATTGATGGGCCGGTTTCATGGGAGATTGGGTGTAGGTTTACTGCCGGTGATTACGAGTCTTGCGGGGCTGTTTCGACGTGGTTTGATTTTCATTCCTGATCGCTCTCGGTGAATTTTATTTGTTGCCGTTAGAAATCGGGTGAGAGAAAAAAACTTGACAGCTTGTAGGATTGAATTTTTAATGAGCTTGCACGAAATTTGACGCGTTTATTCAAGGCATTATTCTGAAATGTAAAACGTTACATGAATATAACGTCAGTCAATTTCAATCTAGTTGAACATATCTGTAAAAATGCGCCTCCTTTGTTACAGCACATCGACGCGGCTCATAATAAATATGAAAAATAAATCACCAGCTCAAACTTTCATAAAACGAGTACACGCGCGAGGAAATTTATTGTTCGATATTTGCGTTATCCGCCAACAATACTCGCGCTCCAACTGTCATTTTCATAAATAATTCGGCAAACAATAATTTATCATTTAAAGCTCGAGTCGCCGCCGCGATGAATTTTATCGCGCGGCCGAGCGCGGCTCTCGCGGGAGCAATCGATGCTCATCAGTGATGCGTGAAACTCGTTGGGGACAAAACACAGGACGAAAATTGAGATATCGGCAAAAAAATGCATAGGGACACTAAACGCCACTCACATATGCGACGATTCGCTCTATACGGGCCGTATAAAAGCAAGTGCGCGCATAGAGATGACACACCTATACGTGTGACTGGATATTTTAATATTATATAATCGAGATCTACGTATAGTTGCAGTCGAGTGACTCGACCTACTTTGGCCGGAAATTCGTATGGAGAAGAATCTAATTCGGCTGAGCGAATGCGCTGCCGACAAATGAGAGGAGATAAAAAATTTTAGCGCGCTTTTAATGCATCGTAATTCGGAAAATACTTTCTTAATAGGGCGCGCGAGAAAGGACTGTTTTAATTCCGCAGCGAGTGAAAAATGTCGCGAGGGATTTTATTGTAGAAACAATTTAGCCGAATCGTTCCATTAGTGAGATCAGATAAGTGGTAACAGACGATCTGCCGGGAAGGGAATATATATTAAAAAGGCCGTGCGGTATTTAAAATTTGAAAAGTTTTATAAAATTAGTTCGAATACTTTTTGCTTTTGGAATGTCTGATAGTCGAGGAAACGGAAATATTATTTCTTTCCGTGGAACTTGCGTCATGCTTTTTTTGCGGATACAATAGGTATGCGAGGATGGATCGATGAGCTGTGTGTCCAAGATAATTGTCTCGATATAGTAGGCTATTTTAAGTATTTTTAGGCTGTAGGATAAAAATAAATGTTAATGTTCTGACTATAATGATGTTTGTTTAAATAATGTCACTTATCAGATGTGATAGATGTTTTATTACTTTCTATATTCAAGCGTTGTTATCAGTTTGTTTCTAGTCTGGTAATTTTGAATCCAAAATATTATAGATAGATAGATACTGATACCAAAGTTATATTTTAAATATTAAAAAATCTTGTCTACGATTTACAAACACGCACACTCGCTATTACCCCAAAAACTGAAAGCAAATGTATTGATGACAAGTAATAAAAAACCTCTGCATATTAGATAAATTGAACGCACTTTAGGAAAAAAAACTACTGCATTAAATATTCCACATCCAGCCAAGGTCAAGGGCTGCTCGAACTCGTTACGATTGTCTGCGCGCCGACAGTCAAATGAGTTCGCGAGGCAATTCGAGACGACTATACAGGTTGATGCCAGGTCGACGTACAGAAAATGAATCCAAACGCGAGAACAGTGTTGTTGACCCTCGCGAAAACACAAAGGAAAGTCAGAGTCTGAGTTAAAAATATTATTCTTGCTTCAAGAAAATCTAGATTCAAGGTTTCTATTGCAACAATATTATACTTGAGAAAAAATACGTCCGACTTATTCAGAAAGAAAAAGTAATCATTGGCCTATACCCAACGTATCCTCAGAAACAAATCAAGATAGAACGTACACAAGTGGCGCGAGTAATCCGTGTACCCTCATATCCGCACGAATCACAAACTACGTCCCAAAAAAAAAATCCCCTCGATCCGGAAAAATGAGTGGAATAAACGAAAAAAGACAGCGACGACGAAATGGGTAATACAAGGCGATGGCGCGGAAAGAAGGATCATCAGGCTCGAAGCAGTCGCGAACGAACGAACGAGGAAATTGGGAAGAACAAAGAGCGACGAGCTACTGCTGCTTCTCGCTCGGAAAAAAGCCGAGACGGCGAGAGTGGTGTGAAAGTTGAAGGACCGGGAAAAAAGGGTTGAGAGTCGAGAGCTATATGGAGACTCCATTAAAGACGCAGCGCAGCCCAGCTGTAATCGAATAGACGTGCGCGCTCTCGAGTTCGCCTGTGCATACATATATAAAGAGGCCGAGGGTTCATTGGAGAGGCAGAAACGAGAGAGGGAAAATGGTTTTGCGCGCTTGGAAAATTAATTGTTCCAAGGTTAATCGATTATTATGCTGCGATGATTCGCCGGGTTTAATAGCTCGATAACGAACTTTTAAATCACATTTATGCTCAATTTTTTAAGGCCTCTCGTCATATTTATAACGAAGCACGCGCTTTTGATAGCATCAAGAATATCTCCAGTTATGCACAAGACAAGCGAAAGCCACTTCCGTCTGACCGAACGCAGAGCCAAACGTAAAGCTTAGCAACAAAACCTCGAGTAATTTGCCTCTAGCAGACTCAGAGGTAAGTGCGCCTCGAAATCTGGTGTAGCAGAATCTTGGCCTCGAGATATTGAACTGCAGTTCGCAAGACGAAGAAGAAGAGCTTAGGCAGCACTAAGTAGCTCCAACGACTCGCCTCGGGACGCCGGAAGAAGATGCCGATGAGATAGATAGACGACGCGAGCCTCAGCTGATAATGGAAGAGTTCGAGGATCTCGTGGATAAAAGCTAGTTGAATTTATTAATCGGCCTCGAGGATCGAGGACTCTCGAAGATCGGCTGATCTTCGGGCTTTATCTAGATCAATTTGCGCGCGCTCTCTCGAGATTGTAACTGCCGCCTTATTGGCGGATTATAGATATGCGCCCGAGAGAGAGAGAGAGAGAGGGTCGGCTCTCTGTTGCTAAGAGGAAACCGAGAGTTGTAAGAAGTGATGAATAATTTATGACGAAATAAGAAGTTTGCACACTGTGTGGGGGTGTTAATCAAACTTGTACTTTCCGAGTCTTAAGAAATTTTGAGAGCAGGAGAAAAAGAAGCTGTAATTCCAGAGGGAACTCGAGACGTTCTATTATCGACCGCGAAAACATTCCAAACGACATCAGACGTTCACCAATCGAGTAGTCCATTTTCCGAGCGTATTTTCCCTCGGTTGTCATCCCTCTCCGCGTTCTCTCTCCAATTTCACTCCAGCAAACAGAAAAACAACGTGTCCTCATCTCCATTACACGTCTGCAGTAGACGACCTCTGGAATTCCCGAAAAAAAAAAACACTCAGTCTCAGTACAGGACGTTAACGCGAATCCGGAAGCTATAGGGCTCAGATGTCGGGGACAGATTACCCGTGGGGGATGAAGTGGCATTAGGTGGCCGAATCACCTGCACTCGTCCCACTTTGCCCCGACAGTCTGTGTAGACGAAACAACAGCGAGAAAAAACATTTGGTTCCGGGCTTACCGGACTCGACCCTTATCTACTTACGCGAGGGGTTGCCATTGTTATATACTGTTGCTGCTCTTTGGCTGAAGCTTACCACTGCACTTTTAATCCGATGACTTTTTCACGAGCAGAAAGTTGGGGAGAGAGAGAACGCGGTTGTGGAGCTTGTCGCATGCAGAGTAGTGCTCAGGAGAAGAGATGGTATAGTAGGGTGGAGATGAAGTTTGAATGAAGGAGAATTGGAGCAAAGCTGTGCGTTGGGTACGGATTCGGGTTTAATGATTTCGTGATGTTGCGACTGCTGGAGCTTGCACGGAAGAGTATTTGTGTGATGTACTAATTTTTTAGTAGATTTTAAATTTGTCTATTGAATACGTTATATATTGGAAAAGTGTGTCATCGATTTCTATATCGTCTATATTATTTCGTCTGCGGGCTTCATTTTTAATTTTACACCGGTTAATCCATACAGTCTTTATTAAATAAAAATAGCATGATTCTAATTGATTCGTTTCTGGCGACGCGACGTATCGCAGAACGTAACGCTCGTCAATTTTCTCAATTAAATTTTGAATGAGCCGATAATCAGTGCTGAATTTCGCCGATGCTCTCCACTACACCTCCCAATCTATCAAACAAAAAGTTTAATTATCGGCAAAATCGCAGTTCACGCTATATTATATAGAAAGGGATATCAGCCTGCCCCACGCAATCATGCAAATTAATGAAAACGTCACCAACCACCCGGTACACAAGGAAAATCTTTTTTTAAAAGCGCGTAATCTTCTCCCGGAATCTTCTTCGCCGAAAAAAAAAACTAAGATTAATGAATCGTCGGAAACGAAAACTTTTCCCTTCCGCGTTGCTTCCTGGCGACCCTTCGGTTTACATTGCGTCCACCTATAAAATATCGAGCTATCGATTATCCGTTAAATAGGGTTAAGAAGATTCGTCAATCATCATCTCCCGGAGAAGGTGGAGGGAAGAAGAGAAGCGAAAAAAAGGATAATCCGATGATCCGAAATGAAATACTCGGCTGTGTCGATACCGACGACGCTCGTCGAGACAAAAGAGTTCGAACGATTGCGAACGTACTTGGCTCCTCGGTCTCTCTAGATTTTTCTCGAGGAAGCCTTGCACTAGTTGGACGTTCTTGATTGTCTTCTAGCTTCTCTCTTGCTCTTGATTTCGAAGAGCGCGAATTCAATTTTCCTGGAATTGTTTAATCGATAGGGTCAATAACAGTAGTTGGAAAATTGGTATAGCGGAACTCTTTTTTGTGAGAATTAGAAAATATTTTTGTAGGTGGAATGTGTACGTGGGAGGGTTGATGATCGCGATTAAAACGATATAATACGACGGTTGCGATTATAGGTACATAAAAAGCATTTTATACCGTAGTTTTCGAACTGTTGATATATCGTATAGTAACTTATACGCCAACGATCTGAATTTTTTTTCTATTTTTGGTCGTATAAATAGAAGTATTGCTTATGCACACGATTCACTATCTAAGGTCCTAAAAAAAGAAAAATAATCAAGATAAAAGCTTCCGATAACGGAGACAGCCGAAACTGTAGCTTTATTATTCGTATACACATGGCGTGTCGTATAGAGAAAATAAAATTTCCCAATCGTATGCAGAGAAACTTCTTCAGTACGAGAAAAGTATATCATGAGGAGTTTATACGGCGATAAATCAAATTTTGGGATCTGTCTAGATTTATATTTTGCCAGGGCGAAAAACTTTTGGCAGAAGGTGTACATCGAAAAAAGTTTTCTCCGCGAAATCCATCAAATTTTATGCAAAGCTTAGCCGAGTTATGGCCCGTCAAGATCGCTTGTAACTTTCATAGTACATTCGGTTATCGATTGGCAAGATAAAGTGCGCTGGAATATTCGATCGACTTGAAACGTTCTTTCATTTTCTGAAAAAAATGAAGATAATCCATTTCAAAATACTGCAGAGCAGTATCTAATCAGACGCGCCTCTGCAAGAAATAACTTCAAATGAAATGGAAATGGCTGATCATTGGAATAATAAATTCAGACCACGTTTCCAAATCATCGGATTTCCAACGAACGCATTTCCCCTCGACGAAGACAGCATAAGCTACGAATCATCATCTTTGAATCTTCATGCATCATTAGACTCGGAACAAAAAATTTGGCAAAGCATATACCGATAATCCACCACGAAAAAAAAAAAATGAATTTCATCGCGCTCGAGTGACTCTCTCGCAATGAGCCACGATGCAGCGCAGGCTCGAGTCAAAATTGATTGATATATAACATCTCGAGCGAGTTGCTTTCTCCCTCTTCCAACTTTGTCATACATCGAGCAGGCCGGTGTCTAGGAAATATAGGTCAGTCCGCACGAACGTACACCGGAAAAGCTAGTCGGCCTTCCGTCCATCGGCGGAAATTCCTCGAGAGTCGAGATAAGTGAGAGCCAAAGGCAAACGAGCCGAAAGACGTGGTGGAGGTATATGTAGAGGGTGGAAATTGTCGGGGAATTCAGGAATCCCCTGTGGGCCTACACGGCGAGTCGACCTCGATCGGGATTATCGAGGCGGACTCTGGCTTCGATGGGAATAATTAGGAAAAATGCTCTCTCTCTCTCTCTTTACGGTATATATGTATAAAGCTGACTGATTGAAACTCGTTCGGCAGGTTTTTTTTTCGAATTTTTCTCTTTTGCCTGAAATCGAGCCTAATGATCCGGGTTAATGCTACGAGCAAGTGGGTTACGCGCCGAAACGCTTTTTGGACGGTGAAAAATATGGGAAGTGTAGTGGTGTGAGTATCGAACGCTCGATCGGCCGGCAATTTACGGGCGCATTTTTCTTTCTTTTTTTTGAGAGTGAGTCCGGGAAATTTGTTGTTGGCTGCGTGTAACCGCGGAGGAGATTAATTAGCTGAATATCGCCTTTGCGTATTTTAGCTATTGGAATAGGCTTTTAGATCAAATTTTCTTAAATATCCCGATAAATTCTACGATATAAACTCAAAATTATACTTAACGATGAAATAACTTTATGTCAATTACAGTAAAATTTTAATCTTTCTAATGGCCTCAAAATTGTGCTGCGTAAAAGGCTTCATCACGTGATAGAGCATCATGATTAAACTCAAGCCGCAAAGGATTAAATTTTAATTTTTAGTTTAATCAATCCCTCTTAAATGCCATCCATCACTTTGGGTTTCCAATAGGGGCTAACTGAACAATATATATCGAGTTTACCGCTGCTCCACATCAAAGCTGCGGATTAATCAAGCATTGAAGCGGATATTATCATTATACCAGACGAGCCGCAAGCAATCTTGGCGTCAATAAAGGATTCTGTAACGTCAAACTGTCTGAACAAACGGTTTCGACTACAGTCAGAGGTATTTATAAGTCGAATGAATATTCAAAGCAGAATAAGCAAAAGCTCGAAAGTGCTTCTTTTCCGGGGATAAGCACGTGTCGATGCTCTCCTTGCTCGTTCGACCCTTGTATTTACTCGAGCGAATTTCGATGTTCTTTTTTATTCAGGCAGCTGAAAGAGAGAAGTTTCAAAGTGACCACGACGAGGCTTACCGAGCGTAACTCTAATGCCAAAAAGGCAAAGATCAAAAGAGTAAAACCGACACGTTTCTCTCCGGAATATTAAAATTTTCGATGTTTGCGGATATCACGGGGTTGTACTTTAATTAGCTCGCGCAGCTCTCGATTTATATTTGTTTATTCGGCGCGAGATTCCAAACATTTTTCATAACATTTAAATAAAAAAAAAATGTATTCCCCGCTTTGCGTTAATATCTCCTGCAATCAATCTCATAAAAGCGATCTCCTCCGCACGAGCGTAAAACCCGCGCGGCTCATTACACAAATTGCGGTAAGAGTATCAAACTATATACTGTCATCAAATTACCGCGCGTCGATTGTAAAATGCAAATGTCACCGCGGAGACAATGAATTGCGGTAACCATCAACGCCTCCAGCCATTAGCTATACCCGCTATAGTTTCTCGTTGATATACATACACTCACACGCTCGCGCGAACATTCAATAAACTTCAGCGCTGCTGCAACTTTAATACATTTCCCTCGTCTAGCTTCTATCTCACCCCGATCTCTCTCTCGCCACCTTTTTATACTCTCCTATGTGTATATATATAAGCTACTGCAGTTTTCCACTCCGAATGTGCGTGTATATATATACACATACGAGTTCGCCCTTAATATCAGCTGTCGACGATCCGACGTGAGCGATAAAGCGGGTACACGTGTGCGCCGAAGGGAAAACAGAGGAGAGTATAAAACGTATGGAGAGGGAGAGACGGAGACGAAGAGGAACGCCTAATCTTATCACGAAGACAGTATGGAGGCAACCCCATTGGGCTAACCTCAATCCGAGCGTGTTGTTACTCGTATCGCGGCTTTCTTTTTCGTTGTGGGAATAGTATAGCTTCTGTACGTTAGGGTTCATCGCTGATATTTTCTGTCTGACTTGTTGTTGGTATTATATGTGGAACAGCTGACGACTACAAGTCTCATGCTTTTCTGTGTACACCTACTTCGTTATACAAGAATACGCGAGTTTAATAATGTTCAAGTGGGTACACACGTTACGGCTACGCGACTTGAGAATTGTTTGAAATATGGTGTGGAAATTTCTCGTAGAAGTTGGTAAATGCCACCTGCCGGGAGTCTGCAGGGCAAGTTCACGCGAACTTGTACAATTGATTTCCTTGAATCGAGACTCTCTCTCTCTCTCGCTCTGTCTGATGGGAGTACACGACGAAATTTTGAATCAAGTCTGAACTGTTTTTACAGCACATAATACAGTTACTTGTAGAACCACATTGCATGGAAATACAGCTTTAATAATGCGAATAATAAAAGTTCCGACGACATTAAGAAAGAAGGAAAAATTCGAATAAAAGATCCTTTTTATACGTCCTTTATGAAAAACAGTCCCGCGGCAGTCCCATTGGCAGAGCTCTCGTCCTCCTTACATACCTTATAATCCGGCAAGGAAATTAAAAGACTTAAAATTTATACGGTCAGCCTTAAAAATAAAACGGCCAAAGACTAATTATTCGCTCACATTCTTCCCGAGCCAGCGGCGCACAAAGGCCTGCAGATGCTCTCGCGACGGTACTATTTTCTTACTTGGATTTCCAGAAAGAAACGAGTGATAATAATTATAATCCTTCTTCCCGAACGCTATATTATATAGGATGTACGAAAATTCCTCGTCGTCCCCATTCAGTTCCTTTACGAGTGCATAAAGCGGCTATAATTTAGTCGCGCGAGCGCTGGCAAAAGTCACTCTCCGGCTTCCCATTTCTCCGCTGCAGTGTGTTGTGTTATTTTCACTTTCTTTGACATGGTTTTCGCTACTGCTGCTGCGACACTGATGTCGACGGCAGCTCGGATTGCGCTCTTATCATTTGCCGCACGCACTACTCGCGCTCGTCGTCTTGAAAGACTTTCTATACTCTCTTTGCTCCCATTAGATTGCGAGAGAGTATTTCGCAGTTTCGCATATTTCGATCGTCTCGAAGTATCTGCGGTATATACAATCAGCTGATGACTTTGCAATTATATTCGAATCTGAGTTATTATAAACGAAAATCTGACCTATTATAAGTGGGAGGGCGACGAATAAAGCGAAAGGAAATGAAAGATATTTTAGAGGTATAATCGGATTTCGAAGCTCCGCAAAATCACTTGAAAGCAGCCTCCCCAGGCTTTATAATTTATATATCTGCTCTCGCATAATGAAACGAGCGAGCATAAAACAAACATGAAAATGTCAAATTAAATTCGAGAGAACGATATATACCCCTCTTCCTTCCTCAAAAATATTATTTCACTGGCGAGGAACGGATCAATATTTACCTGCATTTTCGGATTTGCATTTAATCTAACGTTTCTATCGGCTCCGCATTGTTACTGGCCCCGGTGGTCAATTAATTACCGGTCGTGCCATTATCATAGCTCTATAACACGAGCGAGTCCTTATTTATCGCTTCGCGATGATCGAGAGGCCACTATAGCCGCCTCTCGTTTATGCGGCCTAACTTCCCTGAATTGAATTCCTTGACCCGAATCGCGGATTCATAATATTTATTTTTTCGCGAGGCTGATGCTGATAGTGTCTTCGCTTGCGGGACGAGCTTTATGCATCCTTGCAAGCTTATCTTTCTCAAAATTAATATTCTTTCCTATTTTTCTATACTTTTTTCCAGGTGATGCGCCGAGAGAAAGGATTGATCGCGAAAGTCAAACTATGTTTCATATCGGCGAGGGAAAAGTTTGTCAATATCGGAATTTTCGGGAGGGAAAATATGAAGTTGGAGACTTGCCGCGTGTGCGAATCGTCAAGGGAAGTTTATCATTACAAAAACTTTGTATTTTCTTAATTGGACGTACAGTGTCACTCGCAAAAATTTATCGGGAAAACCTTATTTTTCTCTCCTCAAATTTATGGCGATGTATTTCGCGGCATCGCCATCAGCGCATTGCAGTTGAATGCAGGGCGCATAGAATCGTATCTTCAAAGCAATAATAAAGTGATTAATGTGGGACGCTCTAATTACGACAAACGGCAGCCATGCCTTCCACTAATTCATTAAATCGTACAAACACTTTCGCATCTATAAATATACGGGAATAAGCGTCGAGAGATTAAAATGCAATGTGCTAGCAATCAAATCGAGATGAATTTCTGATTCTCGATTAACAGACAATTGACAGTGATTCAATTATTTTTCCATTGATGGATCGAGGTAATGCTTTTTTGATTACCGTCCAACCATCAAAGGGAATTTAATAATAATTCGATTGCAAATAAAACATTCCCGTTCACTTTTTAAGTTCAAAGCAGTCTTCGGAAATAAATTCCCTAGTCTACTTAAAAAGTAATTTTACACACAAAAAAGGGAGGAAAAAATTGGTGATAAATAATTCATCCTCCTCGACTTTACGACTCACCTCTCAAAGTCCGTGTTGAATGCGTAAATCAGCGGCCGGCCAGGAAGCGGCTTTCCGTGCACTAACACTATATTTTTTTCCTCGTCCAAGAGTCACTCGTGTAGGAAAAAGTTGTTTATGCGGCACGGCGTCAAAAGCAATAACCGAACGCTGTGGCGCGAAGATCTTTTATTCAAATTCGCGGTCAGAACTTGCAGGCGACGCGGTATATCGGCAACTTTTTCACGGCTCACTTTCGGTATGAACTTGGAATAAATTTTCGAGTTTGTGTATCAGTCTCCAAGGGGTGGTCTGTCGATTCGAGCGGCGTTTATTAAATTTAAGATTTGGTGTTTCTGAAAGAAAAATGATTTGTTTTTAACTGACAACATTGACTTCAACGTTTTATGGTAATTAAAAAACATAGGTTTGCGTAAAACATTCGTTTTGCATTTATTAGTCACGAGGGAAATGTAGACGTTTTTCAAAGCAAAATGAGCTCTTACGCGGCGAGCGCATGACACTTGCATTCGCGGCTACATTCCGGTTACGTGTGTCGTGGATAAATAGTATAAAACACAAGCAAATTATGAAACGGACATTAAAATTATCAACGGGGACAATCTTGTGTGAACAAACTTTTCTATGTCTCATGAAGAAACTACTACTTTTTTACACGCGTTTAATCACTCATTCAGCTGACATGAAAGTATAACAAGGTCGTGAATTTTGTCAAACAAAAAATTAAACAATATTATCCAATAATTAAATTCGAGACTGCATCGAACTCCGATACCACTCTCTTTACAATTCGCGTCCTCGAACTCCCAAACACAACCCCAATCAACTATCCAAAACCACTTTGCCGCACAATAACCCAATCAAAACCAAACCTCTCAAACAGTGATCCACTTTCACCCTACTTGCAAACACCAAACCAAAACAGTTCGCTCACTCGAATCAGCTGTTACAACACAACAACAACAACAACGAACCACCCCTTCCTCCACAACAACAACAGCGCAATAATACCGGCCGATGCACCAAACTGCAACGAAATAAAAGAAAATAAAAAACTCGTGTCTACCCTGAAAAAAATCGGTGGACCTCTCCGGCCTACGTGCGCGGGATGTTTTGGCGATAAGACTGACTCCGCGCGGCAGACCGACCGCGTGGCGGCGAGCACCTGACACGGGTTGGCACGCCTGCCGAGAGCTTTTCCCTCTCGCTCTTTCTCTCGCGTGAGCTTGCGCCCGTCTCTGTCTGACGATCCCTACTCCTGGAATCCACTCGCGCGCGCGCGCCCTTAGTCGCTCTACTGCTATTATATATACCTATGTATTATATATATTACTACCCCCGCGCCAAAAGCCGCCGGCGCGAGAAGACGATTGTGTGGACGGAGTGGGGTGGACGTTTTTGATGCGTTTATTCGGATAAGCGAGTCCTTTGTTGTGACTAGAATGAGGATTAATTGTTTTTTCAATTTGCTTTCATTCACGTAGAAGTTAATACTGCGCCGATTGTTTTGAGAGAGAATTTCGTATGTTATTAAAGAGCTTTTTATTTAAAAACAAAGAACGCTCTCGAAATAACTTTTTAGAAAGCTTCTCTGAGGATCATTTTCTTAATGTACACACACGTGAGTAGGGTGCTGTCGTAGGCCGAAGATCCTGTATGCCGGAGATTATTTTGGATTTGCGGAGAGTAAAATACGAGATAATTTCCTAGATATTTTTTCGCTACGTAAGGTCGGGATGACAAGCGAAAGAAAATTGAGTTGGATAAAATTAATTTCTACGAGTTTTGTGTTGTGTTAATTATACAGACACGCATCAATCTTTTTACGGTAGTAACAGTCGCATCAGCTGTGTTTTGGGGTATGTCAGGAACTTTCAAGCACAAGTCATTACTCTTCATAAAGTTTGCATTTCTACATCACCTCAAAACAGATACGTTAACTACAATAGTCTGAACCATTACGATGCACTTGAAAAAATGCGGTTGTATATTAAAATAGCTTTGCTACGGAAATTCAGCAAAAAATATTAGTTCACTCAATATACCCCGAATAAAATATACTCCGCGAAAAATATGCCGCTATAACTGAATTTTTCTGCAACCTGGCAAAACGAAGTCTATGCGAGAAAAAAAAACGAGCCAAGAGGGAGATAGACGGCTAAGAAAAGAAATACACCCCGTCAGGATCTGCATTCTTGAGTATACCGAGGAGTCGCGAGGGTCGCGGGAGAAGTCGATAAGCGAACGGAAGGGAAAAAGTTGGAAGAGGAGAGATACTGCCTGTTCGAGCAATTTCGAGAATTGATTCCTTGTAAAAACCAATTGCTAACGAATGAGACGATGTGGAAGAGAGCCGATTTCTTGGCAGGATTACTTGCCGACTTATATCCCCGACGACTATAATAGTGTCCTTGTAGCGGCTTATAATAAGTTTTATAAAATTGGTAAATATGTCTTCGATGCCTTGACTCATTGAAATGTCTTGGCGAGGCAACTCTGATGATTTTCGAATGCGAAAATGTACGCATGACAAGAATCTGCTAAGTCGATTTCTCTTCAAAAAAATAATCGGTTTAAATGGATAAAAGCTTTTAACGTAAAAGCATTTTTTGCATTATAATTCTCACTTTCAAGTGAATTAAGGTATTACACGGTATATCTCATCAAACCCGTGAAACGACTTGTTTGCGGATAATTTTCGCGAACTAATCCCACTGGCAAAACTTGAAAGAAACGTCAGCACTAATATTTTAGAGATCGCTTTTAAACCCTCTTGAGCATGTCGTTTCATCCCGTTTCGTATAGCAGGTACTCCCGAAATTGCTCCTTGGATTACACGTAAAAGGCCCGGCGTTTTTCAATTATGAAAAAAGAGAGAGAGAAAGAAAGAGAGAAAAAAATTCAATTCACCCCTGGAAATCTGCAAAATACAACTACACCGAAAATTTAATCCCCGCGAGAAGCAGAAGTTCATCCGCAATTTGCCGCGGTAATTTCGCGGCGGAGGCTCGCACGCGATAAATCAGCCTAGCGCCGCGCGACGGCATTTACTATTGCGAACGTGAGTGGTTTAAGAAGCGCGTGCAATGATCGATAAACTGTAGATGAAAGCTTGGAGAAAAAAATGGAAGAAGATCGTTACTCAATGTGTGGGTGATTTTTCTGATTGAGCAAAATCGTGTAGAGCGTTCGGTAGAAAAAATTATTGACTCGTTTTAAAAGGTCTGTAGAATTCTTTTGCAAGATTTTTTAACGGTCATATATATAACGCTGCACTAAATCACGAATTCATACCTACCATAAAAATGAAGATATCGACTTTGCATATAGCGGCGCATGTTTTGAGGCTGTGTAAGTACTATCTACGAAATTTATTACGCTTGTAAGTTTTAGTAACTTTTAGACGTACAGTACCTGATAAAATATTGAGATCATTAAATGGCCCTAAACTATATGCCGTAATTTTGGGGCAATAAATAAAGATTATCTCTGTTCGAGCTGTTAAAATATACCTATAAACTTTGCGGATCACCGGTTATTCCATGGAGGGTTGAACTCTCTTTCGAAAATTCAAGCTTTATCGCACAAGGATTGTATACGATTACATATTGCGAATAAACAAGATGCATTTGTATTCCAAGAACCTCATCCGCACCTAATTCGCTTTTCGGATCAAAATCACTCCTGCGTGGAATGCAAAGGACCAAAACACAAATCCTTGAGAATATTCCAAATTCGCAAGAATGATTCGAATTAACCTCGTTTTCTAAGAAACCACTCTAACAAGAGAAGCCAAAAATATGCACCGAAAGGCCTTTGAGAATATCTGGATATAGAGACTGAATTTTGATTATCGATTTCGCCGAGTATCATCGGCGGCAAAGGTATATACCGAAGCCACGTGATTCACTGGATATTGCGATACAGAGAGGAAAAAGAGAATGTGTCCGTCTGCCGGCATAAATAACCGGACATCACCAATTTCGCGGCAATAGCGCAAAAATCGGGTGTGATACGAGAGTCCAAGTGTGTGTATATATATATACTCCAGAAAAAGAGAGAAAGAAAGATACTTGGAAGGTCGCCCGACTTTTGTCACGTGACCCGGAAATATCGAGTTCCTTTCTTTCTTTCGCCTTGTTCCCTGTTTTTTTTTGCGCGCGCGCGCGAGAGGTAGGCCGGCAGATTCTCCGATGCCCACAGATGTATCCCAGCACTTTTAAAGCTGTGTGTTATCATTTGAGAGGAGGGAGGGTGAAATGGTCGGTTCTGCAGTCGATCGTTGCGGCGACACGAGGCGAAATTTAATGGCCAATTTTTGGACGATGCATCGGGCAAGTGTCAGGGTTACCTATATATCCACTCTCAGCTGATGCTTTTACTGAACGAGATACTATATTTGTGGAGGATGTGTAGCCTCATAAATTTGTAGTTGTTTCAAACTCGATGTTTTTTTTTATTCATTTTTAAAGGAACTGTTGAATATCGTTGACTATGGTAGGCTTCCTGATGCGGTGATCCGAAATCTCGGAATTCATAAGTTTCATGAAATTTTTATAAGGTAACGTCAGAATAAACAGAAAAGGAAGTAGTAATTTTAACATCAAAGCGCTGCTATATATATTTCAAAAACTCAATGAAATCTCAATTCCTACTCAAGTTTTTGTTATAAGAACCTTCTTCATTCAACAATAATTGTCCCCATCTCAATAAAAAATATTAAAGTCACCGAAAATTCGTCCTCTGTACCCACCTCATTAATACACCATTAAAACAATCCAATTTCCCCGCGCATTTTTCTCGGCCAAACAAAGTGGTGACAAGGCACAGTTTATAAAAATGTAACCCAAAGAATTCGTCATAATAACCATAACGCATCCTCTAAACTCATCTCGGCATTCCCTCCTCGTTTCATCCGGGGAAACTAATGCTCGGCCCCGTTCCGACCCTCTGGCACTATTTTGTAATTGGCGCAGTAGCCAACCCCATCAATTTCTCTCTCAGCACTCGTCCCCAGCATTAAAAACAGTATACACAATCCGACGCCTGCTCTAATCTCCCGCGCAACGAAAACAAAAGCAGAGCGTTAGAGGCTCTTCCCCTCGAAGCAAAAAAAAAGAGGCTACAAGAAGGTCGCCATCATCATCATCCATCATGGCCTAATAACAGAAGCAGTGAGTAGGAGGAGGAGGAGGAGGACATCAGAGAGTGCTTGGATTTGGATAGTGAAAAAAGAATGAGCGTGCGCTCCGGTAATGACAAATCTTCGTCTCGCCGAGCGGAATCGCAAAGTTTATTGCGGGACTGTAGCTTTCATTCAGGACACGTGCTAGGGACATCCGTCTGATGGTGCGCGGCGAGTGACGACACTTTGAGAGACGCGCAGTTGATGCGACGGGACGCGTATAAGCCAGTTTACGCGAGCCGGGCTTCTGCTGTCTTATGGTAAGGGAGGAAGCGCCGCTGAAGTGGTGGAAGGAGGTGACGAGCATGAATGGACATAGTTGGGATACGTGGATTATTTCATTTCTATTTCTGAACGATATACTTTCAAAGGATTTTTCAAACCTATTTAAGCGCAGTAATAGGCAGTCGACCCAGCGAATTGTCAGAATGCCAAGCTTTTCATCTCTCTCTAAAATCGTTAGAGTGAAAATTGAGCCGTTCGAGTAAATTTTCACTCTAAGGATTTTAGAGAGCACGTTCAAAAGGATATTATTAGTGCTCATTATCAACAGTGGAAATTGAGTCAACGACTATAATAACTTGATAACGATATATATTAAATGCAGACACAGGCATTAAGAGTACACGTCAATATTGAAACTCTAGAACATACACCGAAGCATCTTTCCTTAATAATCGACAAAAGCATCTTCTCGGTATCTGAGCTGAAGCCGCCTCCGGCGAAACGCGCTCGATTTAAATATGGTCCAAGGCCGTGAGAGAGAGAGAGAGAGAGAGAGAGAGAGTGCCGCGAAGGCGAAGAAGCTGCAAATTTATGGGCAGCAGCACCTACTGCATTTTTTTTCTCCTCCGCATGCAGGGCCGCATTATTCACGCTTTTCGGGCGTTGATAAACTGTATAGTGACGCCGCGGAGTGTATTATATATAGTGGCGTAAGATGCCGTTGTATACCTTGAAAGAGAAGGAGAGAGAGAGAAGTGGAAAGGGGGAGTGAGTATGGCGAGAGATGCTGTTTTCCCACTGGATTTATGTGGTGTGGGAAGTCCTTTGCTTTGTTGTGGGCGTTGTGTGCGGAGAGTATAGCGAAAGAGTGGTTGGCTGATTATACTCGACTGGTACTACTGATTTTTTTTACACACATCTATTATACTAGCTAATCGTATAGTTATTTCAAAAGTACAGAAGTAGGTATAGGAGTACAAACACGGCTTCATTTCCCAGTATCATCCAGCCCCGAAATTCCAATCATTCACCAGCTTAATTAAAACAAGCCCCAGTCAGTCCAGCCCTTCCAACAATCCAACGCCCGACCACCTCATTGAATTCCGCGAAGCGAAATCTCGCTCTCTAACCATCATATACACACACGCGCATACTCCTCGTTTTATACCGGGCTCAACCGGAAGTCAGAGGAGGCCACGAGGCCTGATTCACCGCTGGGAAACACGCGAGAGAGAGTTGGAGGCTCGTCGCTGCGCCACCGACGGCGACTGTGATTTAGTCTGAACGTCCTGGACGATTATTTAGGAGGTAGAAAAGTTAAGCGAACGTATATGAGAGCGGATTGTGGCCTGTGATTAGAAAGTGACTCGGTGAAGTATGCGATCATATTTCGACGATGAAAATTCTTCGCGATATTGAACTTTGAATTCTGAATCGCCTCGCGTAAATCATTCGGGAAATGAGTTTGATGTCAGCGGGCTTTTTACGGGTATACGTATAAACTTACGTTTATTCTCGTCAGGCCTACAGCTGTATAATCTTGCTTTAAAAGGGCCATTTTGCTTCTCAAAGTATCCATGAGCATAATAAGATCGCAAAACTTCTAATTATTATACCAGAGCCAACGATATCAATTTACATTCGTCCAAATTGTCCATCAATCCTCGGGAAATCTATACCTCGGTTCTATATAACCTGCACCTTAACGATATAGCCTCGGGGGTAGCGTTGCGCCGTCGTGCAAATAAGTCAATATCACGTGCAGCAGCAGTAACAGACGCGTCGAGGCTCGCGGAGATCGACGACTCGCTGTCTGGCCAGCGGCGATGAATGTATATGTATATATATACCGGCGGCTATTACAACGACCTTGTTATTGACCGAGTTGGCTGCTGCGCAGGATAAACGGGAAGTCTCTCTCTATTTTTTCGGCTGGATTGATCGATCGATTTTTTTTTCCACCGGGTTTATATATTTTCTGATTGGTGAAAGAATTAGTAGCTGGCGATGGATAGTATACTCTGCTCACGTTTTTCGGATGCTTGATGATAATGAGGAGTATATACCGCGTGTGTCCCGAATTTTTTTCTTGCTAATTAGCGATGTCGTGGAAAAGTTTGAAAAATCGATGAAAACTTTAGACACGTGCATTTTTTATTCGAGCTTTAAATATAATATTTTAATTCCCTCATTATCGGTACTACTGCGATGCGAGTCGGTATTTTTGGATGAATATGCTGTTATGTTCTATTTATATACTTGGCGCGATAAGCCAAAGTTGAAAACTAGCGAGTGTACATTGCACCTTTGAAATCGCAAAAACAACAAGCCGCTCGATGGTTTAATTTATAGCATAATTGGACCAGCAAACTTTTAGGAGCGTTTATACGAGAACTTTCCGGTGCACACGGCTACATATAGTTAATTAACTTTCATGATAAATATAAACTGAAACATCGTCCTAATTTATTACATCAGCGTGCTATTCAAGCTCGCTTTCGTGAAATGCGCACTTTGCCTGATTGTTGAAGAAGAAGAAAAAAAAGTTAAAAATAACTTTATCAAATGAACTCTGACAGAATGCGTACGGAAGCACTGAAATCTCAAGACAGCAACGCTTGTTTATCAGATCCCGACGGACGAAAACGGGAACGCGGCAGCAGTACCACGGCATCTTGACGCCATCCTCTTAACCTAGCTACACACCGCGGAACTGCAGTAGGCACTCTTGCGGCCATCTGCAATTCAAATTTCCCGCGCGCGCGCGCACGTCTACATATATAGCGGTATACCGCCTACGTAGAAAACCCTCAAAACGATCCTATTAAAATAGCCGGCGCACATCTAGTGTCGCCGCTGCACAAGTAAATATCGTCATTTCGACAAGGCCTAAATATTCAGTAGCCGTTCGGGGGGTAGAGGCTAATACAAAGCCGAGCTTGCGGGCAAATATTCGGTCTTGTGAGCCAAGGACAGGGGCTAGGTATTCCCGGGCACGCGCTGTATACCTTCTTTGGCTGGGGGGGATAAAAAGGTACGAATACTTTCGTGGCGATGAAAAGAATAAGATGAATTGCTGAGTGTGGGAGGATGAAGATTTCTTTTTTTTTTGTGGATTTTAAATTGGCATTAATTTTTGTGATAGCTTGGGAATTACCGTTTCGACGCTGTAAAGTATACGTTTTCTTGTTCGATCGCATACTTGTAATGTAAAATCGATTTTCAGAAAATCGAGTCTACTCTAAAATGTAAAATTCTTTTTTTTCCCAGAATCTTGGATAAGAGAGTGTTTTTGCATTGGAATGAGCATTAAGTGGAAGTTTAAAATATTCCAGCGAACGTTCGTGACTCGATCTTGATAATATATGTATCGTTGTGCACTCGGAGCAATGAGGTCACTGGTGTTTACATGTTTATGATGGAAAGCGGTGAAAAATAAAAAGATCATGGAAAATATTTCTATTTCTGTGTATGACTACGTAGTTTATTTGGAAAAAATAAAACGCTTCTTTTGAAAGAAAAACTCGCGTTCATCTGCATTTTTTAAATCACAACGGATAAGCTCCCTAATGAATCATTCGCTTTCGTTCCTCCTCGTTTCCATTAAAGAAACAAACTTTTCCCGCGCCTAAAAGCGAGACTCGCTCGCTTCCTGAAATTAAGAAAAGTTCCGCTACAGCTCGTAGCCCAATAATAACAGGGATGCCAAATAAAAGGTGGGCGTTGCGAGTCGTTTACATCGAGAGCTCGAAGGGAATTTGGGGTCACAAACGCTTGCAAAATTAACGCGCGTAAACGCTTCCTAGTCTCGTCGGCAACTCCTTTGTTGTTTCACTTCGAGGTGCGAGGAATTCAATGGCTCTTGGGAAAGTCAGGAGGGAGAAACGTTTTTCTTCGGCTATTCTTTCCATAAACATATTATAGTGTACTCGGCTTCAAGACTCTTTTCGTAAAACAAAAAACGAGTCTTAAATAGCAGGAAATTTCTCCGATAATCAAACCTCGACCAAAAGCTTCAGTTCTCGATGATAAATGAACCTCCGAAATGAAAAATATACATCTTTTCCTCTCCTATAAATACAGGAAAAAAAATCAGCCTCAAAATACGGCGATGACTAGGAGACTTTCCCTATATATGCGCCGAAAAGTTTTATTACGTCATACTCTGTTCGCCTTCCGAAAAGAGAAGGAAATCGAAAAGGAGAAGAAAAAGAAACCGCAACGTCACGGGAGGGCAGCTTAATTTAGAAAATTATCGTCGACGGCGATCGCGCGACAGGAGAGAAGGTCGAAGGTCATTCGCATGTTTCCGAGGACGATGATCGACCTCGCTGTGTATGGCCGAAATAAATTTTCTCGATCGACTTGCCGATTTAGATACTATCCGCGGCTTGTTGTTGTTTCCTCGCGAGCTTTTTTGCAGAGTATAGGGGGA
The DNA here is from genome assembly GCA_900474305.1 of Cecidostiba fungosa. Lineage (NCBI taxonomy): Eukaryota > Metazoa > Arthropoda > Insecta > Hymenoptera > Pteromalidae > Cecidostiba > Cecidostiba fungosa. The sequence continues at coordinate 101,154 of UCOJ01000058.1, read as the reverse complement.
TGTGTGTTAATCCAGGATCGCTGGGAGGCTTTGCATAATTGAGGAGCGGAGGTAACGGGATTAGCCGAGTATCGCGATAGCTATATACCGATTGTTAATCGGTTGTTACACTACTGATGTGCGTGCGATGTCAAATGGTTTATTCGGCGTTTGATTTTCACTTGGTTTTAAATGGTTTGCATATAGTCACACGTAAAGTGAAATGTGTAGTTCTTGACTGATGACAATAGTGACTAGCCAACTTTCAGACCTTTTACCAGTGTAATCATCATCCTTCTATTCATATATCATTATTTTTTTTTTCGAATAACACACGCTAGTATGCTAGCCCGTGTAATTGTGCTTACACAAAACTTCAATTAAGTACGATAAAAATCTTGTTTTTTTTTAAAGCTTGTTACCGAATCGATTTGTTATAGTTACAAGCCCGAGTTATTTTTAGCATCGAGACGGCGAAGCGTGTTTCGCCTGATGACTCGCATGTGTCTATTTTCCTTTCCTGACAATGAAAGCCTTTCGTTGTTTTTGGCCTTACTCGCATACAAGAAGTATCTTTGCTCTCCTAATGGCGATTCGTGACAATTTTTTATTTTTATGAATCGCGATGATTCTTTCGCTAATGGTTTTTGAAGATTGATTTTCCCTCACCTTGATTATGTGTATGTACAAGCTATTTGTGGGCATAGGTACATTATTATACGTATACTTTTCCAAGACGTCGAGAGTCTCTCGAAAGCCGGTAAGACAAACACTAGCAACTTTTCTAAGCACTTGCTGAGTTCAAGACAAATATTAGGTTTCTTGATCCCTCGCATTCCGTTTTACCTATATATACCGAGACATATTGTACGACTTGTAATTCCTTTCACTGATACCAATGCATATATACGAAGGATATATACGAAGTGAATCTCTTCGAAAAGGATATTTCGTTTTATTTGAAATGCAAATACTTCATTTATTTAAAAAAAGAAGCAAGGGCTTTCATTCGCATTGGAAAAAGACCAACTACGCTAAGCTGACATAACGAACCCTTTCCAGTTGCAAAAAAAAAAATCTATACAAAAGATCATATAAACGGAAAATATATACCCACCAAACGCATAAACCCATCAGCACAGCGAATCAACTAAGCGACACAAACTTCCTAAAAAAAACCTCCCTCGAAAAATCCGTCAACGCTGGATTAATTGCGGCAGTTCACTCAGGGCAGCGCCATCTCTGCCCGCGTGATTTAAGCCTAGCGCTATAAATTACCCGACCTATACACACTCGCGCTATGCAGAAATCGCCGTATGTATATTGCGCGCGAATTCGCGATTTTCCGTTTCTGCAACGTGGCTCTGCCGCCGCGTGAATTATGTGGCTCGACAAAGGACACCGAGGCCATACATTATAAATACGTCGGCTGACGCGTCGTCCGTCGGGAGAGCGAATATCGCACGGCACATTCCGGCTGTTTTGATTATATGCCATGTGTATGTGTGTGGATATAGAGTCGCAATGATCGAAATGAAGATTGTGGGAGTGGAATTTGAAATGACGGGCGCGAATGATTGGGGTTTAATTTGTGGATCTCGATGGCTATAATGTGGGAGATTTTACGGATCGTTCGAGTGACTAAGAATTTCGTATGCTACTATATTCAATGATTGCATATTCATGGGGTAAAGTGGAAAGCTTGCGGTACGACGAAGTGGGTAATATCCGAGTACAGTCAGACGTATACTAAATATCTTTCGGATATTCTTGGTAGATTTTAACATTTTATTTGCAAGTTTTATAAAAATTCACAGTGTCGCGCTCGGCGGTTGATATCGAAATCTCAAAACAGCGGCTGTGTATAACGAAATATAAAAAAAAAACACTTCCCAGAATGTCGAAAATTTTTTTAATCTCCGACTTCCGGACCTTTTTGATCTTGTTTTATATTTATGCTAAAAGATGAAGAAAACCGTCAATGAATAATGAAAATCGATGGTAGGACAGATTTTAACTTTGCACCTAAAAGTCGAAACATATTTTTCAGAAGAGGAAAGAAAGTAGAAGAGTAAACCTTCAATTAAAAAAAAAATCATCAAAAATGCATGATCCCGTGCAAAGTTAAATTGAAGATCTTTTCTTCTACTTTTCTTTTCTTTTTATTGTGATAAATATGTTTTGACTTTTAGGTGCAAAGTTATGATGTGCGGAGGAAAGCCACTTTTTCTGCTTTACTGCGTAATAGTACAAAAAATGTCCTGTGGACGATTTCCGTTGTTCATCGACGTTTTGCTTTATTTTTTAGCATAGAAAACAAGATAGAAACGGTCGAAGCCGAATATAAAACTTTTTTTTTTCGAGTTTCCCAAAAGTAAATTTTTAAATGTTGTCATAATGCTAAATGGTATATTTTAACGCAGCGTATGCGCAACCGAATTTCGCCCAAGGAGTGTCAAAAATTGTCTTCTATATACTAAATTGTCTGCGCGTGTGAAATGCACTGTACAATATAATCCTTGCACAGAGATCACGGTTTCCGTCGCGCGTGTCACGTTTTACACTACTTGGATATTACATCAGCTGACGCGCGAGTTTCAAACCTGTTGGCGATGAATATTTGACATATTGCGCGAATCAAGTGGAAATGTGTGAGAATAAACGCATTTGGCAGGGAAATATGGGATGTGAGAAAAATTAGTGGGATTGTGAGAAGGATTTCGAGAATTTTTTGCTACTATTTGATTATATACTTTCAACCACTTGTTGCATTCGTATGGAAAGTGCATTTTGAAATACCAGTATTACACGAGTGCTTTTTGTACCGTATTTGCTGGAAACCGCGTTATAAAAGCTAAAAATAGCAGCGAGTTTAAAAGCTACTCCTTGGTATGTGGAGATTAGAAGTATAATGTACTAACGTAAAGAGAATGCGGAATGTTAAAAACTATAAAATATTTCGTATACGTCGAAAGCGTTCTGAAAGCTCACTGGCTGCAAGCTTCGCGAATGATTAAATAACGTTTTATCAGAGTATTTTCAGTGATCTTGGTTTCAAAAAGTGCTGAAAAATATTGATACATATCAACATTATCAGAAATGAAAATTCCTTTAGTTTTGATAAATGATGAATCAATAACCATACGTGCAAGAGATCAACCAGTAATTCAAAAGCCACATCTAATTATCCATCAGTCGGTAAGAAAGTCCTCATCAATTTCTGCCCTTAAAAGTTCTCTCGTCAAGCGTTAGATGGCAAGCTTCCTTGGCTCCGCGGTTTATCAACGATTTTTCGCGATAACCAATATTCAAGAGAAACGCACACGATCACCGCGTCGGTGTGTCGCGCGCGTCAGTGTTTGCGATAGTCACACTGCAATAATCACTCAGCTGCACGAGTCGCGCCTTGATTATTGTGCTGGGGAAACAATTAAGTTGCGAAATAGAAGAGTTTATCGTCGTTTAGGGCGTTGACTCGAGTGTCGTATAGCTGCGGCTTGAAAAGTATTAGTCTTTGCTGGATTAACGGAAAACATGTGAGTTGAATATTTATTTGACGATTATGTTAAGCGCGAGGATTTGCTTATTTAAATTATTGTAAATGAGACGTAGAGTATTTAGCGCGTACTCTTATATCCCGGCTACGAAAAATAATATTGATCATATTTTATCAACTTGTCATTTGAAAACATTATATTATCTTATGACTATATACTTGAATATAACAAAGCTATACCTGACGTGTTTACACGATTTCATTTATTATCTCCAAACGTAAGATACATATTCACTTATTTTTTCCACGCAATCGATTGCCCGCTCATCGAAGTGCAGGAGAAAAATTCGCGAATACGGCACTTTGTCTTCCGTAAGTAAAATACCGAGCTCGATAATTGCGGCATTAATCAAGCCTTGCACCGAGTCCGTTCAAGTTCAAGTGCACATTGCTCGCCGGTACGCTGCATCAGTTTTATGCAACAAAACGCGCTGCAGCTCTAGTCCGTTCTATTTTTAACGGAGACAGGCGGTCGTGAATATATATCAGAGCAGCTCAATTTCCCGGGAATGAAGTAATGAACGGCATTAATCTCGAAATTGCGCGCTGAGGCTGAAAGTGTAACACGTGCGTTTTAACGCCGGTGTTCCCATTTGTTTTGCAGCAGGAGTTTTTAGGAGGGAAAGTTTGAAAATTATTAATAGGAGTAGAGTAAGTTGAGAAAGGTTAGGCTCTATGTTTCCGGATACCTTACAGTGTATATTCGCATATGCGTCTCTATAAATATAACAGTGGCTCGGCGACCTTCGTCTGTATTTTCGCGCGAAAAGTGCGTGGGGACGCGTGCGGGTGTAAACATGAGGAAGTTTTATGTAGTTGTTTTCATCAATCATTCGAAAAATTTAACGTTGAATTTATTTAAAATAGAATATTACAAATAATAGATAAAACTACGGTTTGTATTTTTGAGGATTAAATGAAAATTGTTATTAAAGTATATGAAAAATATGATTCGATGCAGGGAGGATTTACCGCCAACCTACGTGGAAGGATTTCACGATCTCGAGGCTGTCAAGTCTATGGAATATAGGACACTGGGAAAAACAGGTTTGCAAGTTAGCAAACTATCTCTAGGCGGTGGAACATTGGGATTACATTATGGGTGAGTTTTTTCAAAGAATCGCTATTTGCAGACGCAGCTTTCACCGATGCAAATCTATGTGGCACATTGCATTCTGCAAAGTTTAACGGGATTTTGTGATTTTTAAAAAATGCAATCGTAATTATAACGTAGTATTTTTACATTAAAAAAATTTATTTCGAGCAGAGCATTCGATGAAGACGAAGCCATAGAAACAATTCGAAAAGCAATCAAGAAAGGAATAAATTACATCGACACTGCATACTGGTACGGTCAAGGAAAATCTGAATTGGTACTCGGAAAGGTGATTGGAAACTTATCTTCTTACATAATAATGTATAGATAAAAATATTACTCATGGCAAATTTATAAACATAAGTCGTATTATCTAATCTCGGAAAGGATTTCCAAGCAATAGCAAGTAAACACTTAGAAATATCGAATTATTTTCAATTTTTATTAAAAAAAATACTCTTACAATTTTCAACGCCTAGCCTAAGGTGAATACAAAATTCATAGTAAATATATAATATAATATCGTACGTTTTGTAAAACAGGCACTCAAAGGAATTCCTCGCCAAGCTTATTACATAGGGACCAAAGTCGGAAGATATGAGCTGGATTTTGAGAACATGTTCGATTTCTCGACGGAAAAGGTCCGTCAAAGCGTCAAGCAGAGCTTGGAACGTCTGCAGCTCGACTACGTCGATGTCATTCAAGTGAGTACATTGCTTTTTTCTATTGAGTATTTTATCGTTGTTCGATCATTATCGTAATATCAATTATTGTTAAGCGTGATTTCACTTTTTTAAGAAAAATGATTGTTTTACAAAAATTCGCATAGCAAGCGATCAACCTTCGATAAAACTATGAACATTATCTTACAGATAAATAAAAAGAACCTTGGGTTTTTCGAAGAAACTATCACATAAATATAATATCAATGCGTTGCAGTAATAATCAATAACTGGTTATAATAAACACTACAAACAAAAGTATACAAAATAATTATAACTATAATGATAGTGAATTTCTGTTTAAGATCCATGACATCGAATTCGCGCCATCTCTGGACGTTATAATAACTCAAACCTTGCCGGAATTATCGCGTCAAGTAGCAGAGGGTCGAGCTAGACACATCGGCATCACAGGCTATCCCATATCTGTTCTCAAGGAATGTATTGAGAAGAGCAACATCAATATTGCCGTTGTCCTAACTTACTCCAGATTTACTCTCATAGACGATACACTCCTCGAATACATTCCATTTTTCAAGGTACTTTGTTTTCAATGAATACACAAGTATCGGTTAATACTATAATAACAAACGACTTAAGACTAATGTTCGTTCGCATAAATAATTGCAATTATAATTCCAGGAACGCAATATTGGAATCATAAATGCTGCAGCACCTGGTATGGGCTTATTAACTAGTCGAGGACCACAAAGTTGGCATCCAGCATCTGATGATACAAAGAAAGTTTGCAAACAAGCTGGAGATTGTTGCAAGGTATACATTTTTTTTTTATTATCATTTGCTTTTGCCTCGATTATTTGCATATACTTAAAGATATATTCTTAAAATAGGAAAACGATGTGGAATTCACTAAATTGGCAGTTTGGCACTCATTCCAATGTCCAGATGTTGCCACCCATCTGATTGGGATGCAAAATTTAAGGGAGTTGGATATAAATATGGATGTGCTTCACAATGGAATAACGGAAAAGGAAAAGGAAATTTTGAAGGAAGTAAAAGAGAAGTAAGTATCGGGGTATTGATTCAGTATAGGGGCAGTCAACTAACATTGCATGAAAGTACGTCTACTAATCTCTCACATTGACCACCTTCATGACCAACTGACATCTTATATTACGAAACATTTTAACAGTATTTAGACTAAACTGTAAACAGCTGGATAAAAAAAGAAATACTGAATTGATCCCAAAAGATTACTCATTAGGTGCTTGCAAGTAAAAAGTACGTAACATCACTCTTAACCATTATCAGTGACATTGCAGCTCATAAGCATTAAATCAGCTTACAAGTAGAGTTAATTTTTATACTTTGAGAGAACAATATAAAGTTTTTTATATTTCTTAATAGCTGTCGAAATCGAAGACTCTTATTGATTTAGTATGACGTACTGTGACGTGAATTATTATTTTGATAAAGATATGTAAACAGCATTGTGATAATGAATCTTGTGGTGAGTTTTAAACTTATCAAGAAAGAAAAGTAATTTCAAATAATTACACCCAATGTACAGACCCTGACTTCCTTGATGTATACAAATTCTAGGTTTATCAATTCAGACTTGACTTTTGAAAGTTATTTTTTTTATTATTTTGAAACAAAGATTAATAAGTAGAAGAAGTTAGTTTGATTGAGTCAAGTCAAAATTAATAAGCCCAAGATTTATATTTTACATATTTAGAATAATATTGTTGTAAAAATTTGATTTAGGTACCTGTCAAAATTAACTACGAAACATTGGGAAGGAATTGAGCTTGAAAAATACTGGAATGCCATGAAGCATTAAATCAAAGACTTACTCACTTCATTTATCTAATAAAGAAGTACTATTTTATATTTAACAATTCTATGAATTGTAATTTTTGAAGATATTCAATAAAGTTTTATATAAATAACATTTTGTTCTATACTGAAAAATACTTTCATAAATATCAGACTTAAGGCATAGCGTTTAACGCAACTATCCTAATATGTATAAGCCACTATATCGTAAAATATTTACTTTTATGAAAAAACTTTATATAAACCTCAATTAAGCCACTAAATTTAGTAATTTCAACTTTTAATGAAGAAAGCTTAAAAAGCTTTTTCAGACTTTGGCTTAGAATAGTTTCGATGAGTATTCAGTAAATCTGTTTCTTGATTGTTGGTACCTGAGTATCGAATATTGATATAAAAATAAATTATTTATTGCAAGGAAAAAAGTTTTTTGGGAAAGCTAACGTAGTTATCATCTCCAGGCTTGATTTGATATGTTAATTCATACATCAAAATTGTTATCAAAGAACCAATTATAGGTTTATGATACATTTGTTTCAATTCAAATCCTTTCTTAAGACATAATTCTCTGCCACCTACGGTATGTTCAGATGCAACAACATTTGCACAGCTGTAACCTTGCTCAGTGGCAAATTCTACTGCTGTTGTTAATAGACAAGAGGCAATACCTTTACGTCGATAGTTACGATGCACGCAGAGACGTTTAATCCAAGCTCCTTTGTCAAGGCTGTGACTCTTCAGTAAGCCAATGCTTCCAACAATCCTCTTACATTGTGAAGAGACGTCAATATTGGATTCTCGAAATTCTTTCTCAGTCATAATGTTGTAATTAAATTTGGATGGCTTACCAGACATCATATACGGTTCAAATGCCTCAGCCACCCAGAAGCAGGAAAATGCATTTGACATATAAATTCTGTAAGAAAATATTTTTATTTTTGAGAATTTCATAAATGAAAAAAATATAATAAAAATATAATTGTATTTTGAAAAAGTGTAAACCTTGCAATATTTGACACTTCATGGTCAACTTCCATAGCTTTGGCTGTATACGCTAAGTATGTGCCGACGTAAGTCATAATAATTACCAGAGGTACTACAAGCAGGCATACGGTGAACGGCATTCCAAAAAATATAAACATTATGGCAGCCAAAAGAATCATCAGTTGAAACGTTACTTCTTTAAAAAGATTCCCCAAAAAGGCACTGTTCATCGAGGATAGAACTCCATCCTTGATCATCTCGTGACAATTAAACTCGTCTCCCGGTTTGTAAGGTCTAATGACAACAATATGGCTCATCTTCGTAGTAATCCTGAAACAATAATCTTGATTATACACTTGGTTCTATCGTTGATCACAGTTGACTTACAATACAAAACTAAAAAAATAAACGTAATCTCCGCGATGTCGGAGTTCAGCTATGGAGTTGAGATTGTCGCAAGGTTAGAAATCGACAACAAAAACATCGTCAGATATTCCTATCTCTCTCTAAGAGAGGGGGTAGTCGCCATCTTGGTGGAGAGAACGCGCGGCGAGTATGAGTGCAAAGGTTGAAAATTAATTCATAAATAATCTGAGCTATTGAGCACTCGCCTTATTGGCTGGTATTGAAATTAAAAGCAATTATTAGACAGCAAATTCACATAACGAATAAAAGACATTTTTGGAGCAGTATAAACCTCCCGGAATGGAGATTGGAGCCCAATGGCTATTGCGAAACGCTAGAAGGTCCCGCATGTGCCCACTAATACCAGAATTCGATTTGTGGCGGCTCCTCAAGCTCGATGAGAGGCACCCATAGACGTACGCCAATGACAAATGAAATAATAAAAACCTTATAAAAACCACGGAAAAAACAAATGATGAAATGATGAGAGCCACCACTTGCGAGTGAAGGTAGGCGAGCAAATGCAGGGAATTTTTCGAGATCTCGAAGAATTAAGTTGAACATTTGCGCTCAACTTCACTCTGACGGACAGACGTTGGAAAACTGTAAATATGGCAACCGAGCAGTGGCTAAAGCTCCTCCAAGATGCGAAGAAAACTGCGATTATCCAGGATGGTAATTGGATAAATTTATAAATTTTGTTCTTTTAAATACTTAATTTTCATGGCTGTCAAAATTTTTTTAAATTCGAGAGATGACATGTCTAAATTTTCAAATGCCGTGATGTTTATATTAACCTAACTGTTTGATCAATACCGGCGTTCAAGCCGACGTCATCATAATTTATGTTAGAAATAAACAAGTTTCAAATTTTGACGTTTCAAATAACGTTAATGTAATACATTATATTTTTATCTTTCATACTCGCTTTTTGACCAGAAATTTACTTACAATTAGACAAACAATTGTTTTTGTGAATTTGATTTAAAAAAAAAATGCCATCATATTGAATAACAATAAATTCTATATGAGGAATTGAAAATTTAAATCTAAAATTAAATTTTTGATGTAATCATTTTCAGTGTTCCTTTGAATTTTACAAAATTTGTAGCTGATTTCATTATGCCAGTTTTAACAAATTTCTAAAGAAGCAGCATAATTAGAAATATCTTTTTATAGGCAAAAGAAAAGTGCATTTCCTGATGACAGATGGTCGTGAGATGGTTGAGGAATACAGTGTAGACACAAATGTTCTGGTAAAAAGGGCTTGGAAAGAAAAAGGTAAGCTAGGACAAGAAATTGGTTGGGTAGTTGAAGTAGGTGATCCAGAGCCCAATCCTGCAGATAATCTTGAATCCGTTGGTATTCGTGAAAGTTCAAGTGCTGTACGTAAACTATATCCAAGAGATTGTTATTTTGATCTACCATATTGTATCTACAGATTTCATAATTTATAGCCTATCATTTCGAGACGAACCACCAAGACTGCTTTAGAATGGAGGATAAGAAATTTAGGGTATGCAAAAGATGTATACTCAGTTACAGCAGAAGATGAAACCATAACTGTGCGGACTAGCAATAAAAAGTATTTTAAGAAAATAAATGTACCTGATTTAGAGCGAGCAGGATTAAAACCAGAACAAGACAGAATATCTTTCACACATCAGTTCAATACTTTGATTATCACAGTGAGTACTTTATGGGAATCTGTAAATATAGTTAGTGTTAAATGCAAATATTAAACAATTTATTTTATTTATAAATTATGTTTTAAGGATGTATATTATGATAGATGTGTACAAGTCAACTAATTCAATAAGTTAACGAAATTAATTTCATTTACAGTACAAAAAGCCTCCAAAACTTCTTGATATGGAAAAGAAAGTATTTGAAATGGTTTCACAATTAAAAGTATCGAAAGATGGAGATGTTCAATGTCCAACAAGCTAACAACACGGATTTGAATCTAATAGGATATGAATTGCACAAAATTTTTTAGAATATTGAGTGTAGTTTTTACAAAGTAATTTAATTACACTTTATAATGTTAAGATATATCTATACTCTGAATCTTTGTTCCATTCGTTGATCTCAGAAAATGTCATTCAACTGAAAATTGTTTATACCGAGATTTTTTTATTGATCATCAAACTGCATTATCATCTAAAACTAAAATCTTTACAAATTTTTTGTAAATAAAGACGATTTGTTATAATCTCCTTTCCTATCAACCATCTGTATTCCACATCCGCAAAATTATTAGACGATCACAAATCGGCGCGTCGAATAAAGTGGTTTCGGAGCAATTAAGTATAATCAGATATCGACCGCGAAAATAAAGCGACTGCGGCACAGGCAGACAGCTTCAATAAACACGAGAGGGGGCGTCCGTCGGCTGCGTGTGGCTAGTGTTGGTGTTGCTCTGAGCGTATGATGCGTTCGGTTTTCTAAAAAAGTGCTGAGAAAATATATTCGCAATGTCGAAATCGATACCAGACAGGTAAGCCAGACGACGGTTTTAATTGTTGAACAAATTGTTACGTTTGGACGAGTTGCCAGTTCGATCACGTGTACTCTTGACTTATTGAGAGCAAAATTGAGGTTATGTTTTTGTAACATTGCCGCTTCGCTGTGTTGTTATTGTGATAGTGGGTGGACGATTGTTTTAACATTGTGGAAAGAAGAATTAATCAAGTAATCGCTGGGGTTTCGTTAAAAATTTGCACGAGTTTAGTGTTTTTATTGCGACGCTCTCCTACTGACGCGGATTTGGCCGCTATTTTAACTGTTTTATCGATCGAGCGCAGCCTTTGCGATTACGTGGTTTTGAAGTCGTCCGCTAGATAGACCACTATGTATACCGCGCGATTCAAAAGATAATAATAATGCAATATATTACGTGCATTGAATAAACGCGTTTATAATTCTCTAATCCTATTGTTATCAATTATACTGATAATATCCAGTTGTTTCACACGTGTCTTACTAGGGAAATTTTCTTTGTTCAGGTGGTTAGACTATAAGGCATACGGCGAAGTCATCAATGGAACGAAAATCCTGCCTTTTAAAGTGCCGCTCAAAGAGGTGAGTTTCAATTAAATCTATATACTTTCATCGATTTCTTTACATTTCCGAGATAATGTAATCGCAAATAATAAGTACTGCAATTCATAGATAAACGTAATAATACTTATTCTCAGCACGCGCACTCCATTATCTCTCAAAAAGCACCGCACGAACCACTTGTTTCCAAAATAATACCATCCAACAACAACTTCCAGACGATCGCCTCCTGTTTGTTCTGAAAATTAAGGACCGCACCCGTGCCATTTAGCTTTATAATCGCGATTTACTCGCTCTCACTCTCCTCCACAGCAGCGCAAGATTGATGCCTTATATTCCAACGCCTCGTTCGCGCTTATATACCGTCGCATTAAAAAAATAAAGCAAGGATGGGAGCGCCGAAAGCTTTTCGGCGTTATAAACTCAACTCCGCATCCCGTCTCGACGTTGGCCTTAGTTCCGCGGGCGCGGCGCGCGATGGTAGTAGTCGCGCGCTCGCTGATTTATGCCGATGTAAATCAGCGCTTTGGTGGCAGTGCCGACAGCTTTGCACGCTCTATCTCCTCCGAGTGGCCGCTAACTGCATATGCTGCGTATGTATACGTATATAGTGGGTGATTGGATGTTTTCAGACTCTGAGATGCGATTATTTTTTTTTTTTTTATTGATTTTTGCCGGAACGAATTTTAAGTAATTTTTTTTCCCTCGGGATATAGTTTTGAATGAATGAAATTCCACGAATTTAAAAACGTTATACAAGCGCAATAAGAGAGAAGAATGACATGTACCGGGAAGACAGCTCGAGGAAAGAAGTTCGCGATAATACGTTATCTGAACATTTCGCGGACTCCCACTAATTCCAACGGGGCGACTTTATACGTGCACATGCAGCACGGGCCGTTTGAAAGAAAAAAAGAGAAGGCTAAAAAACAAAGGTAATACCCCAAGGAGGAGCCGGACTCGTCGTTCCCAGAGTTAAGGTTTTATACTGCAAGAATAATAAAAGGCTCCTCTCTCGCTCTTATCCGACCTTTCGCCATGCAGCGCGCGGACACTCGGACTCTATCTGCCTTCCTTTATCTTCCCCCCTCTCTCTCTCTCTTTCTCTTATTATCTTTCACTTTCTTTCTCTGTCCGTCTTTCGCTGGCTTTGCCGCGCGGTAAATCAAACGTGTATAGGTATATATACATATACTGCTCTCTTCGCGGGAGGGATCCACCACCAGCGCAGAGATAAGATCGCATCGGATTCCTTCAGCCGTTTTAAAGGAATATAGCTGATATGTACATGGATTTCGGAATTCAAAGCTTGTTTGTACAGATTGATATTTTATCGAAATAATAACGTATACGTGAATTTTCAACAGGTTCTTGATTGCTCTCGAAATCGTTAGCAGTATATATTATTAATACACTGGGAGAGTTTGTTCGCAGTCGGTTCGAGTTTCCTCTTCGTAAATCCTCGTCGCAATTATAGTACGTCACATCGCACGGCTTCCATATATATTAGTATATATAGGTGTATATGCATGTACGACAGCGGCTGTAGTGGTAGCGGTTTAAAGGGAAAAAATCGGCGGTGATCGAGTGCAGCCGATCGGATCGAGCTACCAAATTTGTAGTATTGTTGCACGCGAAGCCCCCCCGCGGTTATTATTGCGCCGGTTCTCGAGAGGGAGCTTTCCCAACGCGTTACGAGCTCCGACTGCGAGCTCTTCATCCGTTATTGCTTCTTTCAGCGCGCTCCTGGCGCTATATTGATTCTTTATTCTTTATTAAAAAATCGTTACTTATTTATCTTTTATTATTATTGCTATAAAAAGTCGTATAAAAATGTAAGTTATTTTGATGATTACAAGAATGCTCGTATTAGCCGAGATAATATTCGGAGAGCGCAATCAATATTTCGAAAATGAACATTTCTCATCCAAACACCAGCCGCTTGCAACACGATAAGGAGGCATCCCGATCTTTGTTTGTCAGCCCTTATAAGACACGAAAAATAAATCGTTGCGGCCCGTTACGCGCGCGTGTAACGCGAGACTATAAAACGCCGCCACAGTCCCTTTTAATAATAACCTCCTTTTTTCCCCGATAACCATCGGCTATTATGAAAAATGTCACTGCAGCGTTTTGATAGAAACGTTACAAATCGACGGGCCTGTAGCATTTGTAAGTGCCGGATTATAGCGGGAAGACTCAATTATTGCGCGCGAGCTTTATTGTCATGTAGATTTCTTTTTTTTTTTTTTCAAAAGATTCGGCGATGTGAAAGTCGGATAAGGCGGTGCGTGAGGTGTTTTTCACTCATTTTTCATCGTCGCTAAAGATAAATTGGCAATTAGTCATCCGTTGCATTGTATTGATTTTACGAGGGTATATAATAACACAAGAATTTTCTTAAAACGCGTCGATAAATTTTCGGACGACGATCGAATTATATTCTATAAAAAGACGAGGGCGATAACATAAAATGTTCGATTCAAAAATAACACAGCTTTTAACGTTAAATAAAAATCCGGAAATGTATTATATATACACAGAGCACGCGTCTCGCGCGCGTTCGCGAGGTTAAGAAGTGAAAGTCCGAATTGTCCTTAAGTAGGATGTAGTTTTAACGGTGTGAATACCCGACCTCGCACCTCGCGCGCTCGTATATACAAATTGGCAATTCTCCTCCTTATCGATTTAAGAGCCTTCTCATTTGCCGCGCGCACGTTGAATATGCTGATTATCTCACTTGAAGATATTCGGTCAAGCAACCTCCACAGCTCGATGCCTTCTCTCTTCTCTCTTCGATTCTCCTTTATATTATATATAGTTGTATACAGTATATACATTTGCAAAATAAAAAATTACTCACCGTACAAGAATTTAAAATTGAAGCTGATGCGGCTATATGACTAAATAAAGGCAAGAATTTCTCTCTCACCTTCTCTCGTACAATACAAGTCCCCCAAAGTATCCCTATCATTATTACCGCAGTCGAAATTTCTCGCTGGCGTCGTAAAGCAAAATAAGATCTCCCTTGAACTTTCATCTCTCTCTCTCACTTCCAGCACACCAAAGAAGAAGAAACGCGCCGAAGAAGGCAAGACAGCGGCCGGTCTAATTGATGGCGGCGCGGTGCCGAGTTTCGCGGGGCATAAACCATTTTTATATCCCCCGCGTGTACCTATATACTGGCCAGTCGATGCCTCATTAAAATTCACCGCCAAGCGCCTGCATCGCTAATTGTACACACACGCGAGAGAGAGAGAGAAGCGCATCGAGTTATATCTCTCGATGTTGTTTTTTTCAAACTCAAAAACTCTTAGGCGGCTGCTTTGCGCGCGAAAGCTCACCGAAAATTGCGTTCCGTCACGCCTTTTAGCACAGCGCGAATAATTAATGTCCCAATCGGTTCGAGAGAGGTGAGAGGGTGACTCCATTACATACCGATATGATACAATACGCACCGGGACTTTGTATGTGATAATGAAGAATTTCTACCGGGAATATTGTAGTGATGCCAGAGGAGAGCTTTCCTTACGCAGAAATGATAATTTTGCGAGAGTAGAAGTGTTTATTGCGTAAAGTGAGTCGTAAAGAAGGTTAATACGTGCAATTTGCTACGATAAACACGCTAGTGAATAGTATGGAGAGGCTAATTGAATAGCCCCAATTACCAGCGCGCGCGGATGAATGAAGAAATTATACAGGACCGTAAATACAACAATAATAACCGCGTTAAATAAAATCCTTATCGCGATTCCTTAAATTCCTCCGCTATCGTGTATATATATAATACATACGTAAAATGGCGCTACATAATTACGCACGCGGACACTTTAATTAACGCAATTACAATAACAGACGAATAAACCTCGCTCTTAACACGTGCGTAACGCGATCTCTCTTTTATCTCTCGAGTATATTATGGAGGCCGCGCAAAAAAAGGGTTGTCGCGAGAGAGAAAAGTTACTTCGTCAGGGCTCTCGTAAACAATGAGAGCTATAAGCGCGCGGGTATAACCTGTCGTCGATTAAACGCTTAAACGACGTCGCGCGAATTTTCACGTGCGAAAAAGAAACCGGTTTCGTTGGCTTGAATAGTCTCGTTTTCACACGTGTGTTAGGATTGCGTTTATTTGATATTGGGTTATAACAAGTATAAGATCAAAATTTGACAAAAACAAGTAAAAGCTAACTGATTCGGGCGTCTCGGAGTCCCTCGCGGACAAAACGAGCCTCCTCCTCTTGAGACCCTCCGAAATTTCTCCGGAGAGCCTGATTGGAGGTAGCCGCCGCCGGTGAGCCGCGGGGGGCCACATACACGGCTCGTTTATATTTATATACCTTGGGAAAACGTACGTGTAACATAAAATCGCATGGGGTTTTTTGAAGTTTTAGTGCCGGATCATTGTGCTCTCTGATGTGGTTCCTTGAAAATGAGGGCTGTTGTGCGGGATTGCTTTATATACGGGGATCATGGGAAGTTTTTCTGAAGTTTTACAATCAAGTCGGATTCTGGCGAAGAGAAAGAAGTGTAGCAGTCAATTTCATCGATATTTTTTACTTAAATTCAAAAGTCTTTAAAAACCAAGAAACATAATTCAGAAGCTCGGATCGTAAAGCTCCTCTAATAGCCTCCATTACCTCCCAAACATAACAATAAAGAACAAGTCCCTGCGAGTCTGATGAAGCGCATTAAAACAATCAATGCCGCGTGGAAAATCAAGATAACACACATACTTTTCCAAGCCGCCCGTGCGTTCAAGAAAAGCGTCTCCAGTCCCTCCGTCTCAAGAGTGTGTGAGAGAGAGAGAGTTCGATTACATTTATTAGATTACAATTCGATCTCCCTCACTAACGATTCCCAATCTCGCGGGAACCTTCTCTCTCTCGCGGTCATCGATCCTCTCGACTCGTCTTCTCTCGTCCCGTATCGAGTTTCCCACCTTCCCTTGGAAAATCTTCGAAGCCGATCGCGCGCGTGCGCCCACCGGCATCGACTCACGTTCTCAGCCATTGTTCTCCACATTGTTTACGAGGCCAGTTCGCACTGCAATAATTTTTTTTCTCCCCGAGTAATGAGCCAGTCAAAGGAACCCCGGGTCGCCGCGCGGCTGTTTTGACTATTGTGGTGGCCTTCTGGCGCCACTTTGCATGCAGCCGCGTGACTATACATGCTTTCTTTTGTGCGGAGGTGAGGAGAGAGGACTTTCTTTGTTTTTTTCTTCTTTTTTTTCTGGGTGGGACTGGGGGAGAAATTTACGAGGTTGGGGCTTTCCGAGGAAGCGGCAGATCGAAGGGGTATAATTATCCGATAGTCAAATTTTCGGGTAAGTTCAAGGAAAAATCGGTTTTGAAATAATAAATTTCGTCGCTTCGGAGAATTTTCATATATACCATCTCCGGAGACTTTGTTTATTATTATACTCACGAGTGTCTTTGACCTTGTGGACTTCTGAATCGAAACTATATATACTATTAATCAACAATTACACAGCCCAACAATGCCCTAATAAAGTAATCTCGCGTCTCGGCAACAAAGAGGCTGCAAAGCCCAGAACAATGGCATTTAAATCCAGACTCGCTTTCTACGCCACGGCGTGGCTAATTCACGCATACCTCCCTCGGAGAGAGAAAAAACGAAAGAAGGGCATCAGACGCGCGGCCCAGTTTGTCAGAAGATAGCCGGGGAAATATTTACAGTTCGCAGGAAAGCCAGCCGGCAGTCGGGAGGCTAAATTACGAGGTGAATTTCCCTATATTCCAGCAGCTGAGAGACAATGGGAACACGTGTAACTGCTGAGGAGTTGCTCCAGATAGACATCTGTGCTATATATGTGACCGAAGCTTTCGAGTTAGATTCAGATATCACCCACGTCGTGTGCGCAAACATTCGTCGACGTTCGAGGGACACGTACTTTTTTTTTCTTCTCGCACCTCTCGAGAGAGAAAGAGCTCGAGGTGAGATGGAGAACAAAAGGTGCGAGAGAGAATTTCAACGGAAAGTTATGTCCTTGCCGGAAATTACATGCATATTTGGGATTCTTCGCTCGTAAAGATGCCGAGATATCCACGTTGCGTTATGATTCGGACGGTGAATATTTAATTTTTGCTGCAGGTCGTCGCGAAAAATGACCTCGTAAGATCGTTCGTTTACCCCCTTGTCTCACCTTGCATCATGATCCTTCACACACGAGCGTCGTTGTGAAAATCGTAATGTCTCGAGAGTGAAAAAT
The DNA here is from genome assembly GCA_900474305.1 of Cecidostiba fungosa. Lineage (NCBI taxonomy): Eukaryota > Metazoa > Arthropoda > Insecta > Hymenoptera > Pteromalidae > Cecidostiba > Cecidostiba fungosa. The sequence goes on along the minus strand of UCOJ01000058.1, from coordinate 83,323 downwards.
TATTATCATTCTTTAAAAATAAATATCGATCCTCGACGTTCATAAAAATCGATGCTATCACACGAGACAACAGGTGACCGATACACGAGATAGCCGTGTGTAACCAACCGATGCGCGTCATTAACAACGAGCCTCAAGCCTTCCGTCTGATTAATTCCATTATGATAAGCCCGGAATGTCATTCGTTCAGCGGGACCACCCTTTATCTCCTCCGGAGGAATCTCTCGTCTTTTGAAAAATTTAAAACGGTATAATAATCATCGCCAACGTACGTAATATCGAAAAAGAATCTCACGATCGAAAATAAAAAAAAAAAATCGAACATTCCTTGCGTATGACCCTCCCGTCGATAACGGTATATACCCCTCAATAATAGCAATAAAATTTATACTACACTGCGCACACATGTAAATTAAAAAAGCAGCGAGAGGAGCCTTAAAGAAACAAAAATCGGTAAGTGTGCCTTCTCCGGAAAATAAAAGAAGTGCAAACACACACGAATGCTAAATCACACTCCCGCATTCCTTTCACCTTGGACGATCGCGAAGGTTCAATAAACAGCTGAAAAACTGCGCGCGAATTTGTGTCACGGCTGATCGTTCGCCTTTCGGGAGATTCGATATCGCGGAAATCGGCAGCGGAAGCTTCGCGCCTGCTAATGTCGCGGACAAACAGACGATATTGTTTGATGTCTCGAGATTCGGAAGCCTTGATCTTCCCCAGGTTTCACTTAGCTATGTCAATATGTTACTATGTTAATGTGTCGCGAATGTGCCGGCAAGGTCCCTTTTTTTCGAAAGTCATCGTTATTTTGGATTCGCGTAACAAAACCGATGCTGCAGAGAGAAACGAGTTTTTTTTAAAAACATTTTCTGCGCGATCTGGCGCCAGGGGGCATAAATAACCGAACTTTATGCAAGATATTACACGCGAGCTCTCGTAACACCCGCGCGAGATATTTTTCGCGAACAAGTTTCCGTAAAAATCTCGACAAAATATTGAACAACCGAAAACGTCAATTAACGCGGCATTACCATAAACCGTCGGCGCATATATATATACACACACACACAAAAGGTCATCGTGACATTGCACTGGCCAGAGAGTCGTCTCTCTCTCTCTTTTCTCGGAAATTCTTCATCTTCAAACTTGGAGAGGAGAAAGATCCCAGGGATTTTTGGGGAAGGCAATGTCTCGTGAAGTATCGTGGGCTATTAACGTGACCGAAGAAGTATGTGTGTGCAGGACCTTCGACGCAAATACGATTGTCTCGAGCTTCTTTTTTTTCGCTCTTCCCTGTTGATTCTGCAGACACTCTTCAAATTTTGAAGTATATCGAAGCTTAAAAGGCGACTCTTTCACCATGAGAATAACCATTGAATCAATTCACTCTGATATGTACACGCAAAAGTTTCGCCTCGCTCGCACTTTTTTCTCTCATCGAGCACGAGTGGAAAGTCTCGGGCAGAAAATAGGAGTCGTGCGGGTGGACGTGTAATTTATGCCGAAGTTGGCGAGGAACTTCGATGACTTTGTAAAATATTGCTGATCCCCGTTTCGGAGATCTTATCTGGCCCGCGTATATATCGTCGGAACGCCTTCGTTTCCTCCTTCTTTCTCAAGCTCTCTCTCTCTCGTCGTGTCCCCGCGTCGTCGTATTCTTCTTGTGTATTTCTATTGTGTTGCTTCTTTTGCCTTGTTGCGTTGCTGCACATATATACACTGCCTTGATGGCGCCTATACATCGATAATCAACGGTGATAATACCAATTATTTTTCGTGAGGGATGAGTCAAGATTTTGGATCGTGAGCATTCACAATGCACCGGGTTACGTGACTGCTATTATTCACTCGTGTTTTATACAATGCAGTTACCTGGTTGCAAGGAATTCCAAAAGAATCGATCTTTGATTGCACCATCGGGTTCAAGAAACTTCACGAGTATCAAATTTCCTTCTCAATCCAATGGCTATAAGCACAATTGTTATTCATAATAGACCCGAAAAATACAATACAACGACGCCGGCTAAAGCTTGTACCAAAATTTGCTCCACACAAAAAATCTCTCTCACGCGGGGGACGTCACGCGGCGCGCGCGAGCGATGTAAATTCGAGCGGCGTAAAAAAAGAAGAAGAAGCATCTCTCGGGGGCTGTATAACACAAGCGCCGACGCCGGCGAAAGTGAAACCGCGTCTGATGTATGGCGTTTTATGCAGGCGAACGCACAAAGTTTCCGCGGCCAGCAGCAGCAGCACGACGAAAGGTATGAGGTATTATACACCATAAAGAGGGATGCACTCTCTCGCGTATAGGTATATATATACCGTCGTCGTAAAGCACTTAATGGGCCGCGAACTTTGGACTTTTCTTCGAAAAAGTTTAACGAAAGCCCAGGGATGTGACTGGATCGAGTGGTCTCGAGGATGGTTATGAAGTTTTAATGTTGCGTTAGATTTTATGCCTTTTGGCTTCTCTGTTGCAACGAAATTCAAAGTTTCACTAAAGAGCAGTAGTAATCTTACGTGCAAACAATAAAAAGAGTACATCGCATTCCCCGCGAGCAATTAAAATTAAACTCAATCTCTCCGGCGACATCTTCCAAAAATAAGACCTCACGTCCAGCAAGAGAACAAACTGTGATGGGCTACCGGAGAGTGTAGCGGGCAGTTCCATTTGTCCGTCGTTCCTCGCCTCGGTCTCATCAGATATATCTCTCGCGTACTACACATACATCTCTCTCACGCGCTGGAGATGAGATTTCCTCTCGTCCATCGTGTTCCGGGAAGCCGAAAACCGCTCGCGCGCGAGCGCAGTAGCTTATCAGTCCAACCGATCGCGCGGGAGTTTCTCGCTCGTTTTCGCGTTCTCCTCGTTACGCGCGACAAGAATTTGCATCCGAGAGAGAGGGACGTCACCCCCTCGTCATTTAATATATAAACGTCGTTTTTGTTCTAGGTAAAGGACGATATTTTGCGTTCGGAGAAACGTGTTGGCGGATGTTATTAAGATTCGTAATATCGAATCGATTAAATTATTTTTCGTTGTTGTGCAGTTAGGGAGCGTCGTAAATATAAATCCGCGAGAGATTTCATCAATGTTTGCCTTAGCTCGCAACAATTAACTACTGTTGAATTAACCGCTCGAGAGTATAGGATCGATAAAATCTCTCCGAGGCGTTCTTATATATACACTTTCCGCGGTGTGCAGATGCACTGCGGAGAGAAAGAGCGAGTACATAAATCTGCACGTTCATAACACACAAGCTCTCGAGTATTTCCACGTCGCAGTAAAAATAACGATAAATACACCCTGGCATTACGAGAGAGAGAGAGAGAGGGAATCGTATACACACCATAATGTAATACACCGCTGAGAGGATCGAGAGCTTTATATCCCCTGTATCGGAAGGTCATCTAAATGTCAGAGAGAGACGCGGCGCTTGCTTTATTGTTCCCTCCTGCTCCGCTGTTTATATTACACACACACAACTGCAGGGACGAATCGACGAGCCATAACAATGCTCAGCTCGATCCACTCGATCAATGCGCGGTGTAAAAACCGCATCATATTGTCCGGCGGCGTAAGTGTGTAGAGACACAGAAGCCTATCTCGCGAAGATCGCTGACCAATTGAATAGTCAGCCGATCCGACACATTGACTCGTCAGTCCTCCAGCTCCTCACGCACGTTCTCTCCTCTCTTCTTTTATGTATACCTCGCTCCTCTCTTTTTTTCTTCTTCATCGTCAACGACTATTCCTCGTGTCTCCTGCAGCAGCAAGCAGCGATATCTCGAGCGCTATCCGTCATGCATTGTTGCTCTCTCGCGGGGGTCTGCCAGACGCAGACTCCTTCACGGACAGATGAACGAGATAAAGGGTGTGTGTGTGCTTGCGCCGGCATCGCCGAAAATCGAAGGAGAACGGGATTTTTTTTAGCGCCGCGTGTGCGATTAATAGCGGCCAAGTGAAAAAGCGGCCGGAATCCTTTATCGTGAATTGTGGTCGGTGTCACGCGCGCGCGCAATACTATACGTATATCGATGATATTGTATCGCAGGAGAGACTGCTGCTTCGATATATCTCCGACAGTCGGTGGAATATAATTTTTTTTTCTTTGCGTTTGATATCGCTTATCTGCGGAGTTGTGATTAATGTGGGAGACATCTGTAAAAAATATTTAAAAATATCATACACGGCAACAATTCAAAAGTCGACGTCGCCGCGAAAGCTTCTGATACCCGATACACCGGGTACGTATATATCTCAGAAGCCGCGCAGTTTTTTGGGGCGTCAATCTCTGGCTTTATGCCTCCGCCTCACAAATCTCTCTTGAATATAGCCGCACGCGACGCCATTTCGCGTGTCCCACCTGCTCTCCCCCCACCACCACATCCCGTGTCACATAACTTTCACATCCTTTCTCTTGTTCCGCAGCTATATACACACATGATGCGCTTTCTATTATTCGTGTGTTCTCGAGAATGTACTCTTCGTGGGTATAGATATATACGAATTCCTTGCCTTTTTGTCTCTTCTCTCACGTCTTTTGTTGTCTCGGAAGAATTTTGACGGTCGTCCCGGAGGGGGTGGAGGCATACGAAAGTATGTATGGTCTGGCCGAGGTTATGTACGTATCGGACACACAATAGGGATGATGCGGGAGACTCGCGTAATTTAGATGGATATCGGAGAATTATGGATACGACGCGACTTTGCGTTTCAAATGCCCTCTCTCTCTCTCTCTCTCTCTCTCTCTCTCTCAGCTTGGAGAGTACATAACGTCTTTATAAATGATTTAAGATGGACGGTAATAAACAATCGTGTTTTTCTTTCTTGGAATATACTTATTCTTTCGAGCGGCTTTGGCCGGATGTTTTACTGCTATCGGAGATGCTTTTTTCTATAGAGAAAGGAAAGACTTTATACAGAAGCAAAGTTATGTACATCGCTGCTGTAATGTAATTTAATCGCGGTATATCTCTACTAAAATGTTACCAACAATGTAATAAATTCTTAGAATTTACCTTGAAGCTTGACATTGCATCACGCTTACACCCGTCCACCCTAAAATATCACTCAACTGCAGAAGCAAGCCAGTCCTCGTAAACCATAGACTTCCGATACTCGCTCGTCTCAATCGAAATTTATCGTTGCACCACCCCTCGGCCTTCTTTCTTTCTCACTTATATATACGCGACAATCAAGCATGTATACGAAGAAAGAAAGGTGCGGGAAATTTCCTAGGCGAAAGACGAGATGCCGGTACAGGATGTGCTCTATAAATGTGCTCACACCTATATGCAAGGCGTGGCGGTCTCTTTCACCTGGAGGAGGTGGACACGGAGATGCCGCAAGGACCGCAGGGGCGGAAAGAAACAAATGCGAGACGGCTGCTGCGTATTTTTTAACGGGAAAAACTGTGCTATAGGGTATTATTTGAGACTTGAGGCTGGGCACGCTCTACCTTTCTAACGATTGTTGAGCTTGTTTTCGAAGCGCGTGGCACAAGACTTTGGGGCGGGGAGTAGATGAGCGACAGAAGTTTCCTCGATGAGAGGCTTTGAATTGCTGTTATGGATGTAAAATTTTTTATTACATATTTATAGTATTTACTGTGTACGTACAAACGATCTTGTACAAGCTCTATAAACAGGTAAAAACAGCTTTTGTGTTGGTTGTCCCGATGCTGCATTACCTTAGAGTGTATATTTTTAACTCTCCTCGCTAAAAATTTGTTGGTTATGAAACTCGTTAACTTTTATGTTATAGAAAAATGACTGGTTTGTAATACACAAGAAACATCGTGCACTGTACTAATAGAGATAATCTACTAATGAACTATTGCCTTATTCTCTATATAGATAGTCTATACAAACCCTCTATAGTCATTCTTATACCGGCCCGCCGCATGGTAGGGTAGCGGTAGAGTCATGCAGTTACAGCACGAGTGGCTCTACAAGTTTTACAATTATGACATGCTAAGTTATTTTTGCAGTGTATAACTGTATAAGAATTAATTTTTACATAAATTAATTTTTGATAGAGTTAAAAATATTCATACAAATGTACAGCGGCCAACATGCGGTGTATTTACAATAATATTTGATATTCTATCATAGTTGGTATTTTCTGTTTGAAATTAAGTTTTCAATGCCCTGCATGTAAAACAATATACAATAACACTAAAAGTATGAAAATAATAAAAAACTTGAATACAAAAAAATTATGTGAAAAGTATTTTAAATTTCGCGCCATATCGCAATATCTACGCATGCGCACCAATCGGATCGATAAACGTTAGTTTGCACCAACTCCGCTAGGTGGCGTCAGCCCCTATCGTCGTTCTCGCAAGTGCAGAGATATAACGGCGATTGGTATATAAGGAGCCCGCAAGGATACTCAGTCGTACTTGCTTCGGCAGTACATATACTAAAATTGGAACGATACAGAGAAGATTAGCATGGCCCCTGCGCAAGGATGACACGCAAAATCGTGAAGCGTTCCACATTTTTTGCAAACTTTACTTCCTTCAATAAAATAAAAGCAGCATATTCGAAGGTCGAAAATTCTTTTTGTCTAAAAAAATCCTGTTTTCCCGTTACTCTCACGCTCGCCGTATCGAATTTCATAAGTTTCAAAGATCCAGTCGAATAAAAATATCCGAAGCCTCTGAATATCACTCGATAAAATAAGTAGGGTTACACTCCTCTCCTTCTCTCGTATTATCCCAAAGAATCTAAAAATATCCTCGACATCGGTTCGAGGAAAACAAAGCGAAAGATGACGCAAGGACTCCGTAAAATCGTATCGAGGAAGTAACGGTCGCGAGCACGAGTTTATTGCACTCGCGGGTGGTGCTGGTGCAGCGGTGCGTTCCTCGCGCAGTGTCAGGACAATTTGCATAAGACAAATCGGTAAGTGCGCCTCGTAACTCAGGCCACGCGTCTAGACCGCACGACGATGGAACAAGAGCGCGATATACCGATTGCACACAGTGCGTCGTCCTCCTCGGCTTCAGTGGCAATCGATATAGTCTCCGGATTATGGCATAAATAAGGAGGGAAAGACGGGGTAAGGTGGGGAGGGAGAGAGCGTCCACTTGGCAAGCACGTGTAATGTATCCTTGTATACCTATATCGAAAATATGAAGGGCTGCTTATTGCTATTGCCGATGGATATGGTCTATCGCTTTTGATGGGTTGTGGGTGAAGGACCTTTTGATCTTACGCCATATATCGTACACCTATCAAAGATAAACTCAAAATTCCTTTTACTTATTATTATTATTATTATAAAGCATAATTTTTGCACATCAAATTCCTACATAATTCTTACACACATTTTTTTCTGTTTCAGGTGAGTTTCAAACAAATGTCAAAAATCAATTCCACGCTACCACGTAAGTAAACACAATCCGACAGGTGTCCTGAAGAAAAAACTAAAATTTCACTTTCGAGAACGAAAGCTGCATGCCCAGCTCTCTAAAAAAAAGGCGTCATTCCATCTGCCTCCTCAGAACCGCCGCGAATCCGCGCGCAGCACCTTTCCTGTTCACTCGACTATAGGGGAGGCGCAGCCGGAGCCAAAACACTCGGACCTAAACGCCTTTGCGCGGCACGCCACAAATAGGCGCCGGGCCTCGTTAATCTTGGCCTCCTTATGACAGACGCCTCGTTAATATATAACGCACGCATTCACCCCCGTCGCTAAAACAATCAGCTCCGGCGCGTGCAGCTTCTCAAAATTTATCGATTCGAGAGGCTCCAAAGTGGCGTCGGTAATCGCGCCGGGTATTGTATATACATAAGAGAATTTTCAGCTGATCGATATTTCTGACCAGCCGAGGAGGGACATAAATTTCCCGCGGGAGATTCAGCTGGCCGATATTGGGGAGTGATTTTCATTTTTTTTTTCTATTATGTGCCGGCATGTTTGTAAACAGGGAAGCAGGTAACTGAAATATACGAGCCTAAATTTTCGTAAATTTAAAATCGATTAAAATTCGATCCCTTATATTCAGTCTCTCTCTCTAGATATCTCGAGAATCAACAAATCACACTAATTAGTCGTTAACTCGCGCCGCGACAAATAAGCCTCGAGTGACACGTCAAGCTCGAGATCGTGAGCTCGAGATAATATATATAGTGTGTCTCCCTCGCGTGGCTAAAAAACAAACGACTCGCGCGCAAAGTTTATCGTGACGTAAGAATGCAACGACGACCTGAGAGGTCGAACTCCCCGCACACGACGACACGTACCTTTGCGCCGTAAATGGACTGCGTTCGCGCAAGAGCGTCTCTTGTTCCTTATATTCTCCGCGGCCTTTTGAGTTGGTTTCTTCGCCTGTGCACTTGCAGCGCATCGTCTTTTCCGATATATACGTCTAAATTCGTCGAGGCTTACACGCTCTTTAGCTACACCTATTTCGAGTACCTATATACAGCTTTTCATTGTGAATGATTGGACAGATTTTTTATTATTTCATCATCCTTGTGTGAGCAGTTAACTACTCATTCTCTTTCACACCTTCACGTCATATACGTATACACACATTCTTGCGCTTACTCTAACCATCTTTATGACTATCCTTTTTTTTGTCATTTCTCACCTCCCATCAAAGCCTCAACACCCACAACAAGAGAGTATCGCTTTGTTGCGACAACATGCACCGAAATTTCGGTGGTCTCCTCTTCATTCTTCCAAGACAGACGTATGGGTTGCACATAATATACAGGCTAACAGTAAAATACACCGGTGGCGCGTCAAATTTTAGGCTGATGCTCTTTCTCAAAAGGGAGGCGTGTATAGGCGCGCGCGACTATATAGTAAATTGAAAAAAATAATGGTAATGAGCCGGCGGCTGGGCTTTGTGGTGTTTTCGAATTTTATAGGACTTGTGTGTTGAGCTGCTTAGACAGGGAGAGGACGTTCGAGCGACCGGTGCGCGTTCATTAATCATCGGGCGGGACGAATTAATCATGAGGTGTTGAATACTTCTTTGACGCTTCTTATTATATGCGTAAATCGAAGTATACTTTTGGCTTGTTGCAACGAGCCTTTATCGATTATACTGCTGACGCTTATTGCGCGGATTGTTTAGTACAGATTCAAAATTTATAGACCATGAGACTTTCGAAAACTTCAGTGACTTCGAGGAAGTTTCTCAACAACAATACACCATCGATTGCCGTTAAATTTTAAGACCGACAAAAGTCCGGCGCACAATGTATTATATACACGGAATTTCCGATAATCTAGAAACAGAGAGGAAGAAAAACTAATGGCATTACCAAAAAAAAATCTCTCAGGAGCATCTACAACAAAAACGATCATCCAGAAGCGCGTCAGCCTTCAACGATCCTGTATACCGTATGTATATATACCGAAAAGTCCCGAAATGACGTATATATACACATAGAGCGAGACCGACCTCGCTGCAGAGCACATCCTCCGCATCAGCATCTTACAACTACTTCCACGAAAGTCGGCGAGTGCGTCTCCGTGTTTCCTTGGCTCCTCTCGGCTCCTAGAGATTTTTAATTGCCGGCTTATCGGCAGCGCGGGATCGGGGCACATAAATAAGCCCGTCGGCGGGAGCCTGAGAGAGAGAGAGAGACTCGAGGACGGTACCTACTGGCCGAGGGAACGACCCCCCCGTGGCTACCGAGTTCTCTCGTCTGTGCGATTTTGCTTTCCGTTTCTCTGGGAATGCATTTTTGCTTGGGATTTTTTCTTCGGAGAGTATATCTCTTAAAATGCTCGGTATTTGGCGGGAATTTCAAACTACGTCATATATCGGAAAGTTCAATAGCCTATCTCCAGCGGAACTATTTCGTATGTGTCTGGCTTTAAACTCTTTTGTCTCAGCTCTCTTTTTCCCGGCAGTCGAAGCTCTCCCTCTGCGCGAAATAAAAGTGCGCGAAATCTTTGTCTCTCTCTCTCTCGTATCTTCTGCGCCGCTCTCGCGTGCGTGTATATACACATAACCGTGAGCGTGTGTCTCATATTCTCTCCTCTTTTCGCCGCTCGCACGGGCCGAGTGCCAGCAGTAAAAGCCCGCCAAAGGCTCTCCGTATACGACGATACCTTCGGGGGACTTTAATGGCCAATTCGTCAAGTACAAAGGAATCGTAATCGGCGTCGTATTGTTGGATTATCGGGGGATGGGAGGCGCAATATGAGGTTCTCCAGCCGCGGCGTCAATCACTCCCTGCGCAAAGGCTTCTTTTATTCTTATATACGCTGACGATGCGCTGCGTGCAGTATTTATATACCTTTGGCAAGCTTTTTTCGCCTACGAAAGGATATTACGGGGGTTAGTTTTTTTTTTTTTTTTTGTTATATTAGCTAAAATTTTATCGGCTAAACATACTTTAGTATTCATAGAATAATAAATTTATCATCATAGCACACGGTCTATATTAATACCGACATAAATAATCATTAAATCGGACTTGTAGATTTAGCGGATCAGAGCCTCCTATAATATATAATAAAAAAAGGATTCGACAGACTGTTTGCACTTAAATAAGGAAGGGCGGTCGGATCGTTGGATAAATAATTAAGCGAGAGACAGAAACACTTGTTCCCCGCGTGTATCGGCGATAGTCCCGTGAATCATTTTTCCCGACCTTTCGTGGAATCCATTTTTCGTACTACACATCCTCTCTCGACTCTCGCTGCGAAATCGAGATTAATGGACCTTTGTTTCTTCCTTCCTCTCGACGGCCGGAGTCCTTGGGTAATGGATTTTTTCTTCTCTCTAAGCTTCATGAATAATTATGTAATCCGCGTTCTGTTCGCGAGCTTTATTACTATGTTATCAAGTGCAACGCGAACGACGTTTTAATATTATATCAATAAATCACCTTTAAAAGTTCTGCCTATATCTATTTTTAGCCTCATCAAAATCTGCATTCGAAATTCCGATACACATTTAAATTTGTTACACCTGCCTCTGCCAAAGAGACGTGTGCGTGTGTGTAAATCATCGGATCGTTAGGAGAGAGCAGTCGCAGGTATATATATACAGTAAAGCGCGCGAGCTCGTAGAATTCTGACCTGGCGTGTTTTCGTGGGCGAGTATACAGCCTATGACCAATCGATTTTCCATCTATATACACATAATACGCCTTTCTCCGCGTACTCGCGCCGAAAATTTGTTCCAAAAGCGTGTCTCTTATCTCTTTGCTCTCATCTCTCGATGCATTCCAGAGAGACGCAGCATCGTGTGGGCGAGAGCATCATGAGAAAAATCATCATCGAGCTGTTTATTCCTTTGAGTCAATATTTCTTTCGGCTGAGAGAGAATATTTTATCTCTATAACGCGAACTAGAATTATATATCAATATTTGTTCCGCGAGTGTATATGCGCGCGCGCTCGTGATGAAATTTAATGAGATGGTAGCCGGTATCGCGATCACAAAGGCATTAGAGGGTGTATAATAGTCAAAGAGGATAAAAATACTATCCTATCTTAATTGTTATCATCCTCTTACGGGCCAACAATGCGCCTTTTATAAAAGCATATTCAACAGAAGCATCTCAGATATTCCTCATTCTTCTCTTCCACTGCATCCAGCCAATTATCCTCGACCTATTCCCCCCGTATTCGTTGCAAAGGCAAAGTGCATCCTACGTACCAAAATTGCCAGACGACGCGTTGGTAAGCCTGACCCATTTTAGCATTGCAGGGAATACACCCTGAGTCACAGACACTCACCAACACACGCGTCTCTCTGCCAAAGGAGGAAGTAAGTGGATACGCGTAACGTCGCTCGTATATCAGTCCGCGGTAGCCATATAGCAGTCTATATGGTTTTCTCTCTCTCTCTCTCTCTACTACGTCGCGAAATATATGCACAGGCGAAACGCAGTCGATGCTCTCCCTAAACGCCTTATTCTGTATGGATACATGTCGAGCAGTTTTGGAGCGAGGATAGTAGAAAAGAAATTTGATAGCTTGTGATTTTTCGGCTACAATATAAATAAAACTCAATTTTCGTCTATTTTTCAAAGCTTCTTTACAACGATAAACCATCTCCTGGCAGATGGGCGCAATACTTTGATCTCTTGCGTGCGAAATTGCATCTCGGCTCGGCTGAATTTGACGGCTCGAGAGCCGCTCCTTTTGGCACCGCTTACACCCTTCATAAATATCCCCAATAAATGCGCGCAGCAGCGCAACCGACGCCTACATATCGCGTGCCGCTCTCGCTGCTGATTTAGCAAAGCCGGTTGCTTCGAGACACTGTTCTCTTAGCTTTTCTTCGTTTTTTCCTTCGCATCGAGGAAAGGTAGCGCAACTCGTAAAATTTTGGGCTTAGTGCCTCTTGAGTTATGCTTGTGTTTTAGGATTCTTAAGTTATGGGGCGTTGAGCTTTCAGTGCTGAAAAGAAGTGAAATTAGTTTTTAATATTCTGTTAGCCGGAGAGAGAGAGAGCGAGGAATCTATTTAAATTAATCAGCTCTTGTATATTGAAAATGTGTTGCAAGAATATTGGGGGAATAGCAGAGAGTCTGAGTCACCTTTATCGCGGTTTTGAACTTGATCTGAAAATTTTACACGTTCAGGTTGGCCGAACCGTTTACGACGGATTATCCGGTCGATAAATGCCTGCAGTTCTAAGAAAAAAATATTACGACTCTGTTCAGCTCCTGCGTGTGAGAATTACGTCAATTTCGGTTTATGTGTTTAAGCTTCCGTTGGTGGAAAGGCAAAATTATCGGATTTGCCGAAACTGTGTACATACCTATATAACTTTATTTTCTGCATCGAATATATAATACATAAGGTTGCGCAACTTTAAGACTCGAAGTGATGAGTCGTTAACAGGCTTACAACGTTGCTCAAAGGATTGTAATCTGTCCGCGATTATTCGCGATAAACTTCGGGATTACCTTTTTTTACGGCCGAGTATGTTTGGCTTTCTTGAAAAATCCTCTCGGCGCCGAACGAGTTTCTCGATAAGGATCAGAAAACTGTGTACACACACGCCACAGCGACTTTTAATGAAATCTGTAAATGATTTTACGCAACCGTATTAATTTTTAATCCGACATGTTTATACCCGTCGTTTAATTTCATGTACTTTCTAGCTTCCGAAAGTTTGCTTTAAAGATCGGATTACAGGTAAAATTTTGCAAAACAAAGTCTTAATAAAGCAGCAACAGTCGACTTCTCAGTACACACATGCACACCTTCTCTCGGTTCACACGCGCCTCTATATACTCTCGCACAACACGTTCCTTCTCCTCGCGCGCACTTTTCTCCTGGCGGCTCGTAAATCTCCGGCGTATTTGCGTCGCGGAGGTTCAATGTCGCCCGTTCGTCAAATTTGCTCAGGTCTAGAGAGAGAGAGAGAGAGAGAAATACTATTTGTTCTGTTTTGACGAGATGTCTGTGCCAATTATAATCCAATGGTGTTGCATTACAGCGAGTGTAATTATCGCATCAAATTTATTATTCTCAATGCGTGCAGGCATCATCAGGACTCTCTCACGGGCGGCGAAATAGCGAAACTCGTATATCCGCCGAAAACTCGCTGCAGCATTATTATTAATATACGCGCGTGCGCGTATATAGATAAGCATCTCCCACGCCCAGCCAATCGGATATCTCGCTGTGGTGCGTACCTATAGACCGGCAATTACCGGTCGTCAGGCCCACCCATAAACTGGCTCACTCGCCCGCGCCATTTCTTCGATCTTCCCTCTCTCGTCGTTTCTCCCTCTAACTTTTCAATTTAACGCTTACCTCTCTAACCTACATGGGGGGACGAATCGTTGCGATGCAGCGTCGTGGGAGGGAAGATCGGTAATTCGACGCGTGTGCGAGTATATTTTGATTAATCGTGCCTGGATTATCGCGAGAGTTATTTTCCTGGTGCTTCTCTCGTGTGTGTGTGTGTGTATAGCCTCTGCTAATCCACGAAAAAGGTCTTCGATTCAGATAGCTGTTTGCGGTGTGAAGTGAGAGAGACATATAAGCAAAGCGATAAACGCGAGCCACACAAGCTGAAATCGAGCGGAACCACATGAGGATCGGTTGTTCGCGACAATGCATTATCCGAATCGAATACAGCGCATCTCTCGAAACAAGACGTGTGCGTCTAGTTAGCTCCGTCGAATATCTCGAGCGCGCAGGTATGCTGCAAGGCAACGTGATACTTGACCGACGACGATATGCTGTGCGGTCTGCGTCTGCGAGAGAGAAGCTGAAAAGAAACGAGAACGATTTTCGTTCGATATCGGGAGACACAAAGCTGCTCGTGTGAGTTACATGGTTTATGGATCGGTCTACGATTTGCTTCTTTTTTTTATCGTGAGAGGGAGAAAGATTATGGTTTGCCCTGAAATTGAGAATTCCGAAGAGGTGTCGAGGTTTTAAAAGCTTAGTCATGTAAATATACTATAGCATCTTCAAACGCATTACTATCGACGCTTGCCATGCCTTTTTTACAATAGATTTTTGCTACGATAATACATATTTTTCAATATGAAATACTAAAGCTAAATTCAAAAATAAAATAATATTGAAAAACTCCTCAAAAAAGAAATACAAGATCTCAGAACGCTCCAGATAACAGCGCATAAAGACATCTCCATCTCAGGCTGACATTACAAAACTCTCGTTCGTTTTTCCCGTGCAGTACACACGTATATACACCGCTTGTCGTCGCGTATCGTTATCCGATACGAGCGCGCGGGCCTCAGAGCTTCTCTCTCTCCTGCAGTTGATCAATCACTCTGTGCGATGGCGGGCCCGAAAAAGAGAGGAGAAGAAAAGTCGCGCGCTATTAATTATGCCGTCGCGCAAGTACCCTACACAAGATGACTCGGACATTTTCTCCGTCTGTACACGAGGATAAAAGTTCACCGACTGCACTCTTAACCCTTTCAGCGCCTGACGTCTCTTCGCTTTTTGTGTCTGCGCGAGGATGGAATGTATATATACGCGAACGAGTAGTACCTACTTGTGTTTTACGTCAGTGTCTTCATTAAGGACGTATAGAAGCTGGATTTCAGTTTAGAACGTTGTTATAATAATATTGTTGTAACGCGAGTACGTTGACCGGCGGCAACATAGGTGGCCCTCGAAAAACTTCGAAAATCTCGGTACAGCATCAGGAGCCACCCATGTTAACTGGTTTAACGTCTCTCTTTCGAAGCTCACATGTACGCACAGCGCCGCCGACAGAAAATCGTCGGGTTATTAATTAAGCCTCGCGAGCCGTCCCTTCATTAACCCAATGATCGTCATCGTCTCTCACGCTCTCTTCTCTTTCTGTTTCAGACGGTCGCCAAGAACCTGCAGTCCGAGCAGCAGTAAGTATCATGACTTTTATGTACCTTCCTGAGATGCGTATACGCACATGTGTTATATATATACGCCTATACTTATACGTATAGCCTCCTTTAAAAATGACCTTCATGACCGTGAGCAAAAAACTCGCGGCTGGGAGAGAGAGATTTAACGAGGAAAGAATTCAATTACGAATTTTTTTCCGAGCCGAGCCGCCGCTCATTGTTGCACGTCGTAAATAAAGCGATCTCTCCTTGTAGGGGCTTCTTTTTGCCTTTCGAGGTGCGCGCAACGCGTGAGTTTTCGCGAGAGCTTTTTTTACGGCTGTAGTTTGCGCTGCAAAGAAGGTTAATTTATTAACTCGCCGGGCGATTAAAAGGAAAATGAAATGATTATGGGGAATCAGCGGGATGAAAGGCTCGTGGATATGATCTCGCTTATGGCTTTATGCGGACGATAACTCTGAGCTGTGACACGTTAGAATTTTGCGAAGGAACAAATAAAAAAGATGCTTATAGGTTTATTTTCTACGAATTATTCAAATGCAGATTGCACGCGTGTACGAAATATTTTTCAACATTTATATACTTGATACCAGCTGTAGTGACTTTTTTTTTGTCGATATGAATAATATCATGTATTCGAGTCACAAGCCAGTTACGTCTTCTAAATCGCTTGCGGAACGAGTTATAGCAGTCGTCCGCGTGATATTTCACGTTTATACGGTACACTGTATCAAAAAAGAAACGGTTTGCTCCATATTCGGACATACGTCGGGAAAGAGGTTAAGCAGCAGTTTGCGCAATAGACTTTATAAATATGGATCGCTCTATTAAATTAACATTCGCTCGCGATGTTCCGTCTGATAAGAAAGACACAGGGGGATGTTTATTTGCTGGGAGATCGTACGTCAGTGCGAATCGCTCTCGATGTCCAGTATAGCACACGCAAATGTTGTCCCAGACGGGATGAATTATGTCGCGGGAAAGGGGCAGTTTAACTTTTTTTTAGGGAAGCCGGGATAGCAATTTGCTTTTTTCTTTCGCTGGATCGTTTGAAAGATTTTAGTCGTCGCTCTTCTTGTGAATAAGGTTTCTAATCAAAGTTTTTCTTTTCAGGTTCACCACGGCAATTTTAATGAAAGCATTCCCCAAACTCAAATACATAATCGACCTGACTAACACGACGCGTTACTATGACAAAGCAGTAAGTATATTCTTCATATACATGTGATATATTTCTCCCCGTCCAGTACATATTATGCAAATGAACCCTCATTGTTTCGAGTAAAATTAAATATCTATAAGCTCAGGTTACGATCGTGGGAGGACGTTCCCCTCTGTTGGGATGAACTTTTAAATAGACGAGTCAAGTCATTCATTTTCCAGTGACTTGTCAACGCATCTGAATTCTTCGATTCTAGTCCGATATGGGTTTACATCTCTTCTATATTAGTCCTTTGGACTTTCTTCTGTTGAGTCGTAGCTTTTCGTATAACATTGTCGCTGTATCTCAAAATAATCCATTAATCACAATTCCTTTCTCGGAGATAATTGCCGACATTCTGTAAAGTTGTTGTATACACAGTGGAACAAAACTTCCGTTCGATCAGGTGCTGTTAAAATTAGAGTAAATCTCACGAATCATAATCGTACAGAATTACTTTCCATTTCCTGTACCTAATCTAAATAACCCTTCAGTATATCCATATAAAAACTCTCATCACCGCAATTTCCACTCGATCATTTTCATCCACTATAATACTCCCCAGATTTTCTCGAAATACCAGCATGAACGTATATCAGTCATCTCGACGCTTTCCCTCCTCGTCGCCCTATTTTTCATGTACAGCGAGGTCAGTCCTGACTTTATTAAGCGTTTACGGAAGATCAAGAGCTGCGGGGCTAATATGGAGCGAGAGAGAAAAAGAGAGAGAGATAGGGTAAAACTAATGAGCTTATTATTGAATTTCCTGCCTCTATGAGGCTTTCCCGCGCGCTCTCTGATGCTGCAGTGTGGTAGTAGTAGCCGAGGGACGGGAGATCTAAGAAAACCGCGTAATAAAAGCCCATCAGCCACCCCGTGATGCTACTACTACGCTCTTCTTTCTGGGTCACTGTGATAGGATTATGGATCGAAGTTACTTTATAATAAGGTATGGCTTTTAGTTGGCTTTTATTTTTTAACGAGAGAATCTCGCTCATTTGTTGGATTATTAGCTTCAAAGCTGCTGGATCGTTCCTCTTTAAATTTAGATCTTTATTCCAACAAAATTGATTTTGAAAAAATACGCTATATTTTATCAATATTTTCATCTCCAGTACACAACCTATGCAATAAATTCAAAATGTAATTATGCATTCCATTTTCTCTGAATACCTGCACGAGTATACACCTATACACGCATCGGACCCGCGATGCAGAATGAAAAAAAGCTTCGGAAAAACCTCCGGTGATGAAAGACATAAATAATTCCTCTATTAAAATATGCGATGAAGAATTTATGAATTTCATCGGGAAAAACGCGAAGGTGAACCGCTGCTTATATATACATATATACTTCTCTCTTTCTCTCCATTTCTTGCTCGGCCTCGTAAATTTATAATCTCACCGGCTGCCTATACTAGCCCGTCATAAATTCATAAAGGGCGAGCGCGAGAGATCTATATTAGACTACAAATGAAGTTAGAGTCGACGGGGTATGCAGTGGGTATCTCTCGATAAAAATCTAAAGCATCCGAGGCTCGTTAAAAAAAGAGGAGCTTCCATCTCCGTCGAGCGCGTGACGACGGGAATTTTCATCGTGAAGGGTGATACCGGAGGAAAGACGCTTCTGCTCGCGGGCCTGGGAAGTTTTAGATGGTCAGTAATCGGTGCTGCTGATGGATAATGACACCTTTAGGCGTTAGTTGCTACTAATCCTGCAATGTTTGACAATTCAATATTTTTATTTTTAAATATTTTCGGATGTAAAGCTTCGAGGAGACAGTAGAAATCATAGCTTCGATAACTATGTATAGCGTGATTGTCGTCGGCATTAGCTGGAAGTAGAAATAGAAGTAGAAATCGATCAGAACTTCGCTAACAGTATAGCATTGACGACAGCAATCGTATTCTCGTAATACGTACGTCAATAATTATTCTGAGAACAAATTGTAGCTACCAAAGTTGTCGTTATCATCCTATATATGCCAGAAATGCATTTCATTTCCAAGCAAAAGAAAAAAGCATCCGATAACCTCACGTAACAGCTCAATCACAGCACAATAAAGGTCCTACTAATAACTCTTTCTCGCCTCCTTTCCCAAGCAATCGGCTCAACATTCAACTCCGGAGGGCCGCCCACGTAATTATTCATGTCATTAGTAATTAACGGGGTCGCTTGCGCTCTTCGTAATGATTAGCCTCGATAATTAGAGATACGAGAGCAGCTACTCTTCCACAGAGGAGGTTAACGCACGGCTTATTTAGCTCTTTAAATCTCACCTCTATATGCTTCTGTTGCTTTGTTTTGCGCTGATTGATTTGAGACGATTTGTCTCAAGGCCCTTTCCTCTGTTTCTCTCTCGATTTCTCGTATTCTTTTTTTCGCCAGTTTTTAAAGAGACGAATGTCTTAATCTCTACTGACGCTCGTTAAATTACTCGAAACGCTGCAGCACGCAGGCGTCGAATTAAAAAGTCGTTTAAAGCTCTCTCTCCTCGAATAGTCGGTATACACATTAAATCCAATAAAATCATCAATGTCCGCGCAAAGAGCTTTTAATTAGCCTCGTAAGGCTAAATCTCCGCGTGTATATATATACCTCACGAAAACCTGATATCCAGCTTATATATATACGTGGTACAGTAGGCACATGCTGATATATCCGTTTTCTCTGATCTACAGGACTTCACCAACGCCGGCGTCAAGTACCAGAAAGTTATGATTCCGGGAATGCAAGTGCCGCCGCTGGAGTATGTAAAAAGGTGAGTGAGCAAACTGCATAAAGTATACATACGCGTGCGTGCTCGCTTAATTCAAGGCCCCTCGTCGTCGTCGTCGTCGTTGCTGCATCTCTTCTTGGCTTCGCTATCCACCATAAAATCGGCTTTTACGATCCGCGGACGCCTTTCTTTTGACCGCGCGCGCGTGCAAAAGCGTGCGTATAAAAGTTCGCTGCAGCCGCGCAAATATACTGTAAATTTCGCGCTCGGTAATGAACGTCCGTTTTCTTTTTTCTCTCCTGTCGTTTAAAAAGCAAATATTGCTTTTGATAATCTTTCGTGTGTATATATATACACTATACTAAAGGGATTTCGAATTATGAGTATATTTTCGTGGAGATCGAGTATAGATATACGTATATACCTACTATATATCAGATTCAAAGTTACATATCGCTGCAGGGGAATTTTGACACGGTGGATCCGAACGAATGATCTTGTTGAAATTCGAAAAGTTTGGCAAAATTTTTCCCGGCTCCATGATATTATAGGAGAAGTGGGTTATTTTTGAAAGTTAGTTTTCTCAAGCGTAAGTGATATATACGTTCCACCTTCAACAACAGTTTTCCGGAAAGCAACTTTTGGGTTTATCTTACTGTGGCGGTTCTCTATACTTGATTAGATTTTTATGTGACGATAGGTGAATTCAAAGTTCCACCAGTTCCAAAGTATACAAAAACATTCGTGTTTTTTCATTGATCGCACCGCATCGTAAAAAAACAAACAATGACTAGAAAATGTTGTAAACATTCAAGTGGCGTGGGATTTCCATATGGCAATGAATTATGCATGCAGCGTTCAATAAACCTCGAGAATCATCCGCGACACTTATCACACTATTATTACGCTTGGTTCACAAAAATGCACTTAACCCACATCTCAAAAACGTACTTTCTAACAATATTTAAAACATTCCAAAATAGTATATAATAGTATACAGAACGGCAATCACGTACATATTCAAATTCAACCTGCGAGCGCCACCCGCTCCTGAAGTAGCGCATCCGCTATATCGAGTAAGAGAGAGAGAGAGAGGATAGCGTGGGCGCCCTTCGGCGATAGCTACAGTATATACGGAGAGAAACAAGTCGTGTAAGAGTCGTGTTAAGCGGCTATCTAGGCTTAATGCCAATCGTATTTCAACATACGCAGACCCCCTTTGGCGACTGCTGCGACGATTATTGCTCGGGCGATTGAGAAGCTCTGCTACCGATCGAGAGTCGAGAGGGTGGTGATTTGTTTGGAAAATGAAATTACTGGCGCGTCGTGTGTGATGCAACTTATTATTAGATAAATTGTAGGTGACGCTTCTTTTTCTTTCTGGGCTGATGATTAATCGGAGAAATGCGGCTGCCGGTTTAATGCGGCTATGTATATTCCGACCATTATTTTCTTACGTATATTATACATATATGAGACCGCATTCCTTATACCTATATATAATCAAGCGCAGATTCAATAAGAAAAGGAAGTTTACAACGACAATTTTTCGGAAATTCGAAGCTCTGCCAAGAGTAATCGAGGCCACACCCCCGGAATCTTTGGAAAAACCACCCGCCACGCCACGCAGCTCAATTATGAAAATAGCACAAAGTCTCGGCGAACAAGGACGCATAAACCAGCCGAGTCGCCGTGGAGCACCGTTATAGCGCGAGGAACATTGAAATCTATATATCCCCCACGGAAAAGGTCGAGAAGAGAGTCTGAAAACCAGATCTCGCATGCTCGCTCTCTCGGACTTTACTTTAACCCGTGTATAATAAGATCTAGCGCTTTACGAGCGGTCAGTGCTAAACGTATTCGCGGCACGCGACCGGCTCTCTCTTTCATTGTAAATTTCGTATCGTATTATCCGTCCGACAGCTCGGAAGAGAGTACAAGTTAACGCCGGACCGTTAAGTATCGATTTGAAGATGCTGTGGGCTATCGATCGGTTATAATTGGAGTGTCTTATTCGGTTGCGAATTCGATATACCTATGCAGCACTTGGAGCTAATTTAACGTAACGTTTGATATGGGCTTGTTAGAGCCTCAAGGTGTTTGCGAAAATAGTCGAGGCTCTTAAATCTCACGAGAGAGAGAGAGAGATAAGCCTGGACAAGCGCGCGTTTCGGTTACTCTAGATTCTATATCTAGTCTGAAAAGCATATACCTTCAGAGGTTATCTCGGGACACACTGCGCTTGCGAATTCCAGGTTATCTCCGATTGCTGTTCGATCGAGGTTTTGTATAATCTGCGAGAGCTTTGATATTACACTCTCCTAACGAGAGTAAATTCAGAGCCTAATAAAATTAAGCATAAAACGTGCGAGGTGCGAGAACAATGCAAAAACCGTTCGACTTCATTAAACAAATCTACCTCTCGCGCGACTGCTCGTCGCGACAGAGAGACTCTCGCAGAAGATGGAGTAGCGTGTTAACCTTTGCATGGCGCCATCGTGTAAGTAACCGTACGCATACATACATACGTATACCCACGAAGGCGTATAATACTCTCCACTGAGAAAGAGAGAGAGAAACACGGACTCGTTTTTCCTTCTCAGCGCGCTCTCGCGTCTCGCATGCAAAATAGGCCCGCGCCCAGTACCGGCCGGCTAATTAACTGCAATAAACGTCCGATGATTTACCGAACGCGCGCAGCGCGTGTCTAGCTCGTTTGCTTTCTTCGCACGCCGACGAGAGAGAGAGAGGAAAGTGTGCGGCGGATCGAAGGCGTTGTTTCGAATGAACTTAATTTTTTTTTAGTGTAGCTTTGAGTGCAGTTGGTGAAACCTATGATAGAGAAAAATTGAAGCGCGATATTTGATGTACGAGCCAAGTAAACATTTTCCAACTAAAAAAGCCATTACTATCGAGCGGTAAATATATACATATATACAGCCAAGGCAAATTTCCGAGCAATAAAAAGTTATTAATGCCTCTCAAGCGCGTTTCCAAGGATGTCGAATTAACGTTTTACTTTCGCTCGCGACTTTCTGTCGATATTGAAGGCTCATTTGTCTATCGTTTTTCTGTATATACATATACATAAAAACGCGATTATACAATGTCGCGCGCGCGCGCGTTCAATGCCGAAAGCATAAATGCAAATGATTTGGATTTTCGCGCGATTTACACATCAGAGTCTGCGATTTTGAAAGAAACATTTTCGCAAGCTGCGTTTTCGAAAAGTGAATGCATAACTCAAAAATTCCCTACTTCGCCAAAACAGCACTTTCCATGAGTATATATAATATATACAAAACAACGCGAGCCTTTACACCACAGTGGCAGGTACCATCGTCGTAAACTCGCGTTTTTTTTATTCTCTCTTTCTCTGTCTTCGTAAGCTTCTGCAGTCAGTTTTCCCACAATGACACACAGTATACGCATTCTCGCTGAATGTCGCAAATACGCGAAAGCTCAGCAGAAGGAGCTCTTTATGTGAGCGCGGGTGGCCCCCGCGAGAGAAAGGAAGAGAGAGAAAGATTTTTACTACGTCGTCATTGTCGCCTTGACTTTGCATTTTCACTTGTGCGCGAGAGATACTCTGCAGCCCTTTCGGTTTTGTCTGCGCTATACTCTTTCTGCGGTTGACAAATGTGTATTCGAAATTCTTTCTCTGCACAGCAGTATATACGTATTATACCTCGTGTTCCAAAGGTTTTACTTAAGCTCTCCGGTACTTCAGAAGACTACTTTACTTTTTTTTCTCGAAACGCGTCGTGAAAGATGTAAAATATACACAATCGACAAAGAGAAACTCCATTGCGTCATCAGGCTCGTCAAAGAGCTGTAATCTTTCCTTGGCTACGCTTCCATACCTCTAAATTTCATTCGCCTTCGCGCGCAATTAACTGCATCGAAGCGCCGATAGGATCGGCGAAGGTTCTCGAGGTTAACCTAGGCGCCACTTAATGTCCTGGATATCCTTGAACTCGCGGATATTCTACTCCCTCTACTCGCGACGTCTGTGTGTGTGTCAGAGCCACGCGACATCTTATCTTATCTTATCTCGGATTATTTTCCGGGGATGTATTGCGCGAATGCTCGCACGTGATTTTAGAGATTCTTTATGTGGCTTTTATTGGTTTACGTGTCGTGTAATTTTATTGCTTGACTGATGGGGTACTTGGATTTTATGCTATATTATAAGCGAGAATACGTGTGATTGTTTTGATGACGTAGCCGATGAGTGCGGTGTGTGTGTGTGTGTATCTTCATGGAAATGTAATTACAAAATTATTCAAAGTGTCTAGTGTATATCACACGGTGACTCGTAAGGTTGCATAACGTATTATGTATGTTTACTGCATAATTAAATCAGCGGAGGAACTGTTTATTTCTGAAATTTTTAAACATTCTTCACGGTATTAATAGACGCGAACAATTAGTGTTGCGTAGGTATATAGTGGTAAGAAGAAATATAGACTCATCGCTGCGGTAATATTTATCGGCCAATTACCGAGCAAGTTCATCGGATTCTGAAAATCTTGATAAAAGTCTTGGCAATAGACGCGATTGGATATTTTAATCCTCTCTCTCGCGCGCGCAAGATCAAATATAGAAGTCGCACGTCCAATTACAGGACGAAATTCCACTTTGAAAAGCTTTACGATCAACTTTCTCCGCTAATACTTTTTAACGAAATTAATTAACGCGAGCATTTCTCAATCTATTTTCCAATAAATATAGAATCGACGGAAAAGCAAAACTTGATCGACGCCATTCTCCGTATAATTAATTAATAAGAATAACTTTAATCGTCGAATTTATTTGTCGCATAAATAAGCCTATACTGGTATACTAATACTACACCTCGAAGAAGAAGAAGAAAAAAAGTCGCCGCGCGCGTAAACGATCGAAGAAGAAAAACGACGATGGCATATCGGAATTTAATTTATGTAATCCATAAACTTATTTACTTCGAATTTCGTCATTTATTAGCGCGAGGGACTCGAAAAATAATCGACCTTTCCTCGTGACTATAATGCATTCCTCGATCATGGTTTTCCTTGAGTTTTTCATAGCTGAATTAAATCTAGCGCCGCCGTTACTGCCGGCGACAGTCGCCACCGCTATATTATACTGCTGTATATCGTGATCGATTGCGTGCATTTGCATATACTTTTGTACGTTTTGTCAAATTGAAATACACCTACGTGCAGTTTTTTCAAAACTGACTCTTTAATATTGATCGAGCATTAGAATCAATTTCGGCCGTATATATTTCGAAAGTTTTCTACTACTTGCACTTCTCGCGTATTTACGACTTCGAAGCTATATGCAATACAGTCGAGTCGCTGGAAATTGAAACATAAACAAACTCTATCTACTGCGTATACGTAATTGTACGTTTTGAAGAGTCTCGTATTGTTTCATTCGGACGATCCGTCAGGTGCGAGGTATATAAAAATAAAATCCACATAATCCCGTTTTCCATAACTGAAACCTCATCGTCGTCTCTCTCACTCTCGTAGACCTTTGTGTGCAAATGTATCCCGCGCGAAAGCACAGCATCAGCATGAAATCGCTGCAGCTCTCGAAAGTCCATCGAATCAGGTACAACAAATTACTCCTTCGCACGTGGAAGCACAGCACAAAGGAGTACGACGCTCTGAATAATTCATCGTGCGAGGCGTGTAATAAGCTACTCGATTTTGTCGCAGCTGGTAAACACTGCGAGCAGAAGAATCGCTGACCTGTTAGCGAGAGCCGTCTAAACGGTGCTTCCCCGAAGCCGAGGAAGGTAATTAGTACAATTAGGTGTGCGAGATGGATCTGAGAAGTATATAAATACACTACTACTACGTAGAATTTTTTCAACAATTTAAACAAACAACCGAGATTTATACGATTATTCAAATCGAACGCCTCGAAAAATAAAGCAAAGTAAAATCCCAACGCACTCTCCCACAGAAACAATCAGCCCGCACTCGTCGTCGCGAAAGCCTACTCCAAGGATCTGCAACTCGCTCTCAGAGCTCGTACACACATATATATATATACGCTGCTCGTGAGATCGGTAAACAAACGTGGCGCGTATGAATCACCTCGTGCGCGTACGTACACACACACAGCCTCCCAAGGCACGCGTCTCGTCGCGTGGGCGTCGTCGGCGTGGCGCCTCGCGTGCGACGTCTTTATATTACGCGCGCCGACGTCGAACATCGGTTTTGCGCGTGTCGCCTGTCTCTAGACGCTGCAGTACACACGGAACAATGAGGATGTAAGTAAGGGGATACGCGTTTGAGGGCATGTGATTTCAAGGGCGATACTGTTGGGATTAAGGTGAAGCGAATGCTTGGTTCTCAGGAAGATGAGGTGTACCCAAGATCGTGTTGTATATATACTGTATTATGCTAAAAAGTAGAGGCTCGTTAAATGTTTTGTTATTGCAACGAAGGATTAATAAAGTATAATAAAAAAAGAAGAAGTATGATTTCAATAAACCTAAGAGCTGCATATATTCCCACAACGTGTCAGAAAGTGGCTAATTAATTTGCGAAATCCCTCCCAATTAATTCTCAATCCAAGCATCTCCTCCTCGATTTTCTCGACGTTTATACGGCCCGCAGCAGAGCAGCGCGTGTCTCACCCATCTCAAATATTTTGACGTAGCCCATTCTCTCTCGGCGCCTCGTCAGGCGAGAGAAACGCCGCGATTGTGGGTGGTACACTCTTCTGTCTTTCTCTTTCTCGTTTCTCGAACGAGATGTAGCGGGAAAGAGAATAAGGAATTTGTTTTTTTTCTTCAGCGCCTTATACTTTCGTCGTAAGGTCGTAGGGTTTAATGAGTGCTGACCTGGAATTTCGCGGGTACACACGACCAACGGAATTCTTTTTATTATCGCTGTTTGCTATAATACGGTATCCGCTCGATATCGATTGATTCGCGATGACGCGTTTCTTTGGTATGCAGTGTCTTCAACTGTACTTTCTTAAAGCGCAACAGAGGAATCGTGACGCTAGAGGGGACCACCCCGACGATCTCTTCATTACGCAAATTCACCCGGTGCTCTCTTCTCTCGCCTCATTATAACGCACCTTCTCGTATACTCATTATTCTCGACAAACCTGACGCAAAAAGTCCCACAAGAACATCGCACTCGTACCCGAAGCTCTTCGTTTTCCTCCTGCCTCTCGAGACTAATAAGAAGCTTTTACTCAATTTGAAATATTAAATTCATAATTCAAACTACTTTCCCACAATCGGTGCCTCGAAACGAGCAATCGAAGCCTCGCAATCCGGAAGTATCCACTGATGTATACAAAACAAAGTGATGCGCATGTGATACACGAGCGCGCGAGACTGCAGTGTTTGCCGAGTACTCGTACCCACGGGATTCCCGGTGCTCTGAACGTTTACTGAATCTTTTCATGCATTTGGAGTGTCCTCGAGATCAGACTGACTAACCGGTATAGGCTATCCTGATGGGCTGGATTTTTCGGGGAAGTGCTCGTGATTCAGATTTGTAATTGCGCGCGTGATTTTACTTTATTGGATGCTTGACCTCCTTTGTGTACCTATTCGTTTCCGAGAACGCTGGAAATCGACTGGAAATTTTTCAAGTGAACCTCTCGATCCTATAAAGTCAATAGACTTTCATTTCCTGTTGGAGTTTAATTTCAAAATCAAACACAGATTATAGTCAGAAGCCATTCAGATGATAGCAAATTTAATTTTTCTGTTTTTTTTTTCGTTTTCAAGCCACACTTAAAATTTCACCATCTCACGTGGTTTTCGGAACGGGCGAGCAGTTGCAGTCGTTGTTAGGATTCAACTTTCCCGGGCAGGGCGTCGAAGTCACAATATCTTCAGCTTCTTTCTCGTTTCCCTTATCTTGCGGCTGTTCCTTGTCCGAAACTTCAGCTGCCGGCTGCTGTTCTCCGTTTGGCGCACTTTCACTTTCTTTCGGTTTATCCTCCTCGCCGTCCTTCTTCTCTTCGGCAGATTCCTTACCCTTTTCTGCCTGGGCTTCCGAATCCTTGGCTTTCTCTGGATCCTTATCTTTCTCCTTATCCTTGTCACCGTTGTTGCTCTTCGGTGACTCAGCCGCAGTATCTGGAATTGTAACCTTTACATTTCAATGCTCGGCTGTATGTGGTATCTTTAAAAGTTGTGGAACTGATGTTGGGACGAACCTTGTTTGGAGGAATCGGTTTTTCGATCGGGTGATGTGCTCGCTAAAAGTTAATATTTTCAGATGTGAGTGAGAAGATAGAATTTCTAACCTAATCGGAAAATACGTATTAGTTTTCATTACTGTCGATACGACGTCGAACAACCGCTACTCCACTGAGATCGCAGTGTCTCATCGGAGATTTGTGGCTAGGATAGGGTGGCGGTAAAGGGATGACGGAATCTTGCCGACAAGGACCCGGGATTATAACCTCATCTTCGTAAGTCAAAACCCGCTTGGTCTTGCAACAGGGCTTTTTCTGCCGTGACTCTCGTTGCTGATCGGCACTGGCTCCCTGAGGTGAACTGAAATGATCGATATAATTTTCAAGGTTACCATAATCAAAACAATACGCAATTTTAAACGCGAGGTTATGACTACTCACAGTTCGTTATTATTCTTCGGCGTAGCGAGTTCCTTCAGCTCATCCCCGGGACAGTTGCACATCTTGCCGTTTTTCCCTTCCACTTTGAAAATTTTGAGAAAAAAACCACAGTAATAATCCTAATCTGAAGAGTCTCGTAATAATTTAGACGAGGTGGCCGAAAGGATTGAGCGATGACATTTCGCGCATCGGCTGCTGCAGCAGAGGCCGCGGATATTGACGCGACGGCCACTCGAGCCGGGATTCATTACGTTCAGGGTCGAGTCGAGGAAAGAGCGCGAGTATGACAGCTGCAGCATGATTGCGCGCACTTCAGGTCAGTCATGTGTCTCCACACCCGATGGCATGTGTGTGTGTTCGGTATGTTAATCCGTATTATGCTGATTATTATTATTTCGATTGCGATCGACAGCAATTCTGGATTTTTCGTAAATTTTTATGAAAATAAAAGTGTAAAGTATTATAATGATATTATGCACGTTATATTATGCACGGAGAGTGAGAAAAAAAATTCTAGGAGTCGGGAGCTTATTGAAAGTAGCGATTGCTATCAGCACCGGCGCGCAAAGCAGTTTGTTGCTCGGGGGCGCGTGCAGCCCGTCGTTATACTGTATATATTTATATATTCGATACTAAATGCGCTATGGGCAATTTCGCGCGCTGATATTCAAATGAAATGGGCTTGTAAAAGCCTTCATAAACGTTGCGCGCCTCGAATTTACTGCGCAATCTGCATTTTTAGCGCCAGGCCAAACAACGGCGCTGGGATTTGTCAACTCTGATTCAATTTAGAGATAACCTGCTCGATAAACGTTATATATATATGTCTCTAAAAATTATTAGTAAATTGACAAAAATAAGCAACGACATAATAGTCTATACATCGAGAGGTCGACGTACGATTCTCGTCCAGCTCATCGACTTGAAGAGGCTGTTGTTGATGGATCGGCGCCCTTATAAATATTGATGCCGTCCATGTGTGTGCATTAGTCTCGCTCTCGATTTTCGGATGCATTCAATAGCCGCAGGAGAGCGACACCTCGACGACGATCTGTAATTCAAATGTGGCTCTCCAGGCGAGAAGAGACCCAATTGACTCGGTTGATTTTTTTTTGTTCTTCGTAAAAGGGGGATTAGGGAGTAGTTACACTCCTGCTGGGAGGTGGTGCGCTTTTGTGTATTGTCTTAAAAAAAACTAATGGACGATATAATGTTTAATACTAAAAATCACCGCAACTGTTTCTTTCTTTATTTCTCGAGCGCGCAGCGCGTCAGTAGTCGTTTGTCGGCTTTCTCTCTTACGCCGAGCTGCTTCGGGAATTCTCCATAAAGTTTCGAATGCGCCGCCGCTGCGTGAAAAATGACGCGCCTCCCAAATTGTTTAAGTAATAGAGCCATTAATCATTGATTTTTCGGACTACGCGCCTACATGGCTTTCCGTCCAAATTGATTTTCTCAAAACGCTCGTGGAATTCCGATTCATTAGAGACTGTATCATTGAGAATATACACAAGTTAAAAATAAAAACAGCAACAGGTATTATAGACGTTTTGATAATACCTTTCGAGCTCACACAACTGATCCGTTTGTCAATACAAACGTCGAGAAAATTACACGAAACAACCGCATATAATACTTCACTCCAGCCAATATCCTCTCCCCAAACTCACTCTCTCTCTCTCTCTCTCCGCTTATTATTACCACTCTTTCTGCTTTCGTCATACCATCATCCCGAGCGCGCACCGTGAAACGAACCGACCGGTTGGCTTTCTCGCATTGTGAGAGTCATTATGATGAGTTAAGCGATCTCTCGCCCTTTTTTTCGGCCTTTTTTTCCTTCTTCTTCTTCTCCGCTGCAGCGTTGCATCTTATGCTGCGCGAGGAGTGAGTTAGTAGTTATAATCACGTTAGACTAATCGCTGCTGTAGGGGGTTGCAGCAGCAACAGCAGCAGAGGAAGATGAAAGGGATGAGAGGGCGCTAAAACGGCCTATTAAACGGCCAATTGGCTCTGCAGCGCATGGTGTAGGGACTGTGTTCTCTCTCTCTCTCTCTCTCTCTCTCTCTCTCTCTCTCTCTCTCTCGTGCGCCGCTTTCATCTTGCGTTTTGTCTTGTTCCTTGCTTCGCGTTCTTCGAAGATGCGCTGGCGGTGCATCGAAAAATGCGTCAGAGGGATCTTGTGATGCTTTTTTTTATAGTTTGGAGGTTGATTGATGGAGTAAAGATGCGATTTGCGTTATAGTTTTTAGTCGATTTTCGATGAATCATTAATAGAACGTTGTCTTTGGCAAACAACATGGCGAAATAAGAATAAAGAAGTAGTTACAAGTCATACAACTACGTGGATGCTAACAAAACTTTTTCTTCTGATTTCAGATTCTTCAAAGCCATAGAAAAATTCACAGAGGAGTGCGGAGAAGGTAAGCATGTTAAATTTGAAAATTCATTTCAAACGCTTTCAATCGTCTATACCGAAATACGCACGTGAAGTGACGATTCTCGCACTAGTCACTTTTGAGGCGTCAGATCGATCGTTCGCCAGAGACGAGCTCGTGTCGTCGTCGATCATTTTTCTCAGCTGCGACTTCCGTAGATCCGCTGACAAATTCGACTCTCTTAGGCAGCTGTGATTGACGAGCATTGATGTACCGTCAATCGCTACGGCAAATCTTAGTTGTTACGAAGAAGTTTATACTATATTTTTCAAAATTTCGATCTTAAACCGTAAATCAATCACAGCGAGATTTTACACTCGTCTAATAAGACAAGTCGGCGTGTAATTCCTCATTTTATTTCATGTAACCGCTTCTTTTTTTATTGAATCCAGTAAATTGTAAGAGCAATAAATCAAGTTCACAATTTTACAAATATATCGTTAAAGCCTCGACTTTTACAACTGCTAACTAGGCCCAGTAACTGGTACATTAAAAATCGAAGAAAAATAAAATTCTCCCATGATAGCTCTTCGATTCACCGTTCAATTCAACTTCGGCGCGCTCGTAAAAAAAAGAATTCATTAACTTAACATTTTTATAGCGAGCGGACAGGTCGTCCTCGAAAGAGAAAAAAAAAATACCTTCCCCGCGCTCGAAAGAGAAGAAAATCAATGTCAAACAACACACGTACCAGAAACCAAATAACCGATAGCGGCTCGGCTCTTAAAGCGCCAATAAACCATATCGGCTAAATTAACTTTCTTCGGCGTTTTATGCCCTTTTCAATTTTCCCCGATAATACAGCATCGCATATGCATATACGCGTGACTGGAAGAAACCGGCATTCTTAGGAGTATATGATCCCGCTACGGGAAAAAAAGTCCACTTAGTTGCGTCTTATCTCGCGTTAACCCGTCGAGTACAGGTCTTTTTCCGGATTATATTATTCGAATCGCCCTCTCGACACCTTTTGGGTCGGACTGGCTTTTAAGCCGGACCTCCATTAGGGATTACTCAAGGGTCATTTGTTTCTGGGAGGCGTGTGTGCGCGTTTTCTTCTTTGGGAAATTATTTGACGCGCGATTAGATACAGAGCTCCAGTGTGTATATGGTATGGAGGTTTTGGTGTCAAGGATTAATAAGGATAATTGATTCGGCGATTGGGAAATCGTATAGGTGCGTTTGCTAGAATTAAGGAAAAAATCCAAGTTTTATGCACAAAACAAGACTCGAAAAATCGATCTCAGACCACTTTCTCAAAGCTCCACCTCTCGACCACGATTTTCGCGCACTACAGCAGCAGCAGCAGCCGCCTGGTATGGTATAGTCTCGCCGGGTATCCCGGAGCGACACGGTTAATGTGGCAATATGATATATGTATATGCAAAGGCGAACGCGAGGGAGTAGAACGCTCGCGCGCGTATACATCCGACGGCGTGTGCGCGCGCGCATGCATAAAGTCCGCCGGTAGAGAAAGAGAGAGAGAGAGAAATGTATATGTACGTGCGGCGGCTGAAACGGGAGAACGTTAACGTCGCCGCTGCGCCCGGTACATAAACCTGAAAAATACGACTCGGACGACGTCGTGCGGAGCGAGCTCTTTGCCGATTTTCCGCCGCCGCCGCCGCTGCCACTGGGTATATCGATCGCGCCGTTAAAAAGTTCAAGCTTCCGCGAGAGAGCGCATAATACCGATCCTCCTCTGATGTGCGAAACGATATGCGTTTTTCCATGCTCGCGCTGGGAGATTTTTCGAGTTTTTGAAAAGGCGACGGCTGTATTTTATGCAGATGCGTTCGCGAGGTGGTCGATGCATCATGCGCCGAGCTTTTGTATTTTTGGCGGGAAATCGTTGAGGTATTTGCATGTTTTGAATTTATCGGTGTGCGTATACGTTTTCTAAAAGAAAAAACTTTCTTGAATCTAAACCAGCCTGACGAGCAAAACGATATAGGCAGTGCACAGCTTATAAAACGCTCGCTCGCGCGCGCCGAGTGAAAAGTTCCGCGGCAGCGGTGGCGCACTCCCGCTGTTGCGCCGCATCAGGCATCGCTCAACGGGAGCCGAAAGCGCGAGCAGCGCCGCCATCAATTAGCTGCCCCAAGAAAGCGAGAGAGAAAGATAGCCGCAACGGCAGCCTCGATTAATTCGAATCGAGCGTGCGGCCGAGATGCGCCGCTGTTCGCACGAGAGAACCCTTGTTTCTTTTTTAGAGGAGTTTTGTGTATATGGAGCTTTACTTGTATTTTTTAGTTGGGATTTTGAATAGCTGTGTAAGAGCGTGACTTGAAGTTTTAGAAATTTACGCACTTTTTTTGAATCTCTCAAATGTTTAGTAGTTTAGGTATACGTTGCTGTGGAAAATGATGAAATATTTTTTTAAAAATGTAACTTTACTTTTGCATCGGCGATTGGATTAGACACTGATGTTGGTAGTCAAAATATTTGTAAATTTACCGCATGGAATACTGCCTAGACACAAAAAAATCCACGCGCGTATAATACGGTGAGCAGACCCCCTTCGGACGATAAATAAGATTGTCTCGTGTAAGCGTCGGGTCCGAATCTTCTCGCGCTCCTATCTCGCACTCTTTCTCTCTCATAGGGATTAGGCGCACTTGGATTAAGGGCGAGATCTTTCGAGGCTTCGGAATGAGTAATATGGATCCGGCGTGTGCGAGAATCGCCCATAATTCAGCCTCTTTTTTCCCCGAATTAGCATAAAATGCAATTATACCGGCCGGTTTATTAACGATTAAAGTATGTGTTTTGGATACTATCCCGACTGACTCGCCGATGATTTATACAAGACAAAAGCAGGTTGATTCTTCCTTTTTGCCGGGGTTATAAATCTACTCAAAGTTGCGAATTTCTAATGCGATTCTATATTATATTATACTCATCCACGGAATGATAAATTATATATCGTGTTTGTTTTTCTAAAAGCGCACGAAGTTACACAGCTAATTAACGTTCCGAAAAACATCGTCCGCGAAATGAGAGACGCGCAAGAAGTTGCCTGCAGATGTTCCGCGACAATGAGAGAAGGTCATAATCGTTTTCTTATTTCTTTATTTCGGGGCGCGCGCACATCAGAGCGTATGCAAAATTCGCCGACCTCGGAAGTGGACGACGTCGTCGTCGTCGTCGTAGAAAAAGAAGAAAGCTGACGTGGCGCGTGAACGAGGCCAGCTCTTGGATTACCGTTGCACATTTTTCGGGTTCTTTCTCCGCCCCCTCTCTTCCTGATGCTCTGCGATTCTTATCGCCGTTTTACTTTTTATCTGCGTCTTTCTATGTGGTTTTCAAGGTCGACGAGACGTTCTTTCTCTCGGGACAGTTTTCATTGTTTTTATAATGCCGGACGATTTAGGAATGAGTGAGTCACGGAAAATTGAATATCTCTGTTCTTGATAATATAATGCAATATTTTTCCGGACTCCAGCGTTCAAACTTCTTGCATACTTCAGTCTAGCGATTTAGCCTCTTTTTTAAAAAAGTTCATTTGCATAAACTCCAGCTTAGTAACACAGTTTTTTCTTGCACTGAAAAAGTACACCGTCAGGCGAACGTCTAATTTCTAACCTGCAGGTACATTCGGCAATGAATATCGATTGCTTCTCCGATGAGTCAAGTGCAGCCCGTAGAAAACCGGCCGCTGCAGCACACGTATATATATATATATGGTACTACCTACACACGAGCTGCAGCGCCGGCGTTTCTCCGAAGCGCCTCGCCCCGTTACAAAATAGAACGATCGCCACTGCAGTCGTTGCTTCTCTTTCTCTAAAACATTCAGCGCGCCTCGGACGTATATACATATATACACACTCGATCAATAAACCAGGTGGTCGCCACTGCCGCCGTCGTCTTCCCAGAAGTAATCAACACGTGTTTTCCCCTTCTGCTATGCTGTGCTCAGTTGAAGCTACTTCCGAACCCACGCGAGTCAATGTCCCTTTCTTATTATACGAAACTCGCTTTCCTCGATGCATCGTGTATGCAGGTACTATTGGGATTGATTTGGAATATTTGATGCGAGTGTATATGTTTGATCGTGGTTTTCTGCCAGTTATATGTAGAGGGTCAATAGGAATGAGCTTTGAGAAATCGTTTTTGGGTCTCAATCAACGGCGTTACGAAAATTTGATTTTCAAATCGTTTCGCTTGATTTAAATAACGAGTTGTGTCTGTGTGTATCCACTGTATCGTATTTCATCGTTAGCTATACCACGTGTGGAATATCGACTAGTTAATCAACTTTTCACATAAAATTGAGGTTAAACAAAAAACGAATTATGTTACATTTTTTTTTCTCTTCAAATATCACACTCTCGTATTTATTTTGTCCACTTGCTGCAGGTTCCACATTGTTGCATAAACCATTTTAACACGTTTGTCGGTCAATTATCGACATAACAGCGAAAAATATATGAATTTTCAAGAAAGCGCCAACGTCATCATTATACCCGAGATCGTTTTACTGCGAAGCGTTTTCTGAAAGAAACATTCTTATTATAGTAATACAACGAAGGGCTTTTTTAAAAAAAGCAGCGCCGACACCTTGTTGACCTCGTATACAGGCAACGCCGATGGGGTCAGAGGTTGCGGTAAATTTCATAGCCCGCGAGGTCGACCGATCGATCGAGAGTATCCGGATAAACCACTCGCATCTCGTCGGTATACGCGTGTATACCGATACCTACTCTGTTTGCTCCCACTTGCGACATTATATTATATCCTTTTCGAAAAAAAGAATGTACGAGGCGTTAAAATAAAACGAGCGGCGCTCTTTCATCAACTTCTCACCGCTGCAGCAGCCAAAAAAAAGAGATGCGAAAGCGGCTCTGCGTTTCCTAATCGGTATCTGCTTCCATCGCCAAATTGGCTCGGTGATCGATCATGTACAGTTTTTTTGAGAGAAAAGCCGACGAACGCGGCGAGAGTGTGTTCGGAGAGGTATTTTTTTCCTTCCACTTGCGCTAGTTCTCGCGCTTTACTAAATGCTCGATTCTAGTAGAGTGAGCCGGAGGATTGATCATGGGCCGATTTTGTATGACATGATGTTTACCAATTCGGCGACGTTGGGAAATATCACATGCACGCGTGTAGACGAGATGTAGAAGTGAAAGATTGATTGAAAGCCTTTGTAATTGATTTAATTAGCGTTATACTAGTACGGAATTCGGTAGCTTCCATTATGCACAAAATATCTTGTTATTATATGTCGACTTTTTCTGTTTTATTTCCAGATGAACTTATAGGAATCCACTGTACCCATGGAATTAATCGAGCAGGGTATTTGATTTGCAGGTATGAATAAGGAAACTCTACTGCTTGAGCATTATCTTGCTGCGCTTTTTGCAGGATAACATTTATTCGTATGATATAGTTGAGTTATTGGAATTATTAACGTAGACATAACTATCGCATTTACAGGTATCTTGTGCAACAATTAGGCTGGAAACACTCAGATGCCTTAAAAGGTAATACAAGTTTTCACACATATTACTTTCAAGTTTAACTGTTTCAGACAGTTATTACAGTATTTTAATGCTAAATTTAACTTACCTCAATGATAGGTTTTGTTGTAAAAATGCTATACATGAAAGAAACAATCATTCATTTTTTCGATTAAACTCATTGTCTAATTATCGACTACAGCTTTTTTAACAAGAATATTTGCAAATAATTTTGAGTATCGGCATGAGCAATTGTTGCACATTCTCATCGTGAATACAGTTGCCCCCTGACTCAAGTTGTTCAGGGTACGACTGTACAATATAATCCTGAACCTGAGCTTAAAAGTAGATTCGTATAGTGACAGCTAAATAGCCTAATTAAATTCTGATTTCAGCTTTCGCAGACGCTCGTGGTTACGCGATTGAACGTGCGACTTACGTAACTGATCTCAATCGTGCACCGCGCGACTCGAAGCTCGACGTAAGCAAGGTCAACCTGGACGTACCCGTCAAACCTCAGAACAACAGGCCTCGCATGAAGCACCAAGGTCCACGAGGTCCTCCCTTCCCACCCATGGGCCCACCAGCGCCACGTGGCTTCATGAACGGCGGACCCTTTGCACCGCCACCTCTCGGTAAATTCGGACCTCCGAGGCCCCCAGCCTTTGGTCCACCAAGACCCCCACCACCAATGGGTGGTCCTCCTCCGCGTGGTCCAATGTTCGGACCCCCCAGACCCCCACGCGGTGGTCCCTTCGGACCGCTACCCCCACCACCGCCGATGCGACATGGGCCACCGCTACCCCCACCACCAGGAACTCGAGCCATGCGCATACCTCCTGGTCCCCCAAGACCACCTCCAGTCATGGGACCACCGGGCCCTCCAGCACGACTACCTCCTGGTATGCCGCCCAGAGTTGCACCGCTACCCGGACCACCAAGGCCTCTACCTGGTCCCCCTATGAGGTTGTCGTCCAGCAAAATAGCGCCGCCTAAGGGACCTATTACTCGCGCTGTTGGAAGGTCAGGCGTCAAACAGATCAAAGATCAGGATTTCACTGCGGATGTGTTCGAGGAGAACCTGGCGGCCAAACCCTCGAGAGCTGGTCGCAAAAGACCGTATCGTAAAAACTGACGATAGATGAGAGGATCGAGAGAAGGAGTGTGAATTACGTGTTTGTGTAGAACGCGCCGATGAAGAGAGTTTTACTGCAGGACTCGCTGGAGGCGTATGTCAGCGATTTGATGGACTAAACTGATCAGATATTGGGCGCGCGAGATCACTTGTAAACATTGTCATATTTTTCATCGAGGCTCACTGGATGCTTCTCAGTCTGATACAGTTCTTTCTTTTTTAGTTTTTCTTTTAACACATTCACAGTATTCCTTTGATCGACGATTTGTATTAGCTAGAATACAGTGAAATGGTACGTACTCGTATTGTGTATGTAGTTTTGAAGTTTGAGCTTGACTGTGAAAGTCGTTGCTTTCGCTGCGCCGAACAGTTTGTTTTTTTTACTATCGACAAGGAGTAAAATATGTATTTTTTATTTCCTTAGTTTTTCTTTTCTCTATTGTGTACAAAAGTACACAGGGCCACTTGTATTTTTCTCAGAGTCAACGTTTTTCACCTATTCTATGTATAATTACGCCTCATAAGCTTCTTTCATCATACCTATATTTTGTGTACTTTTAAACGCATTGTATCGTGAAAGATTAGTAAATATGCTACTTATTGTCATGCCGATATCGTGCGGTATAGTGGCTTTAATTAATTTTGAACTATAAATAAATGATCGTTCTATACCAAGCGTGTTCATTTCTTATAAATCCTTCAACTCCAATCCTCAAACATCGGTAAGTATCAACATTGATAATAATTTGTGTGTATCTCCGTCTCTTACAAAAGTACACGATAATAATAGCGAATCTTGTCTCTCGGAGTCCCATAGCTCAACGACCAGCTTGTCTGGAGTAATTTAATCGAGAAACCAGTGCACCGAGCTTGATCGCGATATATAACGAATGCTCGAGCGCGCGAACTGACAATCGTATACGATACGATCGAGCGTCGATGATTTCATTGCCTGCAAGGAGGCAAAAATCGACGAGGACACCGTGAGTATATCTTTCTCGAAATGACGGCTTGGTTAATAAGTCAACGTCTTAATGCTCTCGGTTATACTAATTGTTGAATATCGTCGATCGCGCAATGGAGCTTATTTATTATACAATCGTCCTTACAAATCGTGACGCTATAACGTTATATTTTCTTCGACGTTTGAATCGTTCTCTGTGCGCAATCGTTCCACTTTTTTTTTACAGAAGAATTTAACGGTTCAATCACGTTCGTCTCGTTATTACTTCTCGGAATAATATCGTTACACTTATATATCTCATGTTTGTTCATATCGTCCTCCTTATACAAAATAAAACGAACAATCGATCAAAAGACTCTCGCTAAGAAAATTTTTACCAGCTATTGATTACCCTCATCCAACAACTTCACTTTCAATATTCACGCACCATATGATTATCTTGATTTCCAATTCACAAAAAAGGATAAAAAACGAGCGCGCATAACTCACAC
Source organism: Cecidostiba fungosa (assembly GCA_900474305.1). NCBI lineage: Eukaryota > Metazoa > Arthropoda > Insecta > Hymenoptera > Pteromalidae > Cecidostiba > Cecidostiba fungosa. The sequence continues at coordinate 44,997 of UCOJ01000058.1, read as the reverse complement.
CGCGAGATTTCGTAAAGAATATCAGGCGCTCGAGTATACATAATACTTTTATATCTCATCCTCTCTCTTATCCCGTCGAATCGACAAAGTGTGCACAAACGTTTCGCATCGTTTCTCCTTAGCCTCGATTAATGTACACACGCTCGATATTAATTCAGCATATCGAAAGGCGCACACGCGGCGCCAGAGAGAGAGAGAGAGAGAGAGAGAGAGAGAACACGCGTGGGCGGAGTAGTTGGTTCGCGGCAGCCTTGGAATGTAAGGCACGCGCGTATAAGTAATTCCTCGCGATTAGAATACGCTGCTTCGACTCGTAAAATGTTAATGCGCGGTGTAAGTACACGTACGAGAGAAATAGATGGTGTACATAGAGCCGAGATCGAGAGCTGCAGAGGGAGTTCAAGTTTAAAAGCCGTCGTCTCTCGGAAGAAGAAGCAGAAGAGAGAGAAAAAAAGGAAAAGCAGAGCGAAAGGATTTTCAGCGAAGCGCAGTGGTATCACGTATACCTCCCTCTTCGTAAATCAGACGTCTCGCGCAAAGTAAAGCTCGCGATATCGTCCGCCGGCTAACTTTTACCCTCTCTCTCTCTCTCCTCCGTCTCATATCGGCTAAGGCGATCGCGAGACGACGCGTCGGGATGGGGAATAAGAGTTTTCCGGTGCAACGCACCAGCAGCAGCGCACCTATCCCGACCAGACGCCAGATTTATCGGCGTATTTTCTTTGGAAAAGAGAGAGAGAGAGAGTCGCGCGTACAGTTCGGCTTTTCATCCCTTCGCTGTGTGGCGCGGAGATGTCGAGACTCTCGCGCGGAGATTCACTTTTGTAAAATGAAGTTAGTCGGGGCAAGGAGATGTGTGTAGGTATACTCTGCTGTTGTATCCTTCTGGGATTTCATCATATAGCCGGGATATGATATTGCCTATTTGCGAGGATTGTGCGTTGCTATTCAATGCCGATGGGAATGAGAGGCTTTTGTGCGGAATGTATAAAGGACTTGATAAAAAACGTTTAATGAGAGTTTGTACATCGAACATAACCTTAAACTTTCGAATTTCCCGCCGAAACCTTCAACCGATAGAATTCCTGAGTTAAAAAAAAGAACAGAGTTATATGTCCCACACCGCATTCCATTATTTCCGCAGCAATAAAGACCGCACTCGCTCGTGCAATACCAGCCATCAACCCTATATACTCTCACACTCGGATTCGCAGAAACTTTCACTATTAATTTCTGCGCGGGTATAAGCGCATGCCACGAATAAGTAGCCATAAATCGAGAGCGAAAAAAAAAATTTTTAAATGGATCGCGCGCTCGCATATGAAAAGCAGCGGTAGAGTATAGAGGACGATGCGTAGCAGTCTGCGGTAGGTCGAACGGTAAAAGGGGGAATATAATAGAACGATGGGACTACGTCGTGTGTGTGTATATGTATATAGATATGGCTGTAGAGCGAAAAGGGGACTGCACAACGAGACGTCGCTTTCGGCTGCCGATCTGCGCGAGTATATGCCTCAATTAATGCGAGATGTAATTATGAGTTAGAGCATCAGCGCAAGAGGAGGAGGATGAGGAAGTGAAAAGAGAAAAGTGAGTTTTTATCGCTTAAAGCGCGGGCTTAGATCTGAAGCACGTGTTGCCGATTTGTTACGGAGTTTTTTTTTTGTCGACGTTCTACAGACTTGTTAATTATACAGATCGGCTACGATAATCAACGCTAATAACTTAATTATTTAACAAAAGCAATCGCGGAATAAATTTCGCGCGGGAAATTCAAACCGAGCTAACGGCACTATATACCTATCTCTCTCGAGCGCATCCAGTCAATCATATAGAATCGCGCAATAACGCCGACGCGGAAAGAATATCGAGTAGCTAACTATACGCGGCCTACTTAGCGATCGGCTTGATTAACGCTCGGTGATTAATAGTCGCTCCCTCGGAGCATCGCAACCCCGCGCAGCCGCCGTCGGCTGATCTAATCGCGCGATATTTATTGCCTCTCTCTCTTCGCTCACCTTCGCGGCTTCATTCGGTTATATTATATATAGTGTGCAGTTGCTCTTTTTTTCGAGCCCGGCTTGTGGTCTGCTCAGGACTTCGTCACCCTGATCTAGTTTTTATTTGATATTCGATCGTTGTGGTGTACATATCTAGTGTTCCACGCCTTGTATTGTTCAATTTTTTTATTTTCGGCCTTTACGAACGAGTGGATTCTCTAAGGTTTTTAGAATCGAGTTATTATTGCACTAGGACTAAAACAGCTGTTGTATATTACCATTGCGTCGACATCGAACCGCAGCTTAGTCAGCGAAAAACGATATTCCGTGCGTCAAGTGGAGCATCTAATACCTCGATGTAATTGTTCAATGATTTCCTGCCAAGCGCAGAACTCGATACCTCTACACAACACGTGTATAGCTTGCGTAATCGAACTGTGATACAATCAGGCTAATACAGAATCAATTATTATTATTACCTGCATCGGTATTAATAAAAAATAAATACGTTGTACATCAAAAGCAAACATTCTGCGTACACAGTTCGTTCCTCGAAGCATAACGAAATAAACGTCGAGGCGCAAAACAAACTCCCATTGATTTAGCATCGAGAAAAGAAGAGGCTCAGCGGCGCGCGCAACAAATGAAAGGCTTCTAATAACCACATACGCGCAAGATAAACAATGGAGCGAGATATTCTAGGCCTACTTTGGCGGCGTGTGCGCGCGGTATATAATAAGCGGCTGCCAAATACGAAGCGCCAGGAGGCGAAGACGTCAGTCGTTAGTTTTTGAAAAGCCCGCGCGCGGACTGACAGCCCGGCAAACAACTCAATTACCCCGCGCGAAACTCTCTCTGTATACCTATATAGGCTCGCGAGTAAGTATCGTTTCGTAATTTACGCGAATGACGACAGAGCGAGAAACAAATATGCGCCGTTTGTTGGGTGTTGTATGTAAAGTGAGGTTAATGTTATCCGCGTTTTAGACGCGGTAACCAGTTGCTTATTAAAGTTTTTTTTATCGCTAGTGCGTATTTCTATGAACTTATCTTTTTACTAACGCTTAATCTATAAGGTTATAAACATGGCATCTTCTAATAAGCGTATACTCGCTCGTTGACTGCAGACGTGATGTCCTATCGAAGATGAAGAGGAATCGAGCAGCATATAACCAAAGAGGAGAGTAGCATTTCGAGGACGAACGAGTTGACACTGACGTTCTTTTTAGAGGTATCAAAAAAATGTCTATAGAAGAGTTTATTATGATAACAGGTAAAGTAGCTGACTCTATGAACTGTTGTAGGCGAAGAAGATTGGTCCGACCATAAAAGGAAAAAAAAATTGTGAGTGAGCACTTGAAATTACGATGATTCTTTTAAATTTTCTACTCATAATGACTTAATCCTTCAATAACACCACAAAAATCCTTTCTCCACCAATTAGTCCAGCTTTACAGGCTAATACAGTCAGGTAAAGTGTAGCCCAAGATTCATACACAGAGCCTCTCTCCAGGCATCAGACACACATACACACACACACACAGACACGAGAGAGAAATTCGCCAGCTTATTTACGACTCGAAGCAGCTCGGACAATTAAGAAGCCGTGTAATTACCGATTAGCGGGCGCACTCGTCATGTTTGTAACGAGTTCGCGCCCCGGGGCGAAAGCTATCCCCTTCAAACTCTATATATCACATCGTCGGCCATCTCGCGAGTAGAAACAATGATAATAACGCTCGTTGACAGTATTTTACGGCGAGTTCACGCCGTTAATCTGAAAATCCACGAGGAGATCGACGACACCCCGGCTAACTATGTCCGGGCTTTGAATTTTTATACCGTCTCTACTCTCGGATAGCCGAGCGTATAAGCCTTAGAGAGAAAATTAATAACTCGCTGGAGGTTTTTTTTTCAAACGCTTCGCGCTCGCAGACGCTCAACTATGCTAAACTCGCCGAGAGGATCGATATAAGCAACTTCTTCTTCTTCTTTTTTTTCAAAAGGCCGCTCGTTACGCGAAAGTTTTTCCGCGACGATTTTCAGATACCTATAACTCCCAGCAGCAGGGAAAGAATGCGCGAATCGGAATTCGAAGAGCATATACTTTGTCAGGCTGATGCAGCGCTCAAGGCGGTATATACCTGTGGGAAGCGAAAACACTGCACCCGCCGCCGCCGCCGACTCTGAATGTTAATTGTTGTTTAAATTTATGACAGCCTCTCTCTCTCTCCTCGGCTTCGAGAGTCTCGTCGTTTTTTCAACCTCTGGCGCGACCCTTTCCAGCCGAATGAGCCGGGCTATTCATTCCGCGCGCCAAAAGCGCGGCCTTATAGAAAACGAGCTCGACGATTAGGCCCCGGAGAGCGAACGGCAGCGATGAAAGCAAGATGAACAGGAGAAGAGTAGGCTGTGCAGCCGATTAGTGCAGCAGCAGAGCGGTACCTTTGTGTGTATGAGAAAGCAGAGAGTTTTGGTGACTTGTGAATGGGGAATTGCTGGGATTTTATATTCACGGGTTATTGATCGGTTTGCTTGTTAGTTAACGACGACAGATCGGATTGTCACCTTGAGAAGTGACTATACATAACCGCGACGGTAATACAAGGAGACTATCGGTATATGATATCGGTTCACTCGGACGAAAGAGCACAAGTGTATATCTGAATCGAGCAATCGCGCCTAGTGAGTACACAAGTCATGATCGAATTAAACAACAACAACAGCACTTTATTTTTCAACGTAACTCTCTCTCTCTCTCTCTCTCTCTCTCTCAACGGCTATAAAAAGCAATACAGCCCATAAAGTCGCCGAAATAACACAGCCAGCACGCGCATCACCTAAGTGCACCTTTGCCGCGCGCGTATATCGTAAATCGCCGTCGAACGGGCGATATAAAAATCCATTACCCCACACGTCTAAATAAATATATACTCCCTCGCTTCATTTTTTTTCCTGCTCGCCGAAAAAAAAGAACCAGTGAAGTCTTAAAATTCTAGAACTCAGTGCACGTATAGTTGGGCGGTTCGTATATATACGCCGGCGGCGCTAAACGCGCCGTTCCAAATATAATGAAAATTAATGAGACAGCGTCTCTTCTTCGCAGAAGGCGTGCGCGACAAGGCGTGTATTATTTTTCGAGAGACAATGAGAGAGAGAGAGGGACGATTCACCGCGCCTCATCCTCTCGTGAGGCTTGTATTATAACGTAGGACAGCCGCGTGTGTAGGTGGTTTGCAAACGTAGTCTTGGTCTGCGAAAGATGCGTCTGGTAAAAATCGATGGTGTGATTTGAGAATATGCCGATTTTCGAGTATTTATGAACGCAGAATCGCATAGAGACAAACAACTATAAAGCACATCACGTGTTTGCGCGTTCGATCTTTACGGGTTATTGACAGAAGCTCCTCTTCTTTTTCCAGAGCCTCCTACACTCGCGGAAAACATCTTCGTCATCGAAGAAAAAGTAGTAGAGAAAAGTCCTGTATACAGCGAATTTTTTTACGTAAGCGCGACCCTCTAGCCAGTATAGTATATATACACATCTTTCTCTCGTGTAGTATACATACGTAGTCATCCTACGTCACTGCTGAATCGTTCGCCAAAAATAACGTTCATTGATTTTTCGGGAGAAGAGGGTAGGGTTGAGTCTCTTCTTTCTCTCCGCAGTTGTCTCTCGCTCAATGGGAGAAGGAGAAACACGAGTCAATGAAAGCTCGGCGCCGTTGTTATATACACATGTACATCGATGCTCTCGCGAGCTTGTATGATTAAGTTTTCTGCGGAATCTGCGTGTTTTTCGAGAAAATATTATCGCATGCAAATCATCGTGAAAGAAAGCTCTTAAAAAGGTCTAAGCACTCGGGATAGTATAATACCGAAAGTCGAATCATTAGAAATGCATGAAGAAAAGGCGTTAAGACTCACACCGAAAAAAAGATCGTACACGCATGACACTACTGCACAGCATTTAAGAATTCCAGCTCGTAAATGCCTTGGAAACGGTGTCATTGCATATACTGACTCTGCGGGAGAGAGAGAAAGACACAAACCGCAAATGTTCGCTCTTACGAAATATAATCTACATCTCATGAACATGAACTTAAATGGATGCACGCGTCGCGTATATAGTGTGTTTACAGTCAAGGCTAAAGACCGAGAGAGAGAGAGAGACGGCTTTTTCTCAGAAGACTACGCACTGCAGCGTTTTGAGAGCCTTTGTTGAAATCGAATCGGACGGTTTTAGGGGGCTTTAAATTTCATCGGGTAATTACGCCCGTTTTATTTCGTACTATACATAGTATTGTTCGAAATGAGTTTATTTTTAGCGCAAGAGAGCTCACCTTGTTGGCGAATTACATGCGTGTGTATATATACGCGGGACGTCCTGTTTGCGTTTTATACTGAGCTTCCTATATAATACAATCGGTTCGCCGCGCGCTCGAATCGATTTCGCTTTATGCGCACTTGCAGTATTTACGATTATTGCGTTTGATTCTTTATTTTATTTTAGTCCTTTTTATTTTTTGTGAAAATCACTCGTCGTCAATATTTCGTCACTCGACGCAACGCTCGGAGACCGATCGACAAAACTTTCTAAGAAACGAGACAATCTCTGGAGTACTTCAAGCCTCCAAAAAGGACAGTAGCGACAGCAAATCCAGACAATGGTTCCATTAAATGCCGATCGAGCAGCCTATCGAGACTGAAAAAAAAGAAGTCGCGCAGCAGTTTAAAAGAGAGTCGTGTGCCACCCCTGCGCGAAGATCTAAGATATCCTAGTCCGGTCGCGAGGCGACAAATCACGGCTTTATTGTAACGCGCGCGACTCGAAATATGTCTCGTAAACGTATTTCTTTCTCCAGAGATATTCCGCGAAGATAATACCAGGGATGCAGTTTCGATGCTGTCCTTAAAGGAGTCTGGAGAACTTGATGTATCCGATGTGTAAAAAGAAACTGTCACGTAATTTATGTATGAAAAAGTATCTAACTACGGGTGTGTATTCCGTTATTGTCTCGAGAGTCACGCGAAGATAGGTGCCAAAACTACCTTTCGTTGGGCCTATACTGCTTGGACCGCTCGTCCTAAAACTGTCTATAATTTAATTACCATGATTACAAATGTTCGTACTTACATTTCAAGCATCTAACTTGGACTTCTTAAACGATCACGCTCACCCCTACCCGATATCGCTCATCATCCCACGCGCTGGTTTTCTCCCTCCGCGGCATAAGTACATCTCCGGCGACTCTCGTATTCGTCCATTGGCTCTCTCTCGCGAAATTCGCGACTACGTCGAAATAACCGGCTAGTAGTGGGAGAAAAAGGGGGTGAAAGAGAGAAAGAGATACTGCGTGGGCGTTCGATCGCAGACGCGCGGGTAGTGGGAAAACAGGAGGAGTATAGAGCGAGCTGTAGTGAGGGAATCCGGGAAATACTAGCGAAAACCGGTTAGCCCTATGATTGCGTATCTGGTAAACAGGAATCCTTGCACGAGTTTCGGTGGCATCGAGGGGGAGGATAGTTGAAATATTAATGACTCTTGCAGTTTGCTGAAAAGATGATGACGATTGTCGAATGGAGTGAGAAGAGCGTAAACAGTATAGCTGGGGGATGATGAAAGTATAACGATTAATCGTGTGGACGGAATAAAGATGCTATTGGAAAATAATAAATCCTACTACCAACTGATCGAAGACAACACGTATCGATAATTACAGTTATCAAGAAATGATTTTCGAATACACCTCCACCAGAAACATGACGAAATCGATACGCAAGACCGCACGACAGAGACGAACGCGCATCGGGAGTGCAGTCCTGCAAACGTTAGAAAGAGAAAAACAAACCAGTCGATAGCGCGACAAAGACGATAGCAATCCCAACCCTTCTCTCTCACTCTATCTCTATCCACAACGTCTAGCATCACCAGATCCGAAGAAGGGATGTCCGCGCGCGGGAAATGGATTTCTGCGTGGTCGTTTCCCGCGCGGCGGCGCTCGCGTCGGTAGTAGGGGAATCCCCGCTCTCTGTGCTATATCTCTCGTCCGGAGCGAAATTTGGCTCCCTCCAGACGCGAGCGAGAGGAATGTCATGCGATCTATGTACACAGCACGTCCTCTCTCGCACTATACACACTAGCATATTATATAGAGAGAGAGACACACACTGCCCACGCGCTAGCTCCGCGAAAGTAGGGCAAAGTCGATTCATTCATTCATTCAGGCGCCGCCGCCGCCGCCGCACTGATTCATACCCTAAATTCGTCCCTCTCTCTCTCCCTCTTCGAAAAATTTACTCCCTTACTAGCTTAGGGATATCTACTCTTGTTCTGCATGCGCAAAGCCGTGCCAACCGATGACTTCACTCGAGAGGGGGTGTCGAGCTTTTTTTGGTTATATTGCTTGCGTACTTTCGCCGACGCTCGGGGTGAACTTCGACAACCCACGCGAGTGCGTTGAGCTGCTGATCGCGAGGCGAGATTCCGTCGGTGACTTCTAGGAAGTTTAATTTACGGATATGCAGAGGAGCTGTGTTCTCCTTGTGTGTATAGAGTATTTTATGTGGGGAGAGCAGAGAGTTTGGCTTTTTAAGACGCTCGGGCGTTGGTGGCGCGGTCGTTTCACAGTTTGACGCCCGCGAATTTTGCTCGAGGTTTATTGCTGCAGGGGTGGATATCTCGTAAGACCCCGGCGTATATAATGACGTGGGATTTTTTCGTGCTACCGGATATGTGGAAAAGCTTGCGTGTACGATTTTATGAATCTGGATACAAGCATAAATAATTTGTCGAATTTTTCGCTGGTATTACAACGGATACAAAAAGGAAAAGAATAACACAGTCACACACGAACAATTTATGCATTAGCAAATCGAACCTTTTTTAAAAAATCGCATACCCTCCTCAGCTTCAACTGTATACTCGAAGGAACCCACCCGCGCGTTCAGCTCTCGGGAAAGAGAGTTGAGTCACACCGTTTGCGGCGACCTCGTCGCTGCAGGACGTCGAGCCACTCGCCCGAATAAATTTTTCAGAATCTCGCGCATCCGCTGCAATTCGTATGCATATATAAAGAGAGGGAGTAGTAGACGCGATCCACGTTATCGTTTTCTCGTAATAACGCGCGACATTGCGGGGGTTTTTAACGCTCGATCGTCGATGCACTTCGACGTGGGAGAAAAATTTGACTTTATTATACAGCAGAGGACGATTTATGGCGAGGCTATAATACGTGTACACGATGAGATGCAGGAGTTTTCGGGGCAATGATTTTGCCGTTTCGCGATATGTAGGGCTGCTCTGGATTTTTTGCTCGACGTAAAGGAGAGGTAGTTTTTGATGGATTAGAATTTTTCGCTGATGCAATAACGTGTACAACTTACGAGTCGATAACACACGGCGATAGTCGATGCAACACTACGACGTTTCTGCAATAAACGTAGAGGAGAAATCTCTCGGTGCAACATCAGCCAACCGAGAGACAGTCGGTTCAAATTGACCGAAAATTTCGGCGCCCGCGTGTCGTCAAGTGGGTCAAGAAAATCGCATTAAAGCGCGCGCACTGCACACCCACACATTTTCCAGCTCTTGGGCTCTCGAAAAATCAATGCTCGCTCTGCAAGCTCTCTCTCTCGCGAGCTTTTCGCGCACCGGGGCCTTTCGACCTCGTTTCGCGAATGAAAAAAAAAGGATGCCTCCTGCATTAGCTCGACTATCTGTCGGTGGTTGCATCAGATTCCGAGGGAAAATGTGGAATTTTTAGCGAGTTTTTATTTCTCGAGAGGAAATTCGAAGTTTAAGATCTGCATGTGTGTATATAGAACACAGCTTGCTGACGTAACTGCAGAGCGGTGACATCATGATTTCATACATGGAAAATCTGTTTTTGGCTGTTCCCCAACATTGACTGCGATATTGATTATTCTAACAGTCTTAAATCTTAATTTTCGAGAAAAATCCTCTGACGTCCGTAGCACATATACTTGCAAAAATATTGTAAGAAACAAAATGGAAAAACAAGAAAAAACAATCGAAAATTCACCAAAAAAAAGGGAGATCCTCGACTCCGGGAAAAAGACGTAGTGGGAGGTCATATTCCATATTGCCGTATATACGTCGTTATTAAGCACAATGCGCCGCGTCTGACGTTTTCTGGCCGGAGGCCATTGTCGATCGCCGCAGGGAGAGACAGAGATAGCCCGTGTGTGTAGGCTGATGTGCATCTCGTAGTAATATCGTCGTTTTCTCCATTCACTCATATCCAACCCCCGTCCGTCCGTTGTACACACGCATTATACAATATCGACTCTAAATACTACATGACGAAAATCGGGATGATTCACGCTCTCGTCTCGGAGCTTAATTCATCGCGCGATTCCTTTCCATAAAAAGGTATAGCGTAAAACCGAGTAGAAGCTTAAAAGCCGCATTAATCCTCGCTCGCGCGACCTTTATCACTATATCATACACGAGCGAGCGCGAATGAGTTGCGGTGTATCTCCCCTTTGGGATCAGTCGTAAAACTGCTTCAGGCGTGTCACACGTCGATTTTTTATTTCTCGTGCTAAGTACTCTGAATTTTTTTCAGTTCTCCTGTATGAATAATTCAGTCGTATATATAACTATCATCCTCGTACAATAATATGTCTCAGCCATCAAAGACAATCAAAAGAAGCGCAAGCTCGCCGGAACAAAAGCTCAAGATCGCGCTTATGCATATATGCAGCCGGAAGTCTCTCGCAGAGCGCGTAGAGAATATCCAACAAAGAAAAGACGGCGCTCTGCTGTTTCCGCAGACGCGCTTTCGCAATTGTGGACGCGAAAGGTCAGGGCCGCAGTCTAATTCAGCTGAGTGTATACGTGTGTATATGTGCGTGTGTATATACGGTATGTAACGAGACGATGGGACGTTGCGTCATAGCAGTATAACTGCTCGTTTGTTTCGAGAGAGAGAGAGAGAGAGAGAGAGAGAGAGAGAGAGAGAGAGAGAGAGAGAGATTCTTAAGGTCTCTCGAGTGCATGGGTTGTGTAGTTTGGAGAGTTCAATTACTTAATCGGCTGCGTTATTGCGGGGGATTCTGTCTCTCGAGGTCGAGGGTTTGTGGATAAATTTTGCTAGTTTAATGCTGGCTTTTTTCTTTTGTCGCTCGAGAGAGTTGGAGGTTGTTTTGCGATATTTATCATTGAAACTTTCCGATTTTCCTTCTGGTGTATTGTTTAACATCGTGTATACTTTGTTTTTACCGAAAGCTCTCCCAGAGCTTTCAGGAATATTTGTATTTTTAAATCTCAACAATATTCCCAAAACTTTATGAAAATTACAAAAATTCAATATACTAACTGAGAAACGCTTCACAAAATTTTCGTCATCAACGTCGACCGCTACATTTCAATAGCAACCGCGAGCGCTCAATTGATTTAGCGGAAACTCTTGGGAGAGCTTTTACGATGTTTGCCGATGACATTCTCGGGCTTTTTTTTCTTCTTTGTGACAGACGAGCCGGGCGTCTTGGGAATTCCGGGCGTGCGGTATTTCGCGGGGAAACGTTAGAATTATTCGTGTGCGCGAGTGTATACATGCAAACTCGCCGGCTTACATGCATACATCCGCGTCGCGGCGTCTTTTTGGAGCTCGGTGTGAAATTCTACACCCGGCGCCTGATGCCTTTTTTCTGTCTTTCATGTGACTGTGTGGAAGAATCGATCGCGTCAATTATTTTACGCGGAAGATAATGATAATAATAATACAAAATCGCTGCCGAGTCATTGGCACTTGCTTCCTCTTAATCGGTTTTTATAATTTTATGCTCTTTCAGATGCATTATTGCCGAATTCATTGTGTCGACGATATACTTAAAAAAGTGAATAAGGAATGGTCATAAAACGAAAATATTTTTCCGCTCATCTTACAGGCAAAACAAATCAAATTAGAGTAGAAGCTGAGATCTAAACATGTATTTCGCTTCCAAACACCTCAAAACACATTTCTACCATGTTTTTACGAAAACTTCAAAAATTACTATTACACAAAGCTTCCTCTCCAGGAGAAAGCAATCTTGGTTAATATACCGCTGAATTCGAGCTACATTTCAACGTCACCTTTTCCCTGAAATTCAAGTAAACTTCCTTATTCAACACGCTCTCGTGCATTTCCGTAACTTCGTACTTCACTTAGCCTCTCCTTATCCTGATCCTCCTGGAAATTTTCGAAAAGCATGTAAACCTGCCAACCCCTCGAAAGCTTTTTCGGCTGATTACTACTACACTCCGGAATTAAAGAGGATTTCCGCCCACCCGAGGGTCGAGAGCGAAAAAAAGAAAAAAATTGGCGAAAATTAAAATGCGCGGGTGTATCGCGATGGCCCGGATAATAATCAGCTCGCGTGGGTCGAGTAGAGAGAGCGAACGTGTATTTTGGGATTCATGGCATATAAACGCGCGCGCGATAGCACGAAGCGAAAGTTAAAAGCTTTTCGGGCGTGGTATATAACGAACAAAAAGAGCCTGGAACGGGGTCACGAGGGGGATGCAGTTTTATTAGGCTACTCTTTCGAGTGCAATAAAACTGATTTTTTTTTTTCATTATTTTGAAAAACTTTTTCATACGACGAACAATAACGAGCGAGTACCGTCGGTTCAGCTGCGGCGCATAATAACCACAGATCACCGATAATCCAAAAAAGTCCGCGACCGATAATAAAGATAACTCAGCTCGCCATAGCAACAAATCGTCTTCTAAGTTCTCTCTCCGAAGACGTAAGTCTTCCTTAGCGAAATTTCAAGTGCATCCCTCGGTCGTTAACGCCCCGCGCACTAGGGCGAAATTCATTATATCTCTGAGAGAGAGAGAGGAGAAAGTTTTCCCGACTACTACTGACGAAGGCGGCGGTGGAGGAGGTATACTGGCCGGACATGCATAATACGATAACACCGACTTTTCCGAGTAATTGTTTACGCGTGCCAAGTGAGTTATTTGGCACGCGGCCACCGTCCACGTGCGGAGGACTCTCTCTGTCTCTCTCTTTTTTGATTTTTGTTGGGAGGTATTTTTTTTTGGCCTTTCGGATTCGCGTTTTAATTAGCGCGATGGACATTTTTCATGCGATGAAAAGTTGCGGAGAGCTTTTTTTCCCTGTGGGTCAGACGAGAGATGGTATATACGATGCTTTCGAAAGTAAGTATATACGTTTCGCGACTGATGTGTGTATAAATACCGAAGTTTCAATATTATCCGCAAGTTCCATTCGATAAACCTGTACGACCTGTTGAAGTCTTTGATCTCACCGGATTTCGAAATAGCGCCGCGTCTTCTTTGTCCTTATTTTCCCTGATTTTTGTCATCCTCTCATGCGTAAATCCGCCGAAAATACCCAACGCTCACGTCAAAAATAGCCGAATTGATACCAAAAATACGATATACCACGAGCACGGCTTTGTTGTCTCAGTAATCAATGTCTATAAAGCGCGTAAATATTTGCATTTCGCGACGAGACACAGCCGCGCTGCTGCACGAAATTCCCAAAAACAATAAGAATCAACCGCAAGAAGATAACCCTCGCATATCTCTCCTCCCTCGAGCCCCACACACACACGAGTCGTCGAAGGGGAATAGTCCGTGGGGGTGTTGGTTGCGGGGGTGGCAGCGTCGAGTGGGGATGCGACGAAATAAGGGAGAGAGAGGAGAATTCTGCCGGCGAGGTTCGTCAGTTTCCGGGTTGTTCCGGACGCTATGCGCGCGCAAAGGGTGAGAGAGAGAGAGAGAAAGACAGAGGGGGAGTATAGAAGCAGTAGTGGCAGTGTAGAGCTACTCTCGTCGGGGGTGGAAGCCGCGAGTCGTCGCGACGTCAGTAGAGCGCCGCGCTATCGACCACCACCGCGACTCTCTCTCTCTCTTTCACACACACACACACAGACACATACGTAGCGAGAGAATAGCAGAGAGCTGCTGCTGCCCCTTCAGCAGTCAGTCGCTTGCGAAAAGCCGGCTCGCGTGCTCCACACGTGCTACAGCTGCTGCAGCTCTGCAAGAGTCCAGAAAAGCTCGAGCTTGCAAATCGAGAGACTACATGAGGCTTAAATATCATGCGCCGGTGCTTCGTCGCGACGTCGCGGAACTGTGACATAGAGGATAAGTGAGAGAGAGAGATAGTAAGATTGAGAAAGATAAAAAGAGGGTATAGTAGTATTAGCCTCCTCGAGGTGTACAGAGCGAGAAGACAGAGTGAGAATAGCGCGGCGCAAGGGAGTTGTTGTAGTGGTCGAGAGTAGTAGTCGCGCCGCCGCCGCCGCCGCCGCCGCCGCCGCTTCTAGAGGAGAACACGTGGCGGAAGTGTGCGGTTATATATGCGTGCTGCTGCTGCTGCTGCTCAGGCGGCCGGCTGCAGGTGCCACTGCAACTTTGCCAAAGACGACAAGCTCGCCTACGGACCCACGCCATCCTCGCCCACCAGTGAGACCCAATGACTGTCAATCGAGGGACCACGGGACACACATGTTCTTTATAAGGTTTGTCTCTGATTCTCTGCTTTTTTTTCCTTTCGTTTCAGGAACAGCTCGATCTTGTGTTTTTCTGTGAATGGAAATTTTCGATCGAGTCTCGCCAAAACCGGCCTTTACTACTTACGTAACTGCATGCTTCATTCAGTCGTCGGCCGCTGTACTCTACCCTCTCTCTGCTGGTTTTATGTATACACGATCACTCCTTTGCGATGAATAATTTTTCAAGACGTATTCGTGAAATCACTGATCGCAAATTATGACTTATATGCGCATAATCGTTGCGAAACGATCGATTGAGCTGATGAAATAATTCCGTACGTCATCGCCTCTCTCAATGCTTATAAGCTATAACAATAAGCATATATTATTGTTATAATGCACCGCACGAAACTTGTCCAAATCGCGAACGATAAATCCCCCGAAAAATCCATAGCCCCGTGCCAACAACAACGACTTCCAAAATTCGGTTTTCGAATAATCCGCTTGCCAATAATTTCCTAGACTCAGCCATTCGATGCGCTTCGTCAATAATCACAAATCAATAATAAAAGTAGTCCCTCCGTATATATAAGCGCATCTCTTAATTCCCATCAGCAATATCGACCGTCGGAATAAGCGCGCTACTGGCCGTCCATAAAAAGCCAACTCCGCAGCTCGAATTCTCATCCTTTTCCCCCAAAAATAGCGTACATGCAATAGTTTCTCCGTCCGAAGGACGCTCGCGAGCGCGAGAATCCCGGAAGACGATATGAATTGCCCCCCGACGACGTTTGCTTCGCTTCTCTCCCTCCCGACGACGCGTTCGATTCGCCGCCGAAAATAGAAACGAGCGAAATTCGCCAAGGCTGCAGCGCTACACTGGATTAAAGAGATAGACTCGTGTGTGTGTGTGTGTGTGCAGTTGCCACCCCGCTAACGACGCAACGATGGCTGTGTACTTTTTCTCGCCGGAGAGAAAGATTCTTTCTCTATTTTTCGGTTTATTCATTCATCGAGCGGTCGCCGGAAAAGAAGCTACCGATGGGCGATCTTTTTGCGCTGTATATACTCTGATGATGCTGCTTTTTATACTGCCGGCGATAGGATTCTTATATGATTTGCGAGATAATAATTTTGCAAAAATTCTTAAAAATAAATACGAGCAAGAATACACCGCAAAACCTTATACACACAATAGCCGTCTCTTCACGCCATAACATTTTCCGCGTTATTGCGGAAAGTGCGAGCTGATGCTCTCACCGCAATACATAATATAACGTATACACAGGGCGGCGCGTCTGAGGAACATCCGTCAGAGTATAGTAGCAGCCGCCGGCTGGATAAATGCTTTATTGTCCGCGATTCCGGGTGGGATTAATGGTGTCGTTGCGCCTCGCGACATTGTCAGCGTTGCTGCAGCCGCCGCCGCTGCCGACGCCGTCGCTGGTGGTGGTACGTGCAGCCCCGGCACTTTGGCTTTTGCCGCCTGGCCGGCGCTACTCTCTCTCTCTCACTCGTGAACATCATACTTCCCGGGATTTTCCGGCGCGAGTTATGTCGCCGCGCTTTTTGCCGGATGGACTTGTTTGTTCGTTCGTTCTCCCGCGAATTTTTGAATCGAGATGATGGAAGTGCTGCTTCTTTTTTAACGACGAGGCGATCGGAAAAAAGAAGCTTTTGTAAAAAAAAGAACAGAACTCATCAGAGGCAAACAATAGAAGAGAGGGAGAGAGAGAGTTTACGTAAGCCACTTCGCGAGAACGAGTGCAAAGGTCGATACAGCCGAGTTTCCATTTCCGATTTCTTCTCTCTCACTCAGCACGTACATATCCAGCCGGTATACACACAGAGACACTCATCCCAGATATTTCAAGCACAGAAATGCACTTTGACATAATGCGGCCAGAGCTCTTCGCGTGGAGAATCGAATCGGAGAGGGAGAGAGAGGGACAGTTTCCAATCTCCTATAGCGCGGAATCAGACTTTGGCAAGAGCTCGCTTAATAAGTTCTTCTTCTCTCTCTCTCTCTCTCTCTCCCTCTTGCAGCGCTGTACTCCGGAGGGGGAATAAGGACGAGAGCTGAATGGATTTGGCCGTTTTTCGAGGGCCGTGTATACGCGCAGAGGCCTTTTTTGCTACGGCGTATACTCTCTGCTGTACTCTCCTTTTTTGCTCTTTTAGTGCTGGTCCATCACTGTAGGCTTGTGTTTGCGCTGATAATTGTCGCGTTGGTCGAGAAAGCGTAAAAGCGAATCTATTTTTAAAAACAACTGGAATAGAAGACTCTCGTATCGATTCCGCACTCCGAATTCAATATTCATCGTGCAACAGAAGCGAAATTCCGAGAGTAGCCACTTTGCAGCTCCTCACGTAACTGCACACATCCCTCGGCGTCTTACGTAACTCTGTCGAATCGTGTAGTCCACCTACACACTGATGCACTTCTTCGCTCCAATTTTTTCGCCAACACGTGCCTCTCCTGTGTGTATATATCGAAGGTTACTCTCTGGCTCGTCTCCAATCGGCCGCACCTGGCACGTCGCCCCTTTCCCAGGGGGTCACACGCTTTTTCTACATCTCTCTCACTCTCTCGTAGTACACATTCGAAAGTTCTATACATGTATATTTCATATTATACACATACGTTCTTTTTAAACGATATATATTTGTTCAACTGTACATACCCTGCGAAATTGCTTTCCGCGCTCTCAATGCGACTTTCACCTCGTAAACTCCTTTATAGTGTCTTTACAGCCAACCTTTGTCGAGGTTTTTTGATCACGAGAGAGAGAGAACTCGGTTGCACTTAATTCTCGCTAAATGCGCGACGTAATGGCCCTCATTGTGTTACGCGGCGTCGTCGCATAATGAGCTCGAATGTCTCTCCGAGCGGCGGCCGAGATGAGTTTGTTTATTGTTTCGGAGATCGTAACGTAAATAACTTTTCGTTTGCGACAATCAAGCTACGGAACATTTCATACCGTTACGATAAATTATCATTAATCCGCGCGATATAGTATAGATCGGTATTGAGAAAAATCTCGCCGTAACCGAGCTATTACAGCACAGAATACTATTGTCACCGTAGAGCCTCGGCTTTTTCAAGACACCAACTCTTTCACGGGTCCTGTATACTATATACATGCACTGGAGAGAATATTACTGCGGTGTCTTTCACGAGCGCGGAACGTAATTGCTTCCGCGACGTTAACGCGGCGTTGCGCCGTTAAAAGGTGTCCTCTCTTCTATACTCGCACATAGGTATATACACACGGCGCCTCCTTCTCTGCATATATAGATATATAAATAAATATATTCAAATCTCGACTAATCGTTCCGAAAATAGCCAACGAGCATCGACGAGAATAAAATCCGATTCGAGAGCGAATTAACTGCACGCAGAGAGCTCAGTGCATAGTGGTCATGAACCTCGGCGTGTATATAAAAGTCCACACACACTTCCATCCGAGAGAAAACAATACTCAGCTATACGGCAGCGGCGGCACTTAAAGCAACCACGAGACACGCGCAAGAGAAGAAGTAGAAAAAAAAATAGCCGCGGCGAGCAAAGTGGCTCTTTCTCCGTGTGTGCTATAGATGTATATATGTACGTACATGCAGCAGCTACTACCCCGCAGTGGCTTTATTGCCGCTCGAGCCATTACCGTCTCGGGTATTATTCCGAGCGAGTAATCGTGGGTGTCGTTGTTGCGCGATCGCACGAAAGGCGGCGGCTCTCCGCTTCGAGGAAGTATACATTTTTTTCTCTCCTACTCGTGCAGTGTTTTGAGCTGCTTTTATACGGGGTTAATTGAGATTGATCGATCCCGTATATACATATACGAAATGGAGATTTCTTGCGCGGAGAGATGCGTTGTTACAAGCGCGTCTAGACCTTGAGACGCCAGGATGACGGAATAAAAACGCGAGCTCGCGGTCCGCCGTGAAGGATATACCGAGTGTCACGGCGGCTCGCGCAAAAGTGCATTCATTTTTCATCTCATCCTCCTTCTACACACAGCCAACGATTATATGTACATTTTAAACGAAATTTCGGCTGCTTATTTCCCGAGAAAATATTAGCATTCCCGAAATCCCGCAGAGAGACGCGAGCGGAAAAGTGTTTGAGCGAAGCAAAGTTTGCTCGTTACGTCCGGTGTGTGCAGAGTCGTCTCAAGGAGCTGACGATGACCGCGCCCATCTCGAAACCGTAATACACTATAGGTACTCTGGAACACATAACGGCCGAGAGGCGCTAGAAAGTTGCGGGCGATGTTTGCCCTGCGACGCCCGCTGAGGCGCCCCGAGAGAGTGAGAGAAAGTGCGCTTTTGGGAATTTTAATTAGGCGCAGCGTATAGTGGTGCCGACACGAGCTAAATTTTAGTTTTATTCTTTCTTGAATTTTTTTAGAATATTTTGGGTGAATAATACAGTGCGCAAATGAGATCGTTTATACACGTATAAACTCGGAAAATCAAAGCCGATTCTCCCGGCTGTATACAAAGCAACCATACTCTGGATTTTCCAGAGGAAAACGCGAGCGGAGCACCTGTGGAGTCTGCCACAGAGTATAGGTAGCTTTTGTTCTTCCGCCGCTTGTATACCTTCTTCGACTACCTGCTGCTATACACATTTTCCGCGTCTCTCTCACGTGAATGCGAGGATTGTGGGAAAAATTAGGCCGATGCTCTATATATGCCAAGGAGACAATGAATTTTTTTATAAATCTAGAGATGAGACGCACACGTGTATAGGGATGATGCGGAAAATTGGATCCGACGTGTGTATATGGTTTTTTGGAATTCGGGACGCGATATTATATAGATGTGAGAATTTTTTACGGGGATTGTGTATACATATAGGTGCTGATGAATTTGTGCGTTTTTAATGAAAGGATATTTCGCCGAATTTCAATTATATACACCCTCCGAAGATTTATGTCGAAGAAGAAGGTATACTATATACCTGAAACATCTTGCCCACAGAGGCGAATTTAATGTCCGCCCGAGAGCTCGCTGTATATTTTTACGACTCGTTGACGTCGCGGCTTGTGTATCAGTTTCCAAAAGTTTTCTTGAAACACGTTATAAATTCATCCTCTATCCGCGAAAACAACT
The DNA here is from genome assembly GCA_900474305.1 of Cecidostiba fungosa. Taxonomy (NCBI): domain Eukaryota; kingdom Metazoa; phylum Arthropoda; class Insecta; order Hymenoptera; family Pteromalidae; genus Cecidostiba; species Cecidostiba fungosa. Next base: position 25,398 of record UCOJ01000058.1, on the reverse strand, counting down.
CCTACGTCGGTATACATATATACGCGCGAAATTTTTCAGTTTTCTCGCGTAGGTGGAATATCGGTATATACATAGACATGTTTTATGGCCACTCCCTTAAATCGCCCGCCGCCGCCGCCGCCGCTTCTATATACTTTCGCGGTAAGAAGCGCGGGTGAGAGAGTCTACTCTTTTTATCTTTTTCGCCGCCGCCGCCGCCGCGACTTTTCTTCGACTCTCCTTATTACTTCGCCGGCCACTTTTCCTGTGGCTTTCGGGGCTGTATGACTTACGCGTGTCGATGCTTTACTTTATGCGTTTCTCTCTCGTCGCCCTATGGTTTTTGCCAACTTTTTCCAAGGGCTTATCGTCGTTGAGTTTTCAAAGGGAAAAGTGAGACATAAAACTTGTGCGTCTTCTCGAAGTTCAAGATTTTTGGCAAAAATAGAACCAGCTATTCTACGCTTTCAAAATTTCGAGAGAAAAAAAACGACGTAATTTAATTCGCTACACACTGTGCTCGGAAAAACAGCTCTTATCGACGGGAAAATTCAATCCCCAAAAACCATTCATCGCGATGTATCTTTCCGCGTCGATTCTCCCGTGTAGCGAACACCGGGATATCTCCTCCGGAAAAATATGTATTTAAAACTTGGGCGATTTGTCGTGACAGTAGCGCACTCGTCGAACTCGATAAAGTCTTATATACGTAATCCAGTATAGAAGAAAGTTTTAGTTTAAAAAAACACGTTGTATTTTTCGAACCGCGAAAAAGTGTGTTTACTTTATCCAAATTAGTATTCAAGCTCGGCGTGCGAAAAGCCAACACACAGGACAATACACCGGTTATATTTTCGCGGAAAATCGCTGCAGCTCTTCACCCTTTTCACACACACACAGAGCGTCTCTCGAGCGCGCTGCACCTCGAGGAATAATAATATTTTCTTACGACTCTTTCTGTCGATCAATGGGGATTTCCGACTTTACGAGGGAAAAAGGACGAGAGCTTTCTTTTTTTCTCTTTCTCTCTCTATACACACCATAATACTCTGGTGTGCGCGCACGCATAGAACTCTGCATAGAGAGCGAGAATATAAGCGCAAGAATTTTTCCAAGCACGCACGAATACCCGCGGGATTTAATGGGGGTTCGTTGGCCTCGCCGGCACATAAATTCCGCGATCGAAGTGCATCGGCTCTCTCTCTCTCTGTATATATACTGTGCTTTGAGAATTCCGCAGATATGTGATTAAGCTTCTCTATTCTTTTTGTACTCTTACTTTCCTCCCTCGCCATTTTCTTCCGTCTCTGGGAGCGAGATTTTCGTATTATTTTTATATCGATCGCGTGTGTGCGGCTAAAAATAAGCGATACATCCGCGAAACGTGTTCCCGAATCGAGTCGTCCTCTTAACGAACGCGTTACACAACGTATATATAATAGGAGTGAGAGAGAGGGAGGGAGGATCTTTACGGTCGGCCGCTAAAGTCGGCGAAAGACAATGAAAACATCCCTGTAAATCAGAGCCGGAGGAGAGACCGGGTATATAAGGAGATTAGCGCCCCGGGCTTATACGAGGCATTACCCTCGGGAAAAGCACACTGGAGTGGGCAATTTGGAAACTGCTTCTTCCTCCCTCCACAATTTTTTTGCGGGGATTTGCCTGTATTTTTCATAATTCCGTGAGGTCTTTCAAAGTCGAGTTCATATATGAGAATCGCCGCATCACCTAAAATTTTTATAACCCTAGTGAGAGAGAGACTTCGATATAAAATAAAAATCGAGAGAGAGAGAGTCAACGTAAACAAGGTAATCCACTATCGGGCAAACTCAATCAATCCTTCAACTTTCCGAGGAATAACACAATTTCGCCAAAGGTATATACCACGACGAGGAGGAGAAGGAGCATAGCATCACAGCGACGGTATATTTTTTAGCGGCGGCGCCGCATTCTCTTTCCTCGTTTTTTCCCTCTCGCGTACTTAACCACCCGTGAAGCGGCCGTATAATATATCTCGGAGATAATTCGCTTGTTAGCTTCGCGGGTCCTCGCGTTAATCCATCTCGTTCTTTCCTTCTTACTTCTTGCTTGCATAAGGAGTCACTGCTGCTGATGGTGTGGGAGGGAAACTTGGCTGCCGAGATGATTCTTACAAGTATATATCCGAGGAGAACGCGCGGTTGAGCTGTGCGTTTGAATGATTTCGAATTTGAGAGAGAACACACTATACTCGGATTTATATAAAGCATAAAAAAAAGACAACAACGTAATATATATCGAGCGCTAAAACTCCGCAGCCAATCAGGCCGTCAGGTCAGTGATATCGTCGAGCTACTCTTTTTCGAAGCGCGAGACAGGCAGGAGCGCTCGGCCATGAAGGAGCCGCCGCTGCACTTGTCGTGCGATATACAACACACACATACACAGACAGAGACAAGCGGCCAGTGGCCTGTCGCTTCGGCTGGATCGATCGGCTTTCAGCGGCGCTCGCCTTCCTTTCGACTCTCTGCTTCTTTTCTCTCTCTTTCGACGTCTCACTTCTCTCTCTCTCTCTTTCCCTCTGCGCTGCTGTTGAATTGTTGAAAGTTATAATTTCATGGTGTTATTACGTCGGTCGGCTTAAATTGCATTACACCCGATTTTTTCTCCTGTTCCTACTCTCCGACATTGACGAAACAAGTTTTATTTATAGAGAAGGCGTAAACAGGAACGCGCACACCGCTGATAGACTGATATATATCAAACGTATGTATTCGCGTTTGATGGATTATTATGAACTAGTTTATAGAGTCGATAAAATGGGACAGTTCGCTCGCTCGCATTCCCGATTAATTATATTTGATTAATCAAGTATGTAATATCGAGAGGCTCTATTAATAATTCCACGCATTTGAAATATTCATTTTCGAAAATAGTAATATCAATATACTAAAATCCAATTTTTCAGCCCACTTATTCAATCATCGCACTCTTGGACACACACAGTCGCTCGGGGGTATATGTATATACGTAAACGTGGGTGCGCGTAAAACGCGCAGCTCTCCGGAGAGATTATCGGCCACTTACCGGTATGTGCAGGTGCTGCTGCTGCTGCAGCAGCCACGTGCGAGTTTACGAGCCGCGTAGCCGCGGGCGCGAGGGTATTTATCTGGGATGAATCTTTCGAGGTGGTAACGTAATACACAACGCACACACACGTTCTTTTTTCTTTGAGATCTCTATCCGAGTATTATACGGCGTTTTGAAAAAAATGCCTCATTTTTCAATTTTAAAAACAATCTCGCTGTCGTATAGTAATATACGGAGTGATTCCATTCGATGCATTTATTGCGTTCGATCCTCTTCTCCTTCGGTTATGTGCAATCTGTCAATTTCGTCGAGCGTCAACTGCGCTATATATTTAGAGATGTGCGAGTCTGGATTTATGAAGTGCCGGGGGGGCTCGATTGAATTCGATCTAATCGACTGCTGGTATATATACGTGACGTTTGGATATTTCTTTACGTGTATTTTGATACAAGTTTTTACGCCTGCTTTGAAAGTGCCTCGAAAAAAGGTCTCTAAACAAACATAAATAACTCATTGGTATAAGTATATAAGTGACGGCTAAAATCCTCGTTCTGTTAAAAAAAAAAACTCGAAAACCATTGCGTGTATATATATTCATATTAACGAAAAGGAGGATCGCGCCGTAAAATTGTTTTCGTGTCGCGGCGATTCGGAGCCGAGTATGTACCGAACGGGTAATTTATTGGCCGGTCGCGCTGCTCTCTCAGAGCCGTCCAATGACGCACGACTCGCGCACGCGCCAGACAGCACGCATGTAATGTGCTTGACGATCGCGACTTCGTCATCGGCTGTCGCTCTTATATATACCAAAGTCGCGATTAATTTGTCCGACAGGTGATGCCTATGCGAGATTTTGCTAATTTGGCGATGCTTTGGATTATTATAGTATAATTATAATATCGAGAGCTTGACGATATTGAATCTGGCGGCGTATCCAAGTACGGTCTCTAAATATAGAGATTAGAAGAGAAACGAGTCTTATTAGACATAAATTAGTACATTTATTATATAAATCCCCGTAGAATTTAACGGCGCGAGATACGTATACAGGCCGGCAGTGAAAGATGGATGGTGAGTTTGATTTTCTTCGCAGGCCGCACGCCGGCAGTAGTAATATAAAATATTCCGTAATAATTATTTAAAGCAGCCTATTTAGCAAATAAGTGATTGAGATATATAAGTTATTAATGATATTATACCATTGCATTTATCACTCTTTCGAGTTTCAGGTTTTCGAATATAACCCGCGCATTGATTAATTTCACACTCGAATTAATATCGTTACAATTTTTCGTGAAGTTTCAAAATCAAGCAGAAAATACCAGCAGCAGCAGCTCATAACATCGAAAGTTACACGCGTCGGCTGTCTGCAGCAGCAGCAGCAGCTCATCGAACTCGCCTTACCAGCTCTCCTCTCTCATATTATAATCTGATTGAAGTCGCGTTCGATGGCTAATGAGCGCTGTCCCCGCATTCCGTTCTCACCTCACACCTTGGCTGCACGAGAGATCGTTCCTCCCGCGGATTATAAATACAAGCTGTTCGAATTAGCGAGAACCGAAAGGGACGATATACTAGTGTATTCGTGTAGTACGCGACACATCAAGTGTTGCTGCGGAATGATGCAAGCTCTTTGTTTGACGTGTCGGAGCCTCAATTTAAATGGGAAAAACGCCACACCTGAAGTTTGTCCAAGAGGATTTATGAAATATTTATACGCGTATTGTGTCTCAATTCACACGCGGAAAAGGAATCCACTTCTAATTTGTTGGCGAGCGGTGTCGGTAAAGACTTTTCATCATTAATGCTGTTTTCCTTGGCTCTTAGCGTTGCGACTGCGATGGAGGTACCGCGAAATTAGCATAGCTTTTTCACAGTTTCGAGGCTGATTATAACGTAAGCCGAGACATCGCGAGCAAGCATTACAGTATATGCCCGGCGTTAATGAACTACAAATACATTTTCCAAAGAGAGACACTAGTGCGCGGCATCTACCGATTATACGAGGTTCGGGATGTATATGTTGCGAAAGGTAGGTATATACCGAGAGGCGTAGGTGGTCTCGTGGGAAACTTGTGTTGTACTTTCGAAACGTGTAGACTACTGGCAAGCCTCTAAAAATAAAACAGCCGAATCCTCGTAATTCAGGATCAGCGTCTCTGCCTTTTCGTAAAAACTATACAAATAAACACGGCTATTATCCTCTATATATAAGGTCCATATCGTACCGTTATTTTTTTCCAAGCTTTGGCTCTCCCATCACCAACCGAATAAATAACCCAAACAAAAATAGCGCGCAAACCGCGTGGAATATTCAAATTAATATCCGATAATCGACAGCCGCAGGAATTTCATAACGACGAGAGAGGAACGTGTTCTCGCGGCGCCGCCGGAACATCGCTTTTTTTCCTCATTTTCACAGAGTCTTCGTATTAGTCCGCGGGAGCGTCATCACACGGCCTTCGAGAGAAAACGGACTTTTTATATACATGGAATTTATATTCGTCGCGGAAAATTTGATCATGTTAAAATTATTACGGGAGGAGAAGATTCTTGCCGTTTAATGTAGTGTGCCTCTCCGAAATGAAATTGAAATACTGTTTGAGGAAACCTTGCTGTTAATGTAAATATAATACCGATTGGTGTTTACGACTTTTTTACACCCTCCGTAATTAAAAAGCAAACTTCTCATCGTTTAATAACGAGTGCATTATAAGCGAGCCGTTATTTTTCCTCAAAATTATTTTCAAAGGACACACATACTGGGAGCCTTCAACTGGACCTCGAAACTAGAGTCTCCCTCGAAGTCATCGATTGGTCCGACACACTTTTTACGGCTCGATCCGTCGCCGCCATAAAAGCGCGCAGTTTTCAATACTTTTATCATAACTCCCACGCTCGTTTCGAGAATCTTCTCTTTGCGCGAATTGAAAATTGATATTGCGAGAGAGAGAGAGAGCCCTTTTTTCTCGCGAGAGAACGGACGCAAACAAATTTTATCGTCTAAAATCGCCGCTGTGGATTTATCGCCGGCTACGGCTACTACTGTCATTTCGGAGAGTTTTTAGTAGGGGACACTACGCGGAGAGGAAGTTTCGGAAAAAAGGTGGCTGCTCTATTTGAGAGGCCGCCAAGTGTTATTAAAACCCTCGTAAATCTAAGCCGAGTGTCTTATTTTTCAGCTGCCGGTATTTAAAAGTAGTTTTTTGTGTATATATACACATCAGAATAAAAAGTAACAACCGATTAATAATCCCTTATTCATGCGACACTTGTGTAATTCAGCCTTAAAACACTTGTATAAAATATCGAGGTCGATTACTCCGATCGCCGCGAAATGTACAAGAGATTCCGAGAATTCCATCGCCTCCTCTCTTATCTTGTCCTCGTTTCGATATATGACTCAAATTAATATACAGCCGTGCATTCTTCCTCAAATTTTTACGTCACGCTCCTCTCCTTCTCTCTGAAAAAAATCAAGACGTCGAAAATTAACCATAAAACTCTTATTATCCTCATTGTTTCTTCATATATATAATACAACTACAAGCAACTCCCCGTGGCTGCGGTCTTTATACAGCCCCTCGCAGCGCTCACACGTGGTTTTACGATCGGCACTGGTCCCACACGTATAACCCCTGAAACACTCGACTTTATTTTTATTTCTCGCGGCCGACGGAGAGAGACTCTCTTTCTCTCGTAAATCAGCTGGAGCTGAACTGGCGATGAGGACTATACATACTGAGACAAAAGATCAGACACTGCGCGAACATGCAGAATTGGCCGTAGTATAATATACAAGTATATATAGGGCCAAGCGCGAGTAGCAATAAAACGAAACAATTTTGGACTGGCCTTAAACCTTTCGGCTGCCGATAGGTGGCGCATACGCGATTTCTCCCTTCCCGCATCACTTTCTACGCCGGCACTACTAGATATAGAGGTGGACTACCAATGCCGAAATCGACTTGTTAGTCCTTAAGCTGCTCGTACTATAACTGCAATTGAAGAAATCTCTGGATTCCACCAGGGGTACAATTGATGGTGTGGGACATAAAAGATGGCCGGATGACAGAGCTTATTTGATACTTGAATCTTGTCTAAATGAAGCACACAACTCTGCGGTTGTTCTGTGGCCCATTAAAAAATCATCTAGCTTTCCGATTTTGAAGCTTCGCAAGCCCAAAGTCACCAAAATATCCTCAAACCATTACAGAAAAAAGGCATAAGTATAATTCAGCCCTAAAACAACAAGACTCGCAAGAGTATCATGCTTATAGACAAGCAAGCAGCAGCAGCAGCATCGCTGCCGGCTCGTCGTAAATAACTCCGACTCTCTCGCTCTCTCTCCCTACGTGCGTCTCAATTCGATTTTATTGGCCAGTGCTATTTGCTCTAGGCCGCGCGGCTGCAGCTTTTACCACCGGAGGAGATGCTCCGGCGATTTACGGTGGCTTTGTGCATACGTTTCTCTATACGTGAGTTGAGTCTAGAGACGATTGAGTTGTGCAATGTGATTTAGAGAGGATAGAGAGCGGGCTGTTGGCGATTTATGGCCGTGTCATTCGGAATTATATTGTTGCGGAGTCGCGACTCTTTTAACTCGTCCGTGTTCTTAATCAAACGCGATTTGCGCTTGTATTTATTCATAGACATATACTCTTGCACGTTATATTAAAAAAAGGTATTATTAATTTAAGCCACTTACACCCGTACACCGCACTTAAATCCCGCCAAGCCAGCATTACTCTCCTGCCTTGTAAACATCGGCCGCGACACATCACCGCGCGTGAAAAGATCGCAATCGTGCAAAATTGCAAGTGCACCTGCGCGGATCATTGTGCGCGCGACGCGCAATTATCGCGCTTGTTAACGCGCGCGCGAGATTCAACGACGTGTTAATGGCTGTTAATTTTCTTCTCTCGGCTTGGAAAATTTTTCTCCACCAGTTTCTTTTCCACCCGATGATCATGGCTTTGTATTTGACAAGCGTAGTTCGGTTTCTCGTATGCGTATACGAAGAATTAATGCTTCGCGCATTGGTTATATTCCAGTTTCGTTGTAATCTCTTCTCTCAGGCATATGTGCGGTGTGGTATCCTGACTCTTGGTTAATGCTGTCATTAACATCGTCGGCTCGTTTTGTATACTGATAATATCTGCTCGACTTTCGATACATCGTTTCGTATATAGTCAAGCCGTTTTAGCGCGCAGCTATTTATCGACGAAAATAATAAACTCCGCGTAATTATCCTTGGCCGCGCGCGTGCGCGCAGGAGATAAAATGAGATTTCCCGGAATTTTATCTTTATATAGGTATTCCTTTAAAAACTTTCGAAGGTTATAAATAAATTTTGAGAGGAAAAATCCTTATCTCCCTGACGCTTGTGTATATGTATACGCGTATGGCTTCTTGGAAAATCAAATATAAGCTTGAATTTCGCGCGCAAATGTATCTGATAGGCTAATGAAGTACTAATTAATGTAATGGCAGAACACAATAATCCCATTGCAAATATCTCTATAAGTATAAACAGATATTCCATAATTTATCCTTAAAACCCCGGGAAACCTTCGCGATATGTCAAAATCAATGCTTTTATCTGAGATAAAGCCCATAACACAGTTTTACTCGAACAATACTTCACAATATATCGGTGTAGAAGCAAGAAAAAAAAAGACACGTATACTCGGCGCTGTTCGAAGGGTTCGAACGATAAGATCTTCAGGTGGAATAAACCGGTACGAGACGCATGTGGTCTCGTCGCTGAGAAGCCGGCGTTTATCGAATTCGCGTGCGATTTTTCAAACGGTTATATACCGAACGTTTCTCCTATATAACTCCCCAATCCATATATACTTATTAATTTAACCTTAATGTGTGCCGTAAGAGCCGGTGGCTCGCAATAACTTCCAAGAAGCCGAAAATTAGAAAACGAAAACAGACTATATACCCCCACGAATAAGAAGAAAAAGAACATAAGCTTCGAGCACCGAATTCCGGAGGTCCAGGGGGGCCGCGTATGAGTTACGAGGCTCGTTTGACGTCGCGCGCACTGCGGTTTCTCTCTCTTCTCCCTTCTACATCTGCATAAAAATTAGGCAACGCATTTTTTCCCGCAGAAAGGGCCCGGGACAAATTGAATTTATTGAAGAGCTTTTCTGTTTCTCTCATTGTTCGCGCGCGGAGAGAGAGAGATACGTTCGAACGATAAGCAGAATTTGTTGTCCCGACGTTATCAATCGGAACGACCCTGTTTACCTCCAAAAGAGAACATTAATATAAAAAGTCGAATGTGTGTATATACGTATAATAATAAACGAATGCAGCTCCGGAGTGAAATCAATAATCGCGCGTGTGTGTGTGAAGAAGAAATTTTAATTACTTATTAGCAATAAATTTCGGGGGAGGCGAATAACAAACAGGGATGGCGATGAAATATCGTCGGATTCCGTGACGATAAGATCGGTTAATGTTCGTTACACATTCCCGAACTGACGATAATAACAGTAACGCATCTTTATTACACGCAGAGCGAGCTGCGGCCCGGTAATGGAATTAGGTGCGCCTGCACCGAAGGGGTTATGATATAGTAAGAGGTCGATTTTCGGTGTGTATCGGCTCGGCATCTTAATGCCCGGTTTATGGCTGCATTAAGAATAGAAACGATGCTCTCGTGATTTTACGATTATTGTATCGGAAATGTTTACCGGAGTGAACAATCGCGAGGAAAAAAATATAGGGTTAATGAATCTCCAGTTTTACTGGTTCACGAGAGAGAGAAAAAAAGATACGCCTATACCGATCTCGTTTTATCCAAGTTATTCTTTCAGAGGCTCTCAAACGCACTTATTTTCCTGTCCTCTTTAATATTCCATATTTTTACAATCTTCGCCGCGTCTCCGTCTTGCTCCCGCGATACACCGCAGAGGCGGGCGTTTGCCACCGAAGTAATATAAACCGCGACGACGACTTTATTACCGAGAGCACTAATGGCTTAAGACTCGCTCCTTTTCCCTCGTAATTTTATATCATATCTGCCTGTGTGAATTCCGCGAATATGATAATAAAAACCGAAGCACCATTTTTGTTTACATATATTTATAATAAATCAGGAGGATTTACCAACGATCGATCTCGTTGAGCAATCATATAACCATGTTTACGAATGGAAACCATAAGGAAACTAGGCGAAAGAGAAATTATCTATCTGAGAGGGAGAAAAAAAGAGCGTGTAGCGCGGAAAATGGGTCAGATTTTATTTCGAGAGAAAGAAAGAGCGCCGCGCCGCCGTCGTCGCGTGGCGCCTAAATATCTCTTTTTTAAAAACACGAGGGGGGCGTCGTCGTGAATCTCTATTTCTCTCCGGCTTTTTCCTATAGTCCCTTCCGCTGCATAATTCACCTTTATAGCGACGTGTCTAAATCGGTGCTCTGATTGCAGTCTATATTTTTTAAATGCTGCGAGAGAGAGAGATTTTCGGTTGAGGAGGAAAAAAGCTTTACTACCACTACTAGAATAGACGAGATTCGAGTGACCTCAATTGGACTAGAGGGACTGATGGCTTTACGTTATAATTTAAGATGCAGTTTCTCATGCCGCAGATGATTATTAAAATTAAGAGCTCGACAAATTTTCAAAATATTTTCGAGGTATAAAAATGATTTACCGCGCTCGAATTGCCGGTGAAAATTCAAAATAACACAGCAGGAGTAGTAGTTAGCGGTATAAATCAATAAATTCTCCCAACACCGCTATCAATTAGACGAAAAACTCGAGTAACACATCAAGCGATCGCCGACAAGATCGAAAATTAGCATCGGCAATCCGATCGACTCGGAGACCACACGAGCCCTTCCTCTCTGTCTGTGTTTTTTTTCCTCTCCAGCACACTCGGTGTCGCAGCGTCGAACGTCTTTATCGCGCAGGCACGCGCGCAGCTGTCCATAAATTTTGGCGCTTCTATTCTCGTCGTTGTTGTCGCCCCTTTGGTTCCTACTTCCTCGATTTAACCTGATACTCGCGACATTCGAAACGCCGTGGAATTTGAAATTTCAGTCACACGAATCAATTGTTTATCGGCAAAAGACACGTTGTTCTTTAACAATACGCGAACCCAACGGAATTAATTATACTCTCGGAGCCACCCAACAAGAGCAAAATCCGAGCGCGAAAAACGCGTTTATACATCCTCTCGGCGCGCAATTTCTCGCATTTGTCGGGCCAATGCCGATCGGAATGTCCAGATAGGATCCCCCGAAAACTGGTCGCACGCTCTCGAGCGCGCGCGCGCGAAAGCGAGAGTCTCTCGGCCTCCTGTCGCGCTTATTTCGGCCCAGTACACGATCCTCTCCGTACACACATGTGTGTAACTTATCGAATCTCTCTTTCTCTCTCGCGCTCGCACGTGTGCGCGAGATTCACCGAGAGAGATTGTGCGCGAGTTTGCGCAATTTTTCATGGACACCTTTGCTGCTCGCGCGAAATATTTCGCGCGAGGATCGATGTGTCACGGGCTGCTATAGTGTGTTTTGCAGACACTCTCAAAAGGGCAATTACCCAGCCGAAACTCGTCATAAAAGCCTCTCGCGCTTATCTTAATGACAATCATTATATCGGGATATATCCTCTCGATATACGTATGAAGAAAAAAAAATGAAGGGGTAAGTCGAGACGAGCATTAAATTCGCAATAATACGACAATCGAAGCGAGAAAACCTCCAATTTCGCGCGGGCGTGCAAGAGAGAGAGAAGTCATATTCCGTGAACTCTACTCCCCCTTGAAACTCAAGACAACATAATGAGCGAGAGAGCATTTCTTTTATGCGCGAAGCTCGTGTATTTTTAGCCCGACGATTTTTCTCACACGTTCGTGCAGCATCGGTGCGCGGCTTTTTTCGAGCGGGTAATTGGACTTTTACGATTGAACCTGCGGTGTTAACGTTTTTATACGTATGTGTAAACTTAAATTTTTTAACATTTTATCTATCAGTAGCTATTATACAATATCACGAAAACGAGAGCCGGTAACGAAGAGCGTCGAAAAGCGCCAAATCAGCATGAAATTTCAATTACCCCCTACAATCAAATCCCTCAACTCTTCTACTAAAGGCCGACTGCACACACGCGCCGAAACATCCTCGACAACGAGAGATATCCCCCTCGTTCATTTTTCAATCAAGAGCCGGAGAGAGAGAGTGAGAGAGCGCCAAATTAATTTACCGATGATCACGAGGCTCGTAAAACAACGACGACGAGCGTTTTCGCGTATACACATATAATACACGTCGCTTCTAGACGTCATATATAGGCTGCTGGTGGAGAGGGAGACTTCTGACAGGCTCTTCACGAGCTGTGAAATTTAATTCAAAGCCACGAAACCGAAGACAGGGGAGCAGAGCGCGTATACGCACAAAGAAGAAGAAGAGGCGCACGCAGTCGTCGAGGGATTGATTTAAGCTTATTATGCCAGAGTTAACGCGGGGAATGTGTCAGAGAGAGGAGGAGGAGACGGCGTTAATAATTTGCGCGAGTGTAATTGCGATGTGTATAAGCTGTTGAGCTTCGGACGAGATGTGGTGTTATGTCGAGTTCAGAGGGATAAGGTTACGAAACGTACCTTTTCTCTCTCTCTCAATTTTAAATTTCCATATACATTATTCCAGCCGCGATGTAATTAACGTTCGCTTTTGAAAGAACACACTTTTTTCATTTAGCGTCGTGTAATAGTCTTCAAATTCTAGACGCATTAGGCGGTAGACAGTAGATATCTCTCACGCACGCCTCGGCCGATTTTCGTCAAAAAGCGAAACCCGACGAGCGCGTGGTGTGTATATCCTCAAGCAAGGAACGAGAAAAAGAGACAAAGGAGAGTATGAGAAAATAACAAAAAAAAGAGCGGCGAACATTGAAATCGTGTGGGAGCGCAGCTCGCGTGGCTCGTCTCCATATCGGACCGGCGGTCGCGTGCCTCTCGGGGGGTAGTTTCGAGTTCCCACACGCACGAGGATATTATTATATGTATATACAATATGCAGGCATCACCAAAAAAAGGAAGAAGGTTAAAGGTCATTACGCATACATAGAGTGTCGTTGTTCTTAAAATTCATTTTTGTTACTGCTTTTTGAGCGGTACAAAGGCTAATCGCTCGATAATTAGAAAGCTCTCAAGTGCACCCCTCGAATCCTCTCCTTAAAGCGTGCGCGCGCGGCACTTCCGAAATTGCAAATTAAATTTCGGCTCCGTCCTGCCGTGGGAGTGACGCTCCGGGGGGTTTCCCTCTGTATAGTATATACTCACACCAGACTTTATATATCTCATTCCACACACGCGCGTAAAGATTTTTCGGTGGATCCTCTCGTTTACGGCGTAACTGCTCTACAATAAAACGATTGAAATTAGCGCGCATTGAATCGATTTTTTTGTTTTAAAAAGTCACTCGTGCAGGTATATAAGGCGCCAATTAAAGCGAGAACGAGATCGAGATCGCGAAATCCGTATAATTGGCAAATAGCCCCGCTCGTGCGATGTTCGTTCGGTCAAGCCGATAAAGTTTGGGGAATACCCGCGAGCTGTTAGCGCGCGAAGAAAAATCGTGTACATTTCGCCTGATGCAGGTATGCTGTCATTGTTTCTTTATTAGCTCTGACTTTTTTTTCAACCGAAATTTATCCCGAATAATGAATTCTGTGAAGGGTTGAACTCTGCGAAAACTTACTCAGCCTCCCACACGTATAGTAACGGAATCTTTTGCGGCTACTTCATTCAATTAGCTGTAGGACCGGTAATTATATACCTGCTGAGCTCATGCGGATGTCGCGTGAACGCAAGGCTGCGATTCGACGAATTCGAGGCGATGTTATATGGGTATTGTTTTGTTTTCCTTATGGTCTTCCATTTTGGGTTGGGTAAACAAAACCGTTTCTTAGGGAGATTTATAAAGGAGACTATATAGTAATGGAAAAATCGGTAAGAGGATAGTTATGAAGGATTCGCGATTTTATCGGTATCGTAAAGTTCTAGAATTGTATTGAAACTGACGGTAACAGGTAGTCGTCTGGGTTATATGTTAATGATGAAAGTTAAATTGATAGTTTTATTGGAGAGTAAACATGCGATTTAATTGATACGAGATCGAGTGTTATGGTCAAAACTACTGAGAAAGTAGCTGTGACCCTGGAACCTCAAAAATTATAAAAACTACCTGGCCTGCGAAGCTCGAATATTAATACACGAGAGTCGTAATAAAGATTCATGAGCAATTAATTATAAAGTCGTATGACCCTTCGAATCTCAACAGTGACTCATGGAAAATTTTACAAAACTCTCGCTACTCATATTAAACAATATATAAACGTTTCCATCACCCCTCAAGTATCATCGATGCAATCAACCCGTTATCGTTTACCTCGAGTTCTCTTTGTCATCCTCGACGTTACGTGCCCTACCTGTACGATCGGCTCGTCGCCCTTCAATTTTCAGAAATCGATTCCCGCAAGCTACTCAGACGATCCGAGGACGTTAAGTGACTGTTGGCTCGAGTGCAAGATCTACCCTTCCATATACATTTTTAGCGGGGGTGTACGCGATACCCGCCGGTGATTACACACCAGAAGGGTTGACTTTCGTGGTAAGCCGTAATATTTCATCCAAACACACACACACACACACATACACATTTATAGCAACATCATCGAGGCTACAGCAGTGATCGTTAAGGGAATACATTAAAAGGAAAAAAAATCTTAAAATTCACCCCATCATCCAAAAAGTTGCGGAGCTGACCCAGTTACGTATAGCCTCGCAAGAAGACATTATTTACCTACGTATATAGCGGGGCGCTGCACGAAAATCAAAACTTCCATAAATATTCAACGGCCGCGCCGGAGAGCAGAAGTGAAACTCGCGCTCGCGCATAAAAAGTAACCATTTCTCATCGCGACCTCTCGAAACTACAACAATAAACCGAGCCCCGGATTAAAAGCCCCGCAAGCGAAGATATCCATGCATCCTTACGTATTCGCCCGAAGCTGCTGCACACATTTCATATCAAGCTATACACACGCAGAGAGAGCAACGCGCATATCGGCGATAAATCTGCCTGCTGCGAAAAGTCGCGGGGAAAAATTTTTGCCGAAATAACACATCCCTTACGCGCTCTTTCTCTACATCTATCCCTCGTGGTAAACAAAAACGATTACTCTGTGAGAGAGAATCGAACCATATATTACCAAGTACAAAATTAGTTCTGTCCTCCCTTGAGTTCGAGAGCACATTGACCTAAAAAAGACCGGGCGAATTATGTGCGCCGCGCGAAGTGTGTGCAGCGCGTGTAAATCAGGGTTGCAGTAGCACTCGTCGGTTCCTACTACTATTTCATTAATCACTCGAGAGCCAACTTGTGTGTGAGCTGCAGAAAAGTTCGATGGATCAGCTTTTTTACCGGTGACTGCATGTGTGTGCGAGAGACACTTGCTACGGATGCTCGAAGAGCTTTAAGGAAACGCAGTTTTTCGGACATCATTTTGTAC
This sequence comes from Cecidostiba fungosa, assembly GCA_900474305.1. NCBI lineage: Eukaryota > Metazoa > Arthropoda > Insecta > Hymenoptera > Pteromalidae > Cecidostiba > Cecidostiba fungosa. Next base: position 9,819 of record UCOJ01000058.1, on the reverse strand, counting down.
GTTCATTTAAAGTTAATTTATTTTTTGGACTCCGAATGCGGGCAGATGGAATCATCAGTATGCTAATTTAGGAGGCAGGAGAGTTGTCTTTATTGTTTTGGATTTAAATTCAGACGTCACGGACTTGGTCCTCCCATCGATCTAACGACCAATAACGGATCTCTTGCACCGCTGATACTGGAGTGAGAGATTAAATCTTGACGAAAAACAAACGCATATCTATACAGTCAAAAAACTCGCGGACATAAAAAGCTTTCTTTAAAAGGCAAATCAAAACGTTACCCTGTAACAGAATCCTTCGCTATAACATCGGCAAAGTTACAATACGCTCGACATCACACACCGAGAGAATTCCCTTTTATCCCCATCGTGGAGATCTGGTTTTTTAACCTCGTCGAAATTCCTTTTAAGTGAAGAGTTTCGCTCCTCCATACGTGGGCGCTAATTTGGAAGGATCAACGATTGAGAGAGGCTTAACGTTTACTGAGTGACGCAAGTTCGTTACTGAAATTGGGCCTGACGAGCTAAAAAAATCTGCTAGTGTATATCGATAAGATATTGCATCTTAATTTTTCTTATTGAGAGATTCGCTATTCGACTCTGTATAGGACCAAAAGAATTTTAAAAACAGCCTTTTAATTAAAAATCCGCTTTGTGAACAAGCTTTTCGTCCTTACAGCTTTAAAAATTCAATTTGCAAATCAAAGATAAAATACACAAAATAATTCAGGTGGCATTTCTGTATAGTATAGATCTTGACCTCTCGCAATGTATATAGAGTCCCGAAGCGTCAGATGCATCCGCACTGGGGGGGTCAACACTTGTCACTGGTTGTTGTCGCAAGACGTCGATGACGTGTCCTGGCGCTGATTTGCAATCGAGCCCGGGATTGTCGATGTCGGGCCACCCAAGTATCCACTCCAAGTATTTTCTCGGCGCTGAATTGATTTGACAGATAAATATTGGAAATCACTCGATATTTTATAATTGAATATATTGAATTCAGCTTCGTGTATTAAAGCTCGCGGTCTTCGTCGTTGTAAAGTTTATTCGCTCGAGTACTGTTATGACCAATTCACGTATACAATATATATATACACAAGTTCGATCCCGAAAATTAATTACGAAATAGAGTGCACAAGCTGCAGCATCGATTGAATGAGTTAAGAAATATAACGAAGTGAATGGACGGAATTCGAGGAAGTCGACTGACACAAAAATATTGGGAGAAATGCCAAGATCAGTACATCGTAAACGTGCCAATTGATCGAGCCCTGAACTCGGCAAACTTTGACCCGTAATTATATATACTGCGGCGCGTCATTCGAGAAATCAAATTTTTTTATCGACTATATAAAACGAAATAAAAAATAAAAGAACTTCTCCCAAAGTCAGAGTATACAGCTTCTTCCCACGTGCGACGATATTTCGTCGATTTAATTTTTTACCAACGGCTCTCACCTTCGAACCTCAGCGCCGGGCTAATAACGAACGAACTTTGTCAAAGGTGCGAAATTGCTCGCTGACCAAAATAGGTTTGACGCGTCGCGCGAAACTTATGGTGATTGCCGAGAAGCTTCACGAGAAAAAAGAACCGAGTGTTTATGCGGGCGAAGGTAACGAAATCCTCGCGGAATCGAAATTAATAATCACCCTGTGATATGATGAATGTGGAATTTACAATCGTTATTCCACATTAACGCGCGCCAGGTGCATCATTGATTTCCGATAATGATCGATTTTCAGTCAAATTAACCGAACGAATAATGAGCCACGCACAGTCAGACACAATAACATCCATAACTCAAAGGCTCCTCTTGGATTTTTACGAGATCACTGACAGAGAGGTAGACACACACACACACACACGCCTCTGCATAAGGCGTAACGAAGGCGCCGCGGAGGTAAACGCGTCACTGGCTCGCCGGTTTAGCATATGAATACGCGAATGTGCGTAACGAGCAGGAGAGAGCGCGAAAAGTGCGAGCAGTAAAAATATACATTCAGCTGGCTTGGACCAGTCTTAGTCTCGCTTAGTGCGTCAAAGCCACGCCTGGGAATCTTGCAATAAAAGCCATATTTTTAGGCTTTATGGTACATAAGGAGGAGTCGGATAATTTATCGACGCTTTATGTATATGCGAATGTTGATTAGACCAGATGGATTTTTTTAATTCGATATAGAATAAAACGTTGAATTTATCAAAGTTTTAATGTCTAACTTTGGCGTTTTCTTTTTTTGTTGCAGGTGAGTCGCAGAATTTTCAGCGTCACGTAAGTTTAATACACACGAGATAACTTGGTCAAACACAGCAGCCCATTCAAATGGCCATAAACCTCCCCCGCAGTATAAATTCAGCCACCCACGTCCAGAAAAAAAAGCGTAAATTTGAATAAACGCACGCTACACAGCAGCACACCCCAAAGACAAACGCGTCGAGAGCTATAAGAGACGCTCGAAATGCTCGAACACGATCGTCTCCTCCGGCTTATCTCGAACCCGACGCAATTTATCGTATTTATTCTTGCGCCCGCATATACGCGCGCGGATATTGCTTCCGTGCCGAAATTGCGTGTAGGCCAAAAGAACGCCGGCGACTTGCAGTTTGCTCTCTCTCTCTCGCGAAATCGCAGTGGCCGAGGGTGTGCGCCTGATTTACGAGGATGAGGAGAGACGAGAGGAGATCGATATTTGGGCATAGGCTGGACGAGGGCGATGACTTGTCCGCGAAAAAAGAATTTTTCCCTATGCTCAGCTTGAAACTTTTAATTTTCACCAACTCTCTCGGCAAATATTTAAGAAAAACCCACGGCCCATAACTCATTAAACATGCCCATACTCGCTACCTCTGCTCATCTTTCTCTCTCATGCTTCGTGCGCGCAACATTATACACACGTCCGTCGGCTCGTCCGCAAAGGCTGTAAACATTTTGGCAGCCAACAAGCCGAACAATAATTTAGTGCGCGTCGCGTGCGCGGGTGTGTGTATATACGTCCTCCGAACGTGCGGCACGATATCGACTTGCGCCGAAAAAATGAGCCGAAATCTCGAAGAAGGCGGTCGTTCACCAGGCGATTCTCACGAGTGAATTTTTACGCGGAAAGCGTTATATATGCCATATATTTATACACCAAAAGCGAGGTGAAAACTTTTCTCCGGTGGGTTTAAAATATTTATTCGGCCTGTGATTTACGGCCACTTATTTGTGATTTACGGTGCTACCGAAAATCACAGGTGCTCCGAGAATTTTACGTCCGCGCTTAACGAATGCGATATTGCTACTGTTCGAGCCTGCCGTTATTCACTTTAAAAATATGGATATTTACGGTGGATGCCGTACAAATCTTATCGTTATTTTTCGAAAAAAATTCAATACGTACTGTCTAGTATACTAGAACCGATACCTCGTGAAATCTATACTCCAGTTCGGATGAAGCGATCTTGAGAAAAACGCCCTCGCGGTGGCAGGGCGTAACCGTCTCGAAAAGTAAATAAGGCGCCTTCTTTCTCTTTCTCTCTCGCTTTGATGGAATTACCGCTTATAGGTTCGTCATCCTCGAGCGAAAAAGAGAATCTCCATCAGCTCCCGAGGGGACGTGTAAGAGCAGAGAGCGAACACGAAACGATTGCGTGGTCCACGCCCAGATTCGCGGGGAGAAGAAAAGGAACCGCTTTTTGCGCTAGGACTTTTTTGCGGGGGGCTGATGCTTTTTTGGAGGAGGTCGAGATCGTAAATAAGCATTCCGTTGCTTTTTTGAGCGCTTAGGGAATTGTTTTTCGAATAGTTATGCTCAGGGCTAATGGAAGAATCTAGCATTCGAGGCTTTGCAATTATAATTTACACCCAAGACGTCGTACTTTTTGATTAAGCCATCTCTGGCCACCCGTAAGGGGCCTCGAAAATTACTTTATTAGTCCAGACTCTGTGAAATTTCCTCGTAAAAGCGAAAAATCCACACTGCGTACGAAGGATTTTACGAGACGCGGATGACTTAGCCAGCTGGTCGTTAAAGGCGCCAAAGTGTATCGCTCGTATGCGTGAAAAAACCGGGAAGAATCTTAGCGTGCATGCAGTCGCGTTTTATTATTATATAGTAATTAGGACGCCGCGCGCCACCCAGCAGCAAAATGGCCGCGCGAACGTCTCTATTAAATGGCGGCTCGAGTGGTGGGGGTAATCGCCGCGCATCAGCCACACGCTGCGTGTATAATGATTATCGTGATTCCGCGCGAAATGAGAGGGTCGAGCGCGTTATTTCGTGTGGGAAGTTATGTGTAGTGGAGTATTATGTAGGACACTCCGAATAGGAACTGTAATTTTTTAAACTCTCTACTGCAGCCTGCTCCGCACAAAATTTGCCCCACATCCTTTCATGGACAGTGTCCCATTTTTCCACATGTGCATCAGTATAGGAGAACCTCATCCTCCTCCGGCATTAAAAGCTTTCAAGGCGATTAAAGAGCAGAGAGTATTAGAGCGAGCAAATGTCCCCGGGATAAGTGAGCTGCTGCCCGCGTATTATGGATTTCGCGACTAACACAAAAGAGGGACATGCAGTAGTAGTAGTAATACACCTAGTAGCCAGCATCATCATCCTCGAAAGGTCACATTATGTGAGGATGCTCCTCGGTAATGTACGACGAGCGTCAAAGGTGAGAGCGAGAGGGCAAATGCAATTTGCCACCGGCGAAGAATGCAGATGATTGAAGGTCCGCGAGAGAACGTTAATGGTGCTGCTGTAGAGTGAGAGAGAGCCAGTAAACGCTCTCTTTAAGCTACTTCCACGGCGCTTGATTTCGTTAGTGTGGCGCTCAAGCTAGTAGTAGTAGTAGTCGAGAGTCTCTTTTCCGCCTTTAAAAGCATTTTCACGCTGAATTTCACCCTGGTTATTTAGCACTTGGAGCCGTGTGTCCCTCGTCGCGATCTTTTTTTTATATAACTTTTCAGAGGTTACGGAGAGTTTTGATTTCGTTACATGTTCTGAGTGATGTAGAAAATGACTTTATGTTGAATAAAGTGAAGCTCATTTCGCGATGAAGCTTGGTCGTGATCGTGGAACAACAACAATGGATTCAGTTTGAATAGGCTGTATTATCTCTGTGGCTCTGGTTCTGTATCTGAGAAATGCCCAGTCGAGCATACGGGTGTAGCTAAGCGTGCAGCGATTGAGTCTGATCATTTGCTGGTATACACAGGAGAGTTTGGTCGCGTTCTGCATCGATGAACAATCAGAATCAGCTTATATATACCCCAGAATATGATGAGCCTTTCGCTGTTTTGGTCAACAAGGATCGAGTTTGTTATCGCTGTCTGCCCTATTTGTTTTCTATACGAAACTTCGTGAATGAACCTTGACCTTTGGTATCTCCACTTCGCTCTATAAACCTCTTTATAACGGAAAATACACGCTTAAAATGGCGCACAGAACACAGCACTATCGAAATTCACAGCTGCCACCTCGCGATAACACTGCAAAAAGAGAGCAGTTAACTCAATTATACCCCGAGGAGAGACGGCGCGAGTGAAAAAAGCGAGGATCGATAAGAATTAGCTCAGCTCGAAAAAACAAGAACGATAAAACGATTGCCTCCCTGTTTTCCCGGGCGTTTGATCGTTCACTTAGCCTGCCGAAAAAGAACAAACCCGATCCGACGACAACGACGCTTCCGAAAACTAGGAAAACAGAGCGAATTTTTGGGGAGTTCAATCGGCACGTCCGATAATTAAATCCCCGCAGTAGTGCGAGGGAGAAAGAGAACGGGAGCAGCGAAAACGAGAGAAGGAAGCTTGGAAGCTTGCCACGCGCCGAAGGAGATGGATGAGGGCAAAATCAAGAGGGATGGAACAGAGAGAAAGAGAGAGAAGGAAACGTTGCTGAATTTCCGATGCTCGCGCAGTCGTAGTTTCTTGTAAGCCCGAGCGCGAGTTCCCAAACAAAGGAACCGCGCGACTGCCGGCTTTCCACGTTTCTGTCTTCGCGCGGAGAAAGAGAGAGCAGAGAGCGAAAGAAAGAGGGCAAGGATATATCAAACGATGACTCGCGGCTTTTGCTATACTGAGGAGAGCGTCTGGAGGTGAGGGGGTGCTGCGCTTGCAGACGAGATAGATGGATCCCTTTTGGCTGTTGCATTCTTAATGAGCAACGATTTTCGGACGCTTTTCAGGGTGAGCCTGAATTTTTTCTGTAGCGGCAAGTTTTTAGTTTTTGATGATACGTTTTCTTTATTACAAAATATGGAATTAAGATACATTTGGTACATTATTAGTGACGTAACGTTTCGTAACGAAAATAGCGATCACAATATACTACTCAGTTTTTGGAGAACGGTATACGCGAGCATACGGAATCAGTGGTGTATTAACGCCGAATAGTAGTCTAGCCGTAAAGCAAAACAGTTTTGGACTGGCCGTTCTCCCACTGCTTGAGCATTCCGGCTCTCTAGTCTCTGGCTAGCGACGACAGGTGGCGCATGGGCACTTTCTTACTTCCCTCGTTTGGATGTGCGAGCCAACATGGATATATAGCAGTGGTCCACCTATGCCAAATCTGCCTTGTTGGAAGTACTACTTGAGTCGCCCATGCTACAACTGCTTTTGAACAGTTTCTGGATTCTACCAGGGGTACCATTTAAACTGTGTGGGACTAAGACGGCATAGTGTAAAGGAACAGTTTCCTCAATTACTCCGTAATCGTCTAATTGATTTGGCTCTTCTAATGCTATAATATTAATATATTTTCCCAATAACTAGGTCATTTACCATCGTTGAGACTATAATAATGCAATGTAGCATTCAAGTTTTAAATTGATTGGTCAAGCCGTTCTCGCACATAAATTCATTATATACATACATACAAAAAAACAAACGAAAGTAGGGTAAAGCTTTTAATATTAAATTTTCCAAGCGAGACAAAAAATCGTTTAAAAATTCCATCAACAAAAAGTCCAGCAGCCCATAACTCGAATGTCCGCTTACAGAAAATGCCCAGTCGACGCGCGTTCGCCAGCCATAGACGTCTGCCAGACCAGAAACAATTATCAAGCGGCCTGTCCCTTCTGTCTCGCTATCTTTCGCGAGCACTCGCGACAGCGCAAATTAGCTCGCGCTCCCTCTGAATAGGTGTGTATAGGATCAGCTCTCACTCTATACGTGACTGTACACTCGTTGATCGCCAGCCGCGATTGCTCGTAAACACAATGGACTATCCCTTTGGCCAAATTGAGTACGACCAGAGAGACCGAGTGAGAACAATGAGGCGTCCGAGTGATTTGCACCATGCAAATTGTGGCTTTCGGTGGCCAGACGCCTGGGAAAAGCTGATGAATCACTTGTTGTGGATATTAATGGATTTTGCTAAGAAAAATTGTGTTATAATATAAACTTGTAAATAATAAGTATACATTAATTGTGGAATAGTACTGAAAACGTTTCTATTGGTTATAATTTTCAAAGACTCTTTAATGCGTCTTCGCGAGATGAGAGTTTATCCAGAGAACACAATCGGGTGAATCACTTGACGTCAAATATATATAACCGAGTCTATACGGCGACTACAATATAGCTGTCAATAGTCAGCGTTGAGTAAATTACACGTGCATCTGGCTGACGATCGGCGGCGCGTGCCGCACTTGAAATTTGAATTGACGCACAGTAGGTAATAGGCGCCGTGTAGAAATCAGAAGTCTCTTCTGTGACAGCTAGAAAGTGCAAAACGTCGCAATTTAGAGACATTCGTTACCCAACCGTTGAGAAGAACTAAAGTCTCTTGACTGACGAAGGAGAGGTTCAGATTTTACAGTGGAAAAAGGTTGGAGAGAGTTAAGAATCGAGTCAGTAGTGTTGGAAGAGCTTATTTATCACATCAATTTGCACCAGGTTCGTAGTCATATGGAACGGATCTTCGAAATTCATTGAGAGTAATGTGCGTATTTGAATTTGTTCTATCAATATTGACGTTTCGGAATTCCATTGTTTAACCCGAATTATACTTACACTATTCTCACTCAAGCCAGCTATATAGAATCGATTCTTCAGCCTCACAATGACCTACTCCGAAACTCCATCACGTATACTGCATCACTAAATTTCAATTTTCTTCGCAACACGCGAGCTGAGCGCGAAAATACACCCGCCGAATATGGAAACATTACATTACAAACCGCGCACTATGCTATATACAAAACCATTTCCAAAGCTGCTCGCGCGCGGGTGGATCAAAAGGAGGGAGTCGTCGTCGCGAGGGTCGTCCTGTGCACACTATATACAATATATACCATATACATATGCCAGTCCTCCTGCATATTTATGAGTTTTCGGCTGTAGCTCGCGACCCCTCTCCGATATGAAATATGTACCGGGGGCACATCCTGTCAAACTCTAGTGTTTGTTTGCGCAGCGCGCAAGTTTTGCTCAGTTGTAATATCTCTCGCGTGCGTCTATAGTAGAGCTTGATAATGTGTTTGTCGAACGTATAATATTCGAGAGGGTCGTTTCAAATGAACTTGATCGTATGCGATCGCATGGACGGATATGTATGTACTCATTTGATTACGGGGGAGAGTGATGTAATTGGATTTTTGGGGACTGTATAATACGCTCTTAAGCCTTTGAATCTTGAGTGTATAGGGGCAAAATGACGTTTAGGCCGCATCTGAATTGCAGAATAGTAAAGATATATCGATTGAACTGTTAAAAGCGTATAGCTATTAAACCAAGTGCAAAAAATTAATCACGCACGCAAAGCGCCAAAAACCGTTCTTTTCAAAACAAAAAGCCCGCAGCGACGAGAACGGAAGCGTGAGCTGCTCCCGGCGACGCGGGAATAATTCGATTAGACGTCCGCTCGCTCGCGGACAATGCAATTTTCATAATGAACGAGCCGTGATACGCAATTTTTCGCACGAATGCCACCTTTTTGCCAGGAGAGAAAGAGAGAGAACAAGTGGCGCGTGGCCGGACGCTCTTTCTCCGTCTGACTCGCGTGCCACAAATTGCGAAGAAGAGACAGAGAGAGAGAGAGAGAGAGAGAGAGAGAGGCGAGGGAGACAGAGTGGAAGCAAAAGTGCGTCGCTCTGTACTTTACAGCGAACTTCTTGGCTTATACGCACGAGTGGCACTCGCGCGCGGTCTATTGTACTCTCTTCGAGACTGAGTGATCTTTTACGCTTTTATCTCTTATTGCAGGGCGTACAGGTTCTTCTTCTTTTTTTGCTGTTTGTCGTCGAGTTTTTGGCGCCGAATTATTCGAGCGTGCAAAAATCGGCTAGTTTCGACGTGAATTTTCTGCTGAAAGTGACCCATATGTATACTCAGCCGTCGCGAGAGCTATAATTACCCTTATCGATTTTGGTCCCCCAGGGTTCATCGTGTCTTCAGCCGCGTCTATACGTGTATAGTATCTGTGTTTTTTTTGTCGTCGTCGTCGTCGTCGTCGACTTTACGATCCCGTCTGCTGCAGTACTGCTTTAAATTTTATTTTTACGGACCTATTAATACGCAATATTCGCCTTCGGCGTTTGTCACTATACGTGTAAACCAATAATTTATACATCACCTACACGATGTCGATCTTTTTATTTTCAACGCTACAGGCGATTTATCAAAGCTTCAACACACTAAAACCAGCCAGTTCAATTTACTCGGCGCAGAGTTTACGACATCCGCGATCGGAGCCGCCGCGTGCACAAAAACCCGTAAATAAAAGACCAATTTCCGAAAAAGCCGAGTAGGACCAGCTCCCCCTCTCTCTCTCTCTCTCTCTCTCTCTCTCTCTCTCTCTCTCTCTCTCTCTCTCTCTCTCTCTCTCTCTCTCTCTCTC
>UCOJ01000057.1:0-269692 GCA_900474305.1 Cecidostiba fungosa | reverse complement strand
TTTGCCAGCTCTTAAAAAATACCACGTGGCTTTCGCAACACTTAGTGCTACGTTGAAACATTTATCCGCCGACTTTTATTGTTTAAACTTAAGCTGCTCACACATGTCCGGAACATGTGTAAAACCTACTTTTTACGAGATATACCATGAAAAGTTAGCAAAACAATATATGATCTGCTAATAACCAATACGCATTTCGCAGGAAATGAGATTTGCGAGTTTAAGGATGAACACTCGCCTTTGTGGCGAGTTTAGATACTGTATGAATTGCGGTCGCTGTTGGTGAGGGCTAGTAGTAGGCTAGTTTGATACGGGATCCTAATAAGTTTGCGCTATCGAAGTTACTTTGATCGTCCTCTGCGCTGTTAGTAAACTGTTGCATACTAATTTCATTGTTGTTAACTATAGCTACTGCATATTATATAATCTCCGCTATAGCTCCTCTTCACTCAAAAATATCCAAGTAAGCTTTCAGCCATACTTACACAATTTTGAATATTGTAAAAGTACGTATTTCGAGTCCAAATCTACTAGTGTGTATGCATATTTTATTATCATTAGAACAAAGCATCTCATACATTCACGTAATAAACAGTAGAGAGAAAAATATCGTTCATAATTCATTTCTGAAAGAACGAACGAGAATAACATTTCACCTTATATAGATGTCGACATAAGTGAAGTACTGACCACTTATTGCGGTCCACAGGATGATCAACTCACAGCAACATGCACTTAAATACATCAGGCAGAAATGCGCGCTACGATCCTCCACAGCTCGTCCTTCACCGCCTGGATCAGCGTATCGCAGATTAAACGTAAATAGACCAAGTGTGTAGATAACACTGTTAGTCCTAATGCCTGACATTAGTGGTACATATACAATGTTATGTTGGCAGAGCTTCGACGTGCTTTGAATTGTTTTTTGGTAGATATAACGGGTTATTAGATGCCGTTGTGCAATCGACGGTTATTGATTCTGAAGTTTTAAGTGGTTATATTATTGAGCAATTCAATTCGCGGTTGGCTGCAGGTAAGATGTGTAAGTATTATCCGATAATGTCCTATAAGCACCTACTAAGTTTTGTTTACAGAAGTTCAACAACGTTCTCGAAGCAGCTATTATTGTTTCATAAGCTATTACTCAATAATATTGTACCTGCGGTAAGTTTTCACTTTCAAATAGCTCTCGTGCTCTTTCCATCACTTCGATAATCAAAATTCACGTCAAGCAAAATAAAAAGACTTTGAAGTATCTAAAAATAAAAGTACCTTTAATTGTAAAACCATAAAATCTCTTACAAAAAAAAGAAAGCTCAAAAAAAAGCTCTGGAACAAAAGTTCAAGCTCCGCCGGGCTCATCGCCGGTCATGGTGTAGACGCTTCGGGTGTGTGGTACGGTTGGCCCTCGAGGTGAGCAGGTATCGAGGTGGCGCTGCAACCGGTAAAGCTTGTGAACTTCCTCGCGGATGCGTTCGATGAAGTCCCAGCGAACGAGCTTGAGCTCGCGCACGTGAGCTTCGCCGCCGAACTCCTTTAGCAAGTTGGAGCTTGCTTCGTCGGGCTCTGAAGCTGCTTGGCTTCGATCCTGTAGTTTTGTTTTGGTTAATTTTATTTATTAAATTTTATTTATTTCAAGGGTTATTTAGAGTTGAAGCTCGCAGAATCTTGTGAATTTTCAAGCGATCGTCTCTTTTTTTTAGGAATGATATGATTTTCTACATTAACTGTTTTTTATTCTATATAATCTATATTATAAATAAGCTTCATATAATCGTAGTACATTAATCAGAAACTGTCTTGATTCAACTTATACTTTTTAATTTTTTATTAACATCAAGAAAATGTTTTATCAATTTTCGTATTTAAATAATAAACTTCCAAGAAATCTTCATCAAATCAATTCTCAGTATATTTGCAAAACTATTCAAACAAGATACCTTTATTATCTGTGAAAGGTTATTGAAGATATTAAAAATCTTTCATTAATAATTCATATAACGATATATTTCCGAAAATAAATTCTGAGAATAGCACACTGTTGAAACAACAGAATAAACTCGAGATAAAGCCAAACGCCGACAGAGCGATCCAGCTTATAAATTAAAAAATTCAAAGCAAACCAATTAAAAGCCAGGAAAAAAGTATAGCTCTTAACGCGATTTATCGCCCGGCGCTCTATTCCCCGGGGTCACGTTTTAATTTAGAAAAACTTCGCGGCGCCTCTGATCGACCAGAGAGAAATTCCTTATTAACATACGATTTATACCTCCGAGAATTGTATGTCTATATATACGCATATACACGTGCGGTTTTAATCAATAGAGAAGCTGTTGTGTATTTTTGTCTTCCTTGTCTGCGTTAATCAAGTCAATTGAAATTTTATTGCCAAAGTTTTAAGTGGAATTCATGGAAATTGAAATTTTGCAGGTGATAAAAGTGACTATTGGTGCAGTGTATCGAGATATATTATAAATATGAAACTCGCAGGTTAATTGCCTCTTTGCTCTTTAATATACTGAATATACTGTTTCAGATGGTTATCATTGGCTGGATTTCTCTTTGACATTCGACGCTTGAAGCTTTTCTTTTTTGAAAAAATCTTTTCATTATTTCCAGCTTGTATATATATGCGCAGCGCAAAAAGAGAAGGACAAAGTGAATTTTACTCTGGAGGGTCGTAGAGACCGAATGGAAGAATCCGAAAAAGAATGTTTGCTTCCAGAAGATGAATGTTTTTGTACTTCACTTTAAAATAACTGCTTATTATACACTCCTTTCATGACTTAACGTATATACATTCAGCATCTCATCCAATTATAAATAACGACTTCCCCATATATGCAAATCAAAGAAATGTATCCCTCTTCGACATATTACCCGAAAATTTTCAACTCGATTATCAAAGCAAAGGATCGAATTCCCCAAAGACGATCCCTTGAAAAAGCAAACACGTGAGAAGAGCCCCTTATATTAGTCAGCGATTCTTATCGCTCACCTTTTCCACGGTCAGCGTTGCGTTATCTTCGAGCCTCTGCTGTTGCCAGTCGTCGACATCGTCGGGAAGCTTATTGGCCGAGGCGTCCGTTCCGATGTCCTCGATCCGTGGGACTACCTGCGGGAATGTGGAATTCGAAGGACGACGGTTATGGCATTGCAAATTGTTGGGAAGTTTCGAGGGCTTTGCTGCGGTTGTGTTGGTTCTGCCTGATTAAGATTTACTTGAGTAGCTTTTGAGAGGTAGGATTTCAGATAATGTGTTATACAATATTCGCTATTGATTTTAGTTTAGACCTTCGAATACTTCAAAAATGCAATGTATACAGGTACGAATGAAAATTCTTAAATCGAAATTCAAGTTTTATCACAGCAAAAGAAATCGAGCTAACACGCAATAAATTCCAGAAAATCCAAATGACGCGTCACATCTATAGCTCATGTAGCCAATTTAAATCGCTTTAACTCGAAGGGCGAATTGTCTTATACCCCGATGAAAGTGCCACTTGAAAGTCGGGGATCGTGAGTATATAGAGAGAGGCCTCTTCGATGGGCTATTTTATGTATGCGAGAGGAGATTGTCGAGGAGAATCTCGGCCAAATTCCTTTTTCGATAAAATATGAACGAGCCGTGATGCCGAATATAATAGAATCATAAATAACGATTGTTCGCGGAAGCGCGTTTTATTTTCCCTCCGATAAGATACATTGGATAAAGAGCCCTTGGATTTTGTATTCTCAACTGATCGCTTATGAACGTTTTATATTCGTTATTGATATATATTTAGTGACTATACGAAGATAATTTTAGCTTTGTCGCAGAAGTTTTTCAATCATATACTCTCCGTCTTATTTTGAAAACGACTCTGGTCACGCACTGTACCTGGAGTTTATCTTTCCTGCTTAGACGACCAATAAACAAGTTGGATTTTAAAAGTATATCTTTATATCTAAACTTTTCGTCACGAGATATCATGCCGCGCCGCGGTAAACGAAAAGTTTTCTGAATTTTCTATATGAGAAACTTCTTTTATACTTGTGTGTGTGTGTATACTTTCTATAAAAAGAAAAAATAAATAAATAAATTTTACAAACACAAGCTCGAAGATTTTTTTTTTAAGAGAGCTTGCAGAAGCTGCATTCAAAACAAAACGATTAATCTACCTTAGTTCTAACAAGTTTAGCTATACGATGCCAGTGATCTTTCTCAATTCTGAAAGTCAGAGAAAGCAGAGGCAAAAAAAAAACAGAAAGAAAGTAATCGGCCAAAAAGGAAACATTATTTACAGGGTCAACTTTTCACCAGTCTCGCGGAAGGACGAAAAAAAAGAAAAGAAAACGTCGGCTCTCGAGCCGGAAAGAAAAGTAGACGTCTCGAATTTCGTGACCCACTTTTGTTTGTGGCCGTTCTTACAATGTGATTTAAAATAACTCTCAGTCTCTTCCGGCTATACCTCTCTTCCGACTTTGACGTGTTTCCTTCTCTACGAAACATTTACCTGTAGCCTTGTCATTTTACTCGATGTTGTTATTATTATAGCCCTTTTCTGCATTCGTGTTTTAAATTTTTTGTGATGCCTTTGTATATACGCTTGGAATTTCCTGTCTCGTTATAGGTTGGAATATGATATATACGAAAGTAAATATTTTTTTATGAGTATAATTCTTACAATATACGTATTATATTACAAAACCGAAATACACGTAGTTCGTATTTTCAAAGAAATTCGCTTTGAGAATAAAAGACCTTCTGGGCGATCGATTTTCGCTGCAAGCTCACTTTATCGATTCTCAGCCGTGCTTATTCAAACGGAAATTCGAATTGCCACTTTAATATCTATTATCTCACCTTTGATGAATTTCTATATTACCCCTATAACACACATGCTATTCAAATTTAAAAAATAGAATAAAGTTTCCCGCCAAAACTTTTCACCCAAAAAAAATTTCAATTTCCCAAGCCGTCGTCCATCCACGACAAAAATCAAGAAAGCTCGATAAATCGAATGATGATACTCACGATATCGTCGTTTTTCCATCTCTGTCCTCCGTCACTGCTGTTACGAGCCGACGTCTCCGTGAGTTTCGTGACCTGATGTCGATTCCGATAACTGCCGGTACCACTTGGTCGATGCCTACGACGACGACGATGTTGCTCTTGGGGACTTGGACACAAAGCTGCCACTGCCTGCTCGTCTTCCTGTTGAGTTTCAGATTGAATTTGTGAAATTTTATTTTCATACTCGACTTTCTTGTTGGAGATAACGTCTGTATACAAACTGAACAAAGTTTTTGCTTCGATTGGATAAGTGTAGGATCGTAAAGGGATTAGGCAGATCAAAACTATTAGTTTGCTAATGAAAACGATGGTTAATTAAACTTGGACAGTTCACAGGAAACTTAGCTGGAAGTGAGCTGCAAAAGGAAGGTAAAGTGAAACTATTGATAGAACAATTAACTTTTCCGGGAAAAGCTCGAGGATTTTGCTTGAATGGTGCGGTTTAAAAGTCAAGCATAGAGAAGAGTATGGGAGAATCCCTCAGAGATAAATATTTTAAATTTGGAGGGTCCAATGCTGAGGTTGAACAAATATTTAAAATATCATCAGTAATACAAATAATTGCTAAATTAAAAAACAAGTTCTTCCTTCTCAAAACAATCGATATTGATACAGCATCGGCGTACCAAGTGATACCCAAAATTAGAAACTCATCGCAGCGTTAACAGTTTCTCCAAAGCAACAACCCACGAGCTCCGGATCGTTAATCCTAATTGGTGCATTGTTCAATCCAAATAACCGCAGGCCTTTACACTCCCAATACACAAGTCATCCGCAACAATACCTTCCGTCGCGTCCCTTGTAAGCGTTAATCCGTACAACAATCCAATCCTCCCCCAATGACACACATATACAATATACACTCGGATCTCGAAACAAAATTAAAAAAAAAAAATCACCTCAGTTTTCGAGTAGTCCTCAGCTAAGTTCTCGTCAAGCTTCATCTGTCGGAGCAATTCATCGAGTGTCGTCGTTCTCCTTCTGCAAAGCTTCTTCTCAACGTCATCGCGACGGCCACTACTAGACTTCGACAGCAGCAACGGCTTAGTCTCGTCGTTGCAGCGCAGCCTGATGTAATCCCCGGCGTTGTAATCCGGCGTCCGCTGTTGCTCGGCACATCTGTCGAGACATGAGACTTGCGTTTAGATGTATTACTGTGATGATGTATGTATATATGTATACGGATGGATTGATATGGAATGAGCGGTAATGCGAATGTCTGGTATAGGTATGTGTTATTAGGTGAATTAGTTTGTCGGGATAAGTAGTGGAGTCAGTGTTTCGTCAGACGCTACGTTGTAAGTAGTAAGGGTCGAGTTTTGTCGGACGCAGTGATGTTTTCTTTTTAATTAAAGTTAAGAAATGCAGAATTTGTGTTTACTGAGAATAAGACAGTTTTTTGAACTATCAGGTATACTAGACACGTAAAACGATATTATTGGAAAAAATCAATAAATACAAAACTTCAGTACAAGAGATAGTAACTTTCAAAACGATACAAGCTCCAATATCTCATCAATCAGCATTGACTGACAACAACCAAAAGATAAGAAATCGCTCAAACCACAAAGCACTCGCTCGCCACAGCATACAATCGCCTCCACATCCTTTGTCCGCAAGCATCGCATTCCAACGAGTATATATAGCATCAGCTGCAGGAGTAGTACTATCGCAATTATACGGTGGGACGAGCCCTTGTAAAATCAGCCTTTCAACGGACTACTACTACTCACCTCTCGTACATCTGGCGATAGCGCGAGCACTTCATTTTGTTGGGCAGACAGTAGCAGGTGACACAGTGAGGCGCGTCCTCGGTCTTCTCGTCTCGTCGACCCTCGACGCTCGACAGACAGCTCGTCTCGCGTTCCACTCGCTTCTCCTGTGTGAAATGACACGAGAAAGAGAGAGAGTTACATGGACGAGAGGAATTGTAGGGAGGATTTGGAGGTGAATTAAAAATTGTGCTGATTTCCATCGATTTGATTGAAACGTGTGGGCATTTGTCGTGTAGATTATTGATCTGAGAAAATTATCGTTCAGACGATTGTGTCTTCGAGCGTAAGTAACAAAGAACTTAATGAATGGCTTTTGGAATTCATAAATGACGCTTTGCTGGAGAAGAATCGTCGTCGCTTTTACGTAGCGGAATGTAATAAAATACTCTAGGCAAATTTAATAAAACGTCAGAAAGTTTAAGTTTCATCGCAATGACTTTTAGGTGAAAATTTTCCTATTTTATCTTCAGCGATTTATTCAAAACCGCGATAAAAAGAGTATCGTAAAATTGAATTCATCCCTAGACCGCAGATCGAAAAAACTTCCCGAGTGCTTTTAAAATAAAAACTGTGTACCTACGTAATAATCCTTACCTTCGTCCTTTATTAATCTTCGCTCAATTTCGTACGAAATTAAACGAATTCCCACGATCTTCCACAACTTATGTTAGGTTATCAACATACGTTAACCTCCAAACGCTTATCCAAAAAAAAAAAAACAAAAAAATCCTAACCGTTCCGCTCATTTTCCCTCTACAACCATATCCCTTCAAAAAAAAAAAGCTCTCCCACCGAAAGCACCTGCAGGAAACCACGAGCAAAGAAGACAAAGAGAAAGAACTAACCACGTCCTGCGACTCCGCGTACATCCTTTTCTCTCTCCTCTTCTATACCTCCGCACGTCTCCTGCTCTTCTATCTATCTCATGCCGCGCGCGTTGTCGTGAGAGAAAAAGATTTCAGATTTTCGCGTCGCTCGCTCTCTCTCTCTCTCTCGAGCTTTTGAATTATCGACGGGACGTGTGCGTGCGAGAAACGTCACGGAGTCGCTGCTGCTTTGTTCGACGGGCATCTATTGTGTTCAGCTGCATGTGTCTGTGTGTGTGTTTGGATATAACGGGGTATCGATCGCGGTTATGATCGTAAATGGTGACAATGTTTTCCGAGCTATATATGTGTGTGTATACGCGATATCTACCGCGACGAGCATGTGATCTGGGTTGCTGATGAGGATCCGTGTATAGGTATGTAGGAGGAATAAAAAGAGGAGAATATATGCTTTTTTTTTTACGAGCCCGATTAATTATGTAAGATGCTTTTGCGGTGAGTAATCTATATAGTGTAGAAATTGTTGTTATTATTTTTTCTATTGTATTTTAAATATGAATATACGAAGGACTTTTTTTCAGAGGAATTCGAATGCGAAAATCGGAATTCGGAGAGCTTGAGAAAAATGCGATATGCAATTTTGAATTCCAATCGTTCCTTCAATATTCCACTCACTGGATTTTCGCAAGCTGCGTGTGAAATGAAATTTTACAACGATTTCCAGACGTCTAATACACATCGTGTACATATATCTAGCAAATCTCATATGCACACCTAACATAATACGATCCTCAATAAAAGAATATCACACCTCGGCGAGAAGCCACTTGCAATTAGCATCCGTGTCCCAAATCTCGAATAAAAAGCCAGTGCTCGACAGCATAATCAACGAAAAAAAGCACCGCAACAAAAAAGCTCTCGTTGCTCTCATTCACACGAAGGGCTCGAGCGTATGTAAAGAAGCGTTTTAATTCCGCGAGAATCAATCCAGAAAACGTGTTGCTGTAGACACAGCCTGTGGGTGTGATGTGTGTCTCGTGACGGGCTGCTAATTTGAGAGTAAAAAAAATTGTCTGTCTCTCGGCAGTATACAGTAACCTATTGTGTCATGCCGTTATTTCTATGGCGAATTTTGAATTACGCGCGCTTTTTTTCTTCTCGGGAATGTCGCGCTTTTGTATTTTTTATTCTGTATATACATAGTATAGTTTAGAATTTCCTGACGCGACGCGTTAAGTTAAATAGATACTACGGAGCAAATTAAACATGAGCTTTTGGAGCTGAAGTTTCGCGAGTGTTACATACGAGCGCTAATTTGTCAGATGAATGTGCTGCGATTTACCAGAGGCGAAACTGTAAAATTCACTGCTGAGGGTGTATTAGTCTCTCGCGTATAATTTTAAATCGCTGTTGCGGATTGGAGTTTCGCGGCTAAGTTATTGCCGTTTGCATATTTCTGCCGACGTAAAAATATTCGAATTGTGGTTAAAAATTTATAGTCGTATATTATATACGTAATCGAAGAAAATGAAAATATCTTAAAAGAAATCTTTGAATTGTTCCACCTTGAACACGTATACACATATAAGCACAGAGCGAAGCGAAGCTTCATAAGTGCCGGCGACGTATAAAATATGGAAGCGTCGCTGCCTCGCGACTGTAAAATATTCAAGCTAAGATTTTTATCCGTGACGCGACCAGCCGAGGATTACCATTACGCGAACTCACACAGCGTGAAGCAGTCGCATCATAAGCGTAGTTTTTTACTTAAAAATGGCGAAAGTGAAGGTAAGTGATTCTTTTTGCTAAAAAATATTAATTGTTTCAATTAAAGCTTCTTTGGCGGGAAATTTGAATTATTTTCAAACTATACTTTCATAGCTTTTATCAAAAGACTCTTATAACACACCACTGAACGACAAAAAAGAAAGATCGTTCCATCACCTCTAAAAACCCCAATCACTTAATGGCATCGCCATAGTCGACTAACCCTCGGAAAAAGCTTCAGTCCTTCCATAACGACCCTCCACTTGGCTCATCTCTCGAGTTTCTCCTTTACTCCGTACAGATTGCTTCCCTAATTACTCGATCGACGCAGACGTCAAGCTTCTCCTCCTCGGCTAAAACTGTGAGGCTGTTTTACGCGAACGAGTTGTTGGGACAGCCAAAGAAGAAGACGTTGGATTTAGGCTTTTTGGAGTCACCATGGCCATCGGCTCCTGGAATGGACAGGATGAGAGCGAGGACCTGGTGGGGAAGGTTCCTTGTGGAATTTGCGAGTAAGGCGAGCTTTCATGGACTGAATCATTTGGCGGCGCCGAGGAGACATGCGTGTGAGAGGTGAATTTTTTTTGTGTCTGTAGTTGCATGTTACGATGTCGAATATGTATGAATTTCAACTGCGTTCGCAGTGAGTTGGATTATGTGTAGTGATTTGAATTTCATGAAGGAGATTAATTTAGCTTTTTCCGGAAACTCGGACAGAGTGAAATTGTATATTATTGAAGTAATAAAATGGGTTACTCTTTTTGCAGTGCTTTTTTGAGCTCAAATATAAAGCAAAGAATATCTTTTATACTTCGTGGTGTGAATTTTTTTTTATAAAATCGACTAATCAGGATTCGAACTGAAAACAATTGTTCTCGGATAATCAGGAATTCAAGTTGAAGTGAAAGTATTATTAGCTCCGCTGATCTCGATAAATACTCGTTAAAGGGGAAATTACCTCGATCGCTGTGAAAAACCGATAATTAAAACTCTCGATGTATACTTCCTCGTCGTATCGAAGAAACAACCACACGATTCAAAACATTATCTTTGAAAAGTTACTTCATCCAGCTTGGAAACTTTGTGATCGTTTACACAGAAGTAATCCCGTTTTTGTTTACAAGAGCTTGAGCACAGTTACTTCATTTGAAATTTGGTTTTGTCATTTTCATAATAGATGTTCAGATGAGTTTTCATTTTAATGTAGGTACTACACTTTCTGTTTACAAAAAGCATACGAAATATGAAAACTGCAAACAGTAGCATTGTTACGGTCGTTGTTACAAAGAAAAATAAAACTACGGTAAAAAGCATATATTGCGTTTTCGTATAATAATATGATTGTTTTGGAATCCTTTTTTTTGTGTTTCAATGCAATATTCGATTTGAAAGGTAATCTGTTTACATTTAATTTAATTTAAAAGCAATATTTTAAAAATATCTTCACTTTCACGTAACAATTTTAAATATTCAATAATTATATTATTCATATATTTCATGAATTTTGCATTATTTTATTCGCAGCATATATATTCATAATTGTTTACATATGCCGATCAAACAGGTTTTTAGTTGGCCTCAGTATACTAGGAGCCTTTTGTGGTCTAACAGCAATATCTCTAGACTCCTGGTACCGCTATCAGCACGAGTCGACTATGCTCGTGTTGGACAACAATTTTCGCAAGTTCGAGATTGCAAAGCCGTCCATCACAATTTGCCCGATAAACTACCTCGACGAAAAGAAATTCCCTCAAGTTTTCAAAAGGTATATAAAAATAACGACACAGTAATCTCAGATCAGCAAGAAGCCTCAGGCCTATACGCTTCGTTTCTCATATACCCCGCAATATCTTGATTAAAAAGTCTCTCTCTCTCTCTCTTTCCACGAGCTGCTCACGCTTATAATAATAATAACAGACACAACTTGAGCGACACTCCAGCGACGAGGAATTTCCTGCTAACGTTAGCAAATCTCACGTACGGCAATATGCGAGAATCTCTGGATGGCGAATTCGAAGCTATACAGCCGGATATGTGGCTACGACTACTGTACGAGCTCAGGGCTGACGTCGAGCTTGTGTCGCAGTACGCGGACGAGTTCACCTGGATCAGTACCGAACTTGGACTCTGTCTTATGCTTGCTAGTCCAGTTGGAGATTATTCTGCGATCGAGTGAGTGGATTTTTTAATTTATTGAATTTTCGAAGGGATGATTCATGGAGATGATTGAAGAATATTGAGAAAGTTAAGATGTGGTATTTTGATGAAATGTGAATTTTGACGAAATGTTTCCAATGTATTGATTCTTTTAAGATTTTGTAATTGTTTTAACTCTCGGGCACCTATAAAATAATATGTTTATATTCTAAGTTTTGTTATTTATATTATTCAAATTAATGCTAAAATTTAGAACAAGATTCATGGCTTTAAGTTGTCCCAAAACTTCATGCTGGATGATATTAGAAGTCAAAAATTACACTGTCTCTTGCATATCATTCCAAAAGATACTGGGACTCTTAGACTTTCAAATCGACATTTGAATAAAAATTTGAATTTTCGATGCACGTCGGAATTTCAAACGGACGAAAATACGAAGAACAAAAAATACATTTTAACGATGTTTCCACACCCAGCTATAGTTTCATTAATAAATATAGCACCACAATTATAAAATGAAAATTTACGCTGTAATAGATACTGGCTCACCAACAAACTCCCACAAGCATCAAAGACGAAAACCAGAAGGAGGTCATACTTCAACGTCAACAATTACGGAGTAGTAGGATCTATAAGCTGCAAGAGTCACGATTTCTGGGTAAGTTTATATATATCTTTCTCCACACCATACCGTGTGTGTGGGCGAACTCCCGATGAACACATCCCAATCGATATATATATATATATATATATAGAAGCAAATGGAAAAATGTAGCTCACGTCCAATCTATCCCGCTTACAGGAGAAACAATTCTCTTGGCGAAATTAATACAGCCGACGTACGCGGTTTTTCCAAAAGTTTTTAAATTTTCAAACTTGGCGGCTAATCTAACTTTCGAATTTCCGAACAGTAGTTCGCACAATTTTTCAACGAGAAGCGAAAGCTTCATACGTGGAACGAGAATTGCAAGCTCCGCGCCGGCCTCCATGAATACAAAAAAGCCGATGCTTCGATTCTCCAATCATAACTCGTTGGCAAAGTTGGCTTCATAAGAAAATTCAGACTTTTTCTTCCTAATTAAAAAACTGTGCAATCCGGATCTTGCTTTCTATACGAACGGATATATAGAGAGCTTGCATGTGCTTTTTTTTGAAATTTAGTTTATACTTGATGCTTTATTATCGCGTAAAACTTTTTTTAAAAATTCTACATTATACACTCGTATAATAGCGGTTCAAAATTTTCATTTCAAAAACCTACGCAAGCACGAAACTCGGAAAAATATTCTCCTCATTAAAAGTCACTCAGCCAAACTAATTCATTTTTTCTCGCAGTTGGGTATGCATTATCCGGACACACTGATCGAGTACACGACGCCAGGAAAAATTGTACGAAAAGTGACGTTGAACTCGTTGACGTTAGGCATCGCCGAGGTCGGCAGTTCCGAAAGGGTCAGACGTTTGACGGTGAAACAGCGAAATTGCAAGCTTCATGAGGATGGAGGACTGCGAATGTGGCCCGTCTACACTAGCAGCATGTGCAGAATCGAGTGCAGATTTGGAGAGATGAGACGGAGATGTGGTTGCTATCCGCATTTTGCGAAGCCGACGAGTTGGTTGATGTTTATTTATTTATATTTTTCTTGGAAAAAGTACTTTATTTATAAGTTCATCAGATTTTATATTCTTTGTAATGATTTAGGAACTGTTTTATCGATCGTATACTGCAAAAAGTTTATAAAAATACTTAGCAGTCGATACCAATGGAAGCTTTTATAAAAACAATTTGAACGAAAAAAAATTTAAAGGTTCATTCTATTTTTAAAATTTAGTTACAATTATTTTTATAGCTTCTAGCTTTCGAAGAGTAAGTGAGTTTGATTTTTGCAGTAAATACCACAATTTATTCAATTCGATTGTTCAATGCGCGGTCAGACAAATAAAACGAGAGACAATGAAAAGCAATGTGGATGTGGGAGCTTTTTAAAAATAATATCAGTAGCATAGATAAAATTTAGCCAGACATTTCGAAATTTCATCTATCAAACTACACGATACAAGTACAGAATACCTAATACACTACTACTAATTACCGTTTTCTTACAAAATAACACAGAATTTATATATGAAAAGGTCTAAATTTTTTCTTAAAAAAACAACGATTTACAGAAGGCGTACCAATCTGCACGGCTCGCCAGCTGAAATCGTGCATCGCCGAGCAAATGAAGGATCTGATCCATCTAAAAGCAGAGCAGCTCAAATCCTGTGGTTGCCTGCAAGACTGCAACGAAGCGCTGTACATCGACAAGGAATCAACCTCGTTCGCTCTGTAAGCCTCTCCTTGCACCACCAATTACTGCTACCCACTCACAGCTTCCACCCCCGCAATTTTTCTTATATACACAATAATATATAGTCGCTAATTAAGAGCATAATATTTGCTACTCGCTTTTCAAATCGGCTTGTATATATAGTAAGGAAGGCTCGCCCCCGGACGCCATAATGAACCTGAACATCGACTTTCCACAAGTCAAGTACATCCACGAGGAATTGTTTGGATTTACCGACTTCTTGGGTAAATGCGTGCTTTATGCAACGTTTCTATGCAGTACTTCGTGGATTGATGAAAAAGTGTATGCAAGTGCGTTTCTTTCAATTTGTATCTTTTTTATCTTGGAAAAAAAGCCTCGATGGGAGGAGCAGCCGGATTGTTTCTGGGAGCCAGTGTGCTATCCTTCTGCGAGATCATCTATTTTGCAAGCCTTCGTCTACTCTGGTTCGGCGTCGATGAGAAGCGTAAGAGGAGGAAGATGAAGCGTTTACTAGAGAGTAAATAATTGGAGCCCGAGAGTAGATTGGTGTGGATGCAAGTTCGCAGTATATTGTCTAATGAAATTTGTGAATTATGAAATATATTGTGCTTTTTTTTAAGGATCTTAATTTTATTTTTATTTTTCCTTTCATTTCTTCTTTGTGAGAGAAATCTTGCACGTGCCCGTTATGCTCTAGAGGAGGTAAATAAAGGAACGCAAGGCGAGAATGTCTCCGAACGCTGTATGCGTTGAATCTTCTCTGCATCCTCAAACGTTTTAATAAAGGTCTCGCTCTCTCTCTCCGCTTCATTGGTCAAGTAAAAGGATGACTTATTATTAAAACTTCAAAAGACTTGTAGTATATAAAAAATTTTCAAAATTAAAAATTTTATTAAAAAATGTTAATATTAAAAATTGATAAAAGTTTTAATGAAGCCAATATAACGAGACGAAAGCTTTTCTTATCATCGTTATCGCATTTTCTTATATTTTCAATATTCGTCTAAATTTTCAGTGATCAAAAAGATACAGAGCTCGAAGATATGGGTTCGTTGACGAGCTTATAAAATGGCAGGAAAGAGGCATAAAGCGACGTTATGAGCCGTAAGCTCTGAATAAAGTTTTGTACACTGAAAACGACCCAAGTAAACCCAACCGAGTACTATTGCAGCATCTCTCGCCAACCTGTTGTTGCAATTAATAAGATTAAGCGAGGATCTTAAAGTATAAGCTGTATTAATAAAAGTTTTTCAACTACTTTCCCCTTGTTAATAAAAATGAGTATCAAATGTGAATACTGTGTTTTAAAGTAGTTATTATTCTAATAAGATTATACTTGTGTATTGCAGTTTTTTGTTGTTTCCTAAATAAAAGGTATGAGCAATGACCGTAAACTGAGTATTATAAATTCAGAAAAATATACAGCTTTAAAAAAATGTTTCCCTATGAAAAATAAAAAGTGCCCTTCGAATAGAAAGTTGTTTTCTTCTATATTATTGCATTATTCATGCGTCATCCTTATTTAGAAATGTTCGAAGTGAAACAAACTTATTTCCTTCAAAATAGCCATTTTATTTGTTTATTTGAAAAGCTAGAAAACCTTTTAAATTTTATGAATATAGAAATATATAACATATAATTTGAATGACATTTATTTTATTGATTATTTGTGGCAATGTGTTCATAATATACATATATATCCATAAAAAATACATAAACATTCTAAGCAATATAACGCTAATGCATATATCAAATCAATAATTCAATTTTGGTTATCGCTTAGAAAAAGAAAACTATCCAGTAGACTTTTCTCGACCAAGCAGCATTGGTATTTTGAAAGAAAAAACTTAATCAAAAAGTATGTTCATTAGTTATATTTTGATGTTAATACTTCTCGAAAGACAATTAAATTGCCATGCAAATTGGCTCAATGGTATGTTGACTCAATTGTTTCAAGAAGTTAAGCCATACCAAGTGACAGTATTTACTTCTAAAAGTAACAAATTCCGTACAACTCAATCTGATATCATACATAAAAACATATTACAAATGTGTCCAACAATGTCCATTGATTTAGCTGAAATTGAATATTCAGGCGATAACAGATCTTTGGATGTTCCGGTTCACAAGAATCCACGAGAAGCAAGAGTGCTGTATGTCATTCTACCAAATCAAGAAAATGATCATATTAGTGTGATGGATTTTTTAAGATACACGTTCCAAGGTATAGTCAATATTGCACCAGCTCCACCAAGACCTAAGTGTTTGGTGTTAATTTCCAATTCGATGAATATGTCGGAAAATTATATTAAAAGCATTTTCCTACTTGCTTGGAAGAACAATTTTCTCGACGTTACAATTTTGACAACTGATGAAGTAAGTACTCCGAAAAAAATTGTTTACAATCCTTTTACGGATGAAACAAGCAATGAAAATTTAAGCACTAAAAATAAGCTTTTTCCGGAAAAACTAAACGATATGAACAACTATCCATTTGAAATACTTGTATACAATGATCCACCTTATATAACTTATCTGAAAAATAACAATAACGAAATTATAGCTGATGGTTCTAATTTTGAATACGTCAAGATGTTTTGCAAAATCGTTAATCTGAAAATAAGTTACCAAGCTTTTAATTCCACTTCATTCCATGATATATATTATAATATAGTACGGAATAAATTCAAACGTAAGGAAATAAATATGTTACCGGTTTCAATATTGGTTAGTACAGAAATGTCCTATGTGGCGGCCCCATTAAGTATACATTTTGATAATTCTTACTGTGTTGTTTTGGCGCCAAATTATATGAGCGTTTCATTATCAATATCAGAAAATATATACTTATTAATGTTAATTTTACCCGCGATTGTGTTAGGATTTGCAGTTTTCGTGAAAGCTCTTAAATTTCCTCATGAATATTGGAATGCTATGAATATTTTTCAAATAATAATGAGAATGTCGTTGTCGAGAGTACCGCAAAAGCTAATCGAACGCATTATATTTGTCACGTTGATTTCTTTATCTCTGATGTACATCACGGAGCTTCTGTCAGAAATAACTCGTATCAAGGTATCGAAAAATGAAATAACTTTCGATACTTATAATGAAATCTATGAATCAAGATTACCGGTATTGATGACAAAAAGTTTATACAAGTCATTTTCTAAAGATTCGAATGAAATGATTGAAAAATTACAACATCAAATAAAAATAGTAGAAAATTCAAACGAATGCTATAATGAAAATCTGCAGAAGCGACCTTCTATTTGCATAACTTATAGATCGCGTGGAAAATACATATTAAAAAAGGCTGCAATGGTAAACGGTGTATCCATGATGAAAATGTCGAAATTGACATTAAATAGTGGTACAATAGCATTTCCTTTCGAATGGGGCTCGCCTTATATTGAAAAGTTTAATGTATTTCTGCGGAAAATTGTTGAATCCGGAATTTCTCAATTATGGAAAAATCGACAAGAATCTATTCTAACATCAGGAGGACAAAATATAAAAACTGATTTAAACATATCTGAGGAAAACAATATTTTGATGGCATTCGTATTATTAGCTGCTGGGTGTGCTATTTCAATAATATTCTTCGCAGCTGAATTTCTGTTCTTCAAGTGTAAAAATATCATCCTTGATGTAAAACTGCGTTACTTTAAAGATTGAAGTGAATTGCGTTTGAAAACGAGTACAAAAATTAAATTAAATCTGAAGTATTCGAATTTTAATTGAATTTCGTGTGATTACTATTATTTAAATAACACTTTGAGCTTGATGTCAGATAAAATATTACATCATAATTACTTGGGTAGAAAAACTGGAACATTCTAATACGATAAATCCTGAAATATATAATGTGGACATGGCACCAAAAATAGTCCATCAGCATCATTCGAGAAGTTCATGAATCCAGACATAGTGAATATTTTCATCGTCAGTATTATTCAATTTCCAGTTATACAATATAAATCTTAAATAAAATTTATAGCTCACACCCACTGAACTCAAGGATCACAATTGAGGTAGAACACGATTAGAGATATCGTGATTACATAACATCACGTTTGGATAAATTACGTCGATATATCAAAATTCTAATAATTGTTGACACGATTAGGATAAATTATTTGTGTGATTTATATGCATCTATAATATATCGTGTGCTGATGTAAATTCTAATTAAATAAATGAGCTACGTATGGTACAAAAAATGTATTATTTTTCAATATATCCATTGAAAATTTTGCACAAATTATTTATAAAATGAGCACATTCATATATGTTAATTTGTTGACTCTACAAGATGCGGAAATACCAGATATTCAAATATTTCAGATATGAAAAATTATCATTGTATATGTATGTATATTATACGTGATTCACATGATAATCCATCAGTACCGTTTAAGAAGTCGGCGGATACAGACGTTTAAGAGCGACGTTTTTATCATCTGTATTCTGCACTAGCATCAATTAGAACACGTATCCCAAGACGAGTCTTCAGCTAGAAGTAAGTGTATAGTATATATTTGAATAAAATACAGAATAAATTAACATCTTTCTACCATTAAATTATAATTAAAATTATAATATAATAAAAGCAACAACAAAAATTATTATTTTATGAAATTTGAAATCGGTTTTGATGTATAATATAACAGAAAATATTTAGTTTTTACTAGCTAGTTATTCCCAACTTTGGTTCAGCAAAAGTTATTATAAAAGAAACTAAAAAAACTTTGATATTCATATCGCAATTTGATAGATAAAAAGTAATCACCGTTACGCAAAACTGCCGCGATTTCTTTTGTATCTTATTAAAGTGATTACACTATACTGTATAAGAAACAAACATTTCATTAGTCTGTTGGTCTTGCCACTTACGTACATAATTCTCATACTCATAACTGTTAACATTATTTTCCAGAGAGTATCAAACAGCCGATTAAAAATGTCGATGTTGAAAACAACCTTCATCACTTGTGGCTTACTATTTTGTCTGATCCTGAAAATCCATGGCTTCTCAGGAATTCAAACGTTAAACTTAAGCAAACGATGGACATCCAACTACACGTACTCACCCAACGTAGTAAAGGTCGACGATAATCTTGTAGTAGTTGGTTTGCAGAACAACACAATCATCGTCAACTCAACCTTCAACGGTAACCAGTCCAACACTTGCAAGCTCGACTTTTTGCAACCGGACGAAATTGCCGGTGGTAAAATTACAGTCTATGCTCTTGGTAACGGTAGAATCATCATCAACACTGTCGTGATAACGGAGAGCCACAAGGTACGCAGCAAAATACCTAGTCCTCCAATCTGGCGTCTACTTCTTATAATGTACCCATTCAACTGTTCAAGTCTCAAAAAAGTTGAGCTGCGCAGAAATGGGGATGTCGAATTTGAAGCTCTTATACCCTATTACGACAGCTTTGACGTATTTTATCACAGTCAATCTAAAGACAATGCTGAGATTTTAAAGTCTCCTCAACGATACAACGCCGAAGGTGAACAACTAAAGCTGGACCACTTCATCGGTTTGGAAAGCCAATTTTTCATTAGGAATATCCAAACGTTCAAACCCAACGACGCGTGTGAAGGTTACATCAGTTACATTGGCACAGGTAAAGAAAACATACTAAGGCTTCTCAACTCTCGCTTCGAAACAGTTACCGAAGTCACTGTTGGTGACTTCATCAACAGCTTGTCAACAGCATCTCTCAGACAAGTTAACTATTGCTATTCCACGACGAAGGCATACAACGACAGTTACACGAAGAAAGAAGGAACCGAGCACGTAGTCTGTGAGCTTCTAACCGCTGAACTAAGACATAAATCTACAGTAGAGTTACCGAAGCCAGTTGAACCAAAACGTGTATATAAAACGATCCTGACTAATCTACCTGATGGCAGCGTTTTGATTACAGTAGTTTACAGATATCCTCGTAAGACTGACGGTTTTCCGATGCTGATCTACGCGTACTACATCGGTCGCTTTGGAACGAGAGATACACCTGTTGAAATCTTTGCACGTTCGATCTTCTATCAAGAAGTTGCGGAAACGATTTTGTTGGATAATGGAGAAGTTTGCTTCGTCAATGGAGGAGAGATGGAACCTTATAAACCTTTCCAGAGTGTAAAGAATAGTATTTGGATTGATTGCTTCGAAATCGTGAATTTTTCAAAATAATTTAATTGTTGTATAAAAATCTTTGGTTTGTCATTGTATTACAGGTACAAACAATGTAATTTTGTTGGTAGTGATTTTATTTGAATTTAAATAAATGAATTACGTTTAACTAATAAAATGCGTTTTCTTTAATCTTTCTTAATCTTTCTATAGATTTTTATTTTGCTTCCTAATAGAGGAGGCTTTCTAATAGTAAAATTAAGCTATTAATAAGCGAATGCTATATGCCTTTTTGCTTTTACACCAAAAACGAAGTCTACTCTGCGGCTATAGATTTTTAAGAGTAGTAAATATTGTAAACAGGCGGTAACTCAGTGTCCAAGGTCGCCGATTACGGTGTCTGGTAAGAGCACGCGATAGCTTTCGGTGTCTAAATATAGAAATGATATAACCAAAACCATTTAATACCTAATACCGTTTAATTTTTATGTACGGCGACATTGTGACCAGAAAATCGCTATAATTATATTAATTTACAAAACACGGTAATTACGTAATGAAACACCGCCTATACAGCGGATCAATCCTGGCGGAAGTCGAAACTTGACGAAAAAACTATTTTTCAATCGTTTTAAATTGAAATGCCTACATTTAATTGAGACAGTGAGTCTATCTCGGACCGGGATCCCGGTCCTTCGCTGTAGATTACTTCGTTGCCTACGGCTCAGTTGCATTCCACCATTGCAAGCCATTTCAAAATGATGGGATGGGAGTATCTGCGACAGTCATTCTACGTAAGGACCGAATTCAAGTCTCATGGACGGTTATCCCGCTCTGAATCACGGTCCGAGATAGCCTCACTGAATTGAGATGTTGACAAACAAAGTTGGTCTATTTTTTACCAGGGATTTCATTATATCAATTCGGCGCAATCATTGGAGATAGCCAGTTTGCGAGAGATGTTAACTGAGAGCAGTTAAGTATCAGCATAAATATGTATATTATGTATGTGACGACGCGAACGTTAATATATTAGTATGATTTAAGAAACTGATGAATGCAGACGTTGCAGACATTTTTATCTTCCGTATGTATTTTACTTATAATAAAAGCGTTTTTCAGCATTAATATAATATACGAGATGTACTAGATATTTTACTGACTTATTATTTAGTTAAATACACATTTCCTGACTCATTATAGCTTGGTCTAATAGAAAAATTAAGGAGCTTTGATAGAAGCAACGCAATTAAATGATAAAATAAAAATTATCACAGTTATAGGCATTAAGCATATTGTAAAATTTAATACTGTAGCATCTAAAATTGATTACACAGTAGTGAGTAGAAATTTAATTTAGAAATTTGGTGATGTTCATAATTTAAAACTATCGAGATTGTTGTTGGTAAAAAATCTATTGATATCTAAATGTTCGTTTAACGAGTCAATTGCTCTAATAAGCTGAAAAATTATTCAACGAAAATTCTTTAAAAGTTTTCATTGAAGTATAACAATAAAAATACGAATTTTTCCGTATCTAAACCAAAAGTTTGATAGCCTAATATTCACTTTATTTTCCAGACAGCGTCAAACAGCTGCTTCACGATGTCAAAATTAAAAACAACCCTCCTGACCTGCGCCTTACTATTTTGTCTCATCCCAGAAATCCATGGCTTCGCACTGAAAACCTTCACCAAACGATGGACAGCTGACTACACCTTCTCACCCAACATAGTCAAGGTCAACGATCATCTCTTAATCGTTGGTCTACAAAATAACACAGTCATCGTAAACTCAAGCTTCAATAATAACCAGTCCAACACTTGCAGACACGACTTTTTTAATCCGGACGAATTTTTCATTGATCAAACCAAAGTCACCGCTCTCGGCAACGGTATGATCGTTATCCACACTGTGCTAACGGAAAGTGACAAAGTGCGCAATGTACGAATACCCTGGCGTCTACTTCTCATCCTAGACCCACTCGACTGTTCTACTCTGAAAAAAGTTGAGCTACGCAGATACAGAGATTACATATTCGAAGCTCTTGTACCATATCGCGACAGTTTTGACGTGTTCTTTCATAATGCCTCAAAAGATAATGTCAATGCTTCGAAAACTCCTCACCGATACAACGACCAAGGTCAACCGATCAAACTGGACCACTTCGTCGGTTTGGAGAACGTTTATTATATCAGCAAAATCGAAACTATCGAACCTTACGACGCATCCAAGGGATACATCAGTTACATGTACACAGGCAATAGGTACGTACTGAGGCTTCTAAACTCTCGTTTCGAGACTTTGAAAGAAATCGTTGCTGAAAACTACATAGACACCTTGTCAGTAACTCACGGTAAAATCAGCTACTGCTATTCGACCACAAAAGACTATCAAACTTCAACATACAACGACAGCAAAGATATGAAGGAAGTAGGAAGAGAACACGTGGTCTGTGAGTTTCTGGACTCTGA
Organism: Cecidostiba fungosa; assembly: GCA_900474305.1. NCBI lineage: Eukaryota > Metazoa > Arthropoda > Insecta > Hymenoptera > Pteromalidae > Cecidostiba > Cecidostiba fungosa. The sequence continues at coordinate 247,179 of UCOJ01000057.1, read as the reverse complement.
GCTCAAATCCAAGGCCACAGTTGAGTTACAGAAACCTGTTGAAATGAAGCGTGTCTACGACAGCGCTGTGACCAATCTACCCGATGGTGGAGTTTTGGTTAGAGTTGCTTACAAAGACAGTCGTGAGACTAACAGTTATCCGATGAAGATCTATGTGCAACACATCAATGCCGATGGAAGTAAGCGAGAACCTGTTGAGATTTTCGCGCGTTTGATTTACTATCAACGTGTGATGGAAACAATTTTGTTGGACAATGGACAAGTTTGCTTCGTCAATGGTGGACTGATGGAGCCTTCTTACAAAGAATTCGAGAGTAAGAAGTTTAGTATTTGGATTGAATGCACCCAAGTCTCGAATTTGTAAATCTGAAAAATGTTACAATAAAAGATATTATATTCTAAATTTGTTTGAAAATGTTCAATGATTGATGTGAATTCTAGTCACAATGAATTTTGCAAAAGGATGCATGATTTTAAATTTTCGCGGGGTTTTATCCACTTTATCTTTCGCGTTCGCTTATACCTACAGTCGGTGTAACAGCTTGTAAGCACAAATTTTAAATTCTGCAACGTTATCATTGACTATAAATGTTCTTCACAATTGTAAATAAAATGAGAAAAAATAGATTGTTTTTAATCATTTCAAAATCAAACTAATCCAGTTCATACTCAAGCCAGCATATAAGTAACCTTTGGTTACTGATCCTTAAAACATATTTGACTATAAGTATTATTAATAGATCAATAACGCAAGTATACATGTAGGTAATATTAATTAATAATGACTTATAAATCAACAGTTTTCACCTATATATTCACGTCAATATTCATATAGATAAATCCGCGAACCGGTGACTCCGATTATATGCAAAAACCATCTATAAAGAGCGAAAAGAAATATGGCGGGTTCAAAAGTTTAATACACTTGCCGCATGATAAGCCAAACGTCACTGTTTATTCGCTCACGATTGTTGCGGGTGGCACGTGCACTGCATGGATTGGCCGAAACTGATAACAGATAATTATTTATAATAGTGTTTGGAAGGGCACAAACGTTCATTGGAAAATTCAAAGGTAGTGTATACACTTCCAGTACTACAGGCGTCTTGACGCCGAATGTGTTTTTAAGGTTATAAGAGAGCTGCGGTTATCAATATTCTTTTGTTGCCGCGTATCAATCTGCATATAATCAGATTTCGATGAGGACGTTTTGATTGAATTTTTTTTTACTAAATTTTAAATGTTTTATTCGTTTGCATAATCATTGTTGCATAACACTTGTGTATTTTAACTTTTGTGTGTCTTTTCAGATGTGGATTTTCCTTTTACTGTGCCCTTTGCTGGTGAACGTTAACTCAGCTTACGCTGAGAAGAAGATCAATAAATATGTGACCACATTGATCGATGCCAAATGGAAGGATACACCTTTAGTGCTCGAAGTTGCTGAATATTTGAACGATGAAAACCCAAATCTTTTCTGGAGGTTTGTTGACGAGGTTTCCAGCAGGTCCTCCAACTTTGAGAAAAGTGGTTTGTACAATATTTTTTCTAGAGCTATGTTTTGATTTTACACTTACAAATATTTTATTTTTTATTTGTAGCAAAAGCCAAGGATCACTATGACTTAGTGATTTCCATAGCGGAGAAGTTTCTCAGCGCAGCTGAAATTGCTGTCATGAAGTTGGGGCTTTCGTTGAGAATTTATTCAGCTAGAGTTGAGATGTTCTCCCAAATGGCAGAAAACAAAGACATCTCTAGCTTGGATTGCCATAATTTCATTGATGTCGGAGGCAAATTCACCTGCTCTGTCGATGAAATACAGGAACTCATGAATGAAGTCAGTGCCTACTAAAAGTTGTCTATTTTTATGTGTCAAATAAGAATCTAAAAAATTATGTTTATGTACATTTTAATTTTTGCAGGATGATCTAGTCCCAATAGATACGTACAGTGTGGATCATTTTTATCTGGGCAAACAGCATACGGATAAAACATTAGTGTTGTATGGTCAGATGGGAACCAATGGATTTACTTCATTACATGATAAATTAAAGTCATTGGCTGAAACCAACAAATTGAACTACATTCTTAGACATTATGTCAAAGTAAGTTGATATTATATTTTTTGAACCATGAAATAAGAAAAGTCTTGTAAGGTTTTTATCTTACATTAGGAAAGACCTGACAGAAGACTCAGACTGTCTGGCTATGGAGTAGAGTTGCAAATGAAGTCAACTGAATATAAGGCAACCGATGATTCTGATATCAAGGACAATGAAGAGAGAGCGGAAGAAGATGCAGATGAGTCTGATGAAATCGATGGAATTAATTTTGCTACCCTGAAGTATATATATTTTTCTTGTATACAGTGTGTATTAAAACACTATTGTTTACTATTATTAACTAAATTTTTTTTTAGAAAACTATATCCGGATGAACACGAAAAGTTGAATGATCTCCAGACCTATCTTTTAGAAAATAGCCATGAAATCGGGGCTCTAAAGGTTTGGCAATTCCAAGAACTAAGTCATCAGGCAGCTGAAAGAATAATGAATTCCCCACCCAGTGAAGCAATCAATGTCCTTACTGATATATCTCAAAACTTTCCAATGCAGGTAATATGCAATAGTTTTTTCGTTTACTTAGTACTACTTTGTGCATTGAAAATTAAGAAATATCTTTTTTAGGCTAAATCACTGATTAAAACAAAAGTGAGCAATGACATGAAGAAAGAAATGAAAATGAATCAAGAGATATTCTCAGCTAGCTTGAATATTCAACCTACAGAAACAGCTTTATTTATTAACGGACTTTTCTTTGATCTCGACGCTATCGACGTACTAACACTTTTAGAATCTCTGCGTACTGAATTGAGAGTTATGGAATCCCTTCATAAAATCGGTAAGGAGATTTAATTTTCTTAACTAAAGAAATATTCGACTAAAGTAATTTTTATTTGTTGTATCAGGATTCGGTAGCAAAAAAATGGGCAAACTACTAGCTCTAGATTTATCCAACAGTGTAGATAGTCAAGATTTCGCTATTGACATTCGAGATTCCGCTGTGATTTGGGTAAATGATATTGAAAATGACTTCCGTTACAACCGTTGGTCACCGTCTTTAACGGAACTGTTACGTCCAACTTTTCCTGGAATGCTTCGTAATGTTCGTCGAAATCTCTACAATCTTGTAAGTTTTGTAATCGATTATAGTGCCGATAAAACTTAATTTGTCCAGATCAATAACGATTCAAACTCATTACACTACAGGTCATTATCATTGATCCTTTGAGTGAAGAATCTGCGCCTCTAGTAGCTCTAGCTGAATCTCTGTATGCCCACTCTGCACCACTTAGAATTGGTTTTGTATTCCTTACTAATTTCGATATGACTGAAACAGGAACTATAGATCCTAGTATTGCAGTTAACAATGCTTATCACTATTTGACTGAAAGTAAGAGCCCAAAAGAAGCTATGCACTTCTTATCAAGTGTAAGTATAACATTGTTTAATATGCGAATTTTAAATTGGCGAATAATAAAATAAAATTTAATGGTAAAACTGTAAATTGTAGTTAAGCAACTACATTGGTCCCGATGGATTAGAAGTGAATGATGTTAAAAAAGCTTTGAAGGCTAAAGATCCAAGAGCCAACGTTAATTACATTTTGGGAGAAGAATCAGAATACGATGTTGGTCGTCATCTCGCAAGCGATTTCATCAAAAGAACTGGCTTCAAAAAATTCCCTCAGGTACTACTAAATGGAATCCCACTGCCCTCGAATCAATTAAATGCTGATTCCTTTGAAGAAGCAGTTTTATCAACGATAATGTCTCAAACACCCATGATTCAAAAAGCCGTTTATCGTGGCGAAGTTACAGAAGGGGATGACGTTGTGGATTTCCTCATGAATCAACCAAATGTGATGCCACGGTAAAATTTGTTTGTCCAACTACAAATTCTTATTTGTTCATACATTTTGTACATAATTTTGTTTTTGTTTTGTAGACTAAATGAACGAGTACTTAAAGCTGAAAAAAATAATTGGCTTAATTTGATTGGTTCATTACCCACTGATACAGACTACAAAAAGTGGAGTTCTCAAGATATCTCAACGTGGTTGATGGAAAATCTTAAATACCTTTATATCCCACGAAAAACGGTTACCAATCATCTATACACATTATGGATTGCAGCTGACTTAGAATTATCAGCTGGAAGAAAATTAATGAAAGAGGCGCTTGATTATTTGGTAATACAGAAATCTCTATAAATATATTGAAACGTTTTAATAATCGCATAATTTTACTTAAACTCATGTAAATCCCTAGGAATCAAATACTGATGCTAGAGGATCAATTATCATTAACAGTGAAAGTACTGCAGAATCTGAATCGAACATTAACAAAATAGCTCTAGCTGCTATAAACGCATTACCAGTAGAGCAATCCTTTGATTACGTCAGAAATTTAATAAAGGACGAGACTTTTGAATCAATTCAAAATGGAGAATTCGTCATCGAGGTATGTTTTATAATTATAAAAATAAGTTTTTTAATAATGACGTTTTTATACAAAAATAATTTTGCATTTAGGATGAGGCAATTAAAGAACAATTAAAAAAGCAAGAATTGTTAATAAGTGTGCAACAGCACTATGCTAAGCATGTTCTAAGTTTGAGCGATAAAGGAAGAGTTGTTGTATTCAATGGTCGCATACTTGGTCCCTTCGATGACGATGAAGAATTCACTAGTGAAGATTTCTCCCTTTTAGAAAGATTTAGTCAAAGCACTTACGGTGATAAGTTATTCAAATACTTGATGAAGAGTCAACTATTTGATGATGATGAATATGGTACAGCTTATTTAGTTTGTCTCTTATTTCATAAAAAAGCCCTTTTTTAACATTTATTAATTTTTGCAATATCAGAAAAAAGTGATGTGACTGATGATATGATTATGAAAATCACATCGTTATTGGTACCGAGGCCGCAAACTAGAAGTCGGTTTGATGTTCCTTTCCATGGTGATGAATACAGGTCTGTTAAATAAAAATTTATGTATTTATTGTAATATAAATGTGATAGACCTTTAACAAGCTTTTTATTATCACAATTATAGTGCTATAAAGATCCCAGCCACACATCCAGATGATGTAGCCTTCAGTCTAATTGCTGTAGTGGATCCTGTTTCTCGCGGTGCACAGAAGCTTGGACCGATCTTGAACGTTCTTCATCAGTCTTTAAATTGTGATATTAAAGTTTTTCTAAACTGTGTTGATAAAAATAGTGATATGCCACTTAAAAGGTAACAATACTTATTTTTATATTAATAACGCTACTTACTTTATATTTATAATTTACGTATTATGTATAAATAAATTCGATTTTTCAGCTTTTATCGGTTTGTTTTGGAGCCCGAACTACAGTTCACTAGCAATGGTGACATTGTCGGTGCTACCGCCAAGTTCACAAAATTACCGACCTCGTCCCTTTTGACTCAGTACATTCACGCACCAGAAAATTGGTTAGTTGAAGTTGTTCGAAGCGTCTATGATTTAGACAATATTAAACTAGATAACGTCGCTATAGGAGTCCACAGGTATTTATCATATGTCCTACTTCAACAAGAAGTTCGTTTATATGATCAATCTTTTATATGCAAAACCATAATATATTTTTCAGTGAATTCGAATTAGAATATTTACTACTTGAGGGCCACTGTTTCGAAGCTTTAATTGGTAATCCACCAAGAGGATTGCAAATAACTCTAGGAACTGAAAAGCAACCTGTGATGGTTGATACAATTGTGATGGCAAACTTGGGATATTTCCAGTTGAAAGCAAATCCAGGTGAATGGCTGTTAAAACTTCGTCAAGGAAGATCTGCTGAAATCTACGATATTACAAGCGTTGATGGATTGGACGTTATTCACAAAGGAAACGATGTAAAAGTATTAATTAGCTCTTTAAGAAGCAACGTTCTCAAATTGAAAGTAACAAAGAAACCAGACAAAGCTGGAGTTGATTTACTTGCTGATGACGATAAGGGATCAGGAATATGGAATTCTATTTCTAGGTAATTTTTTTCGAACTTTTCTATGGAGCATGAAATCTCGATGTGCTTTCTAACTTTTCATAGTACGATAAAGAATAATTCTATCTTTTTGTCTAGCCTCTCCCCACTTTGGTAAGATTCTTACTTCCTTTTCATTTAGTTTTTTAGTCTACACCAATCTAGTTTTTATCTGTTTTCATTTTGTTGTGTGCCCTGTGTGATTTTTAGAACACTTTATTTGTAAATTATTTTATTTACTGGCGAAGCTTATAATTTTTACTTTAAAATATTTATCTTAGGACTTTTACCAACACTGAAGAAGGAGATGAACAAGATGAAAAAATCAATATATTTTCCTTAGCTTCTGGGCATTTGTATGAGCGATTCTTAAAAATAATGATGCTCAGCGTTATAAAGCATACGAAATCGCCGGTCAAATTTTGGTTTTTGAAAAATTACTTATCTCCAACTCTAAAAGTAAGTTCTCGGATACAAGCACATTCACATTTTCCAATGAAAACATTTCTTTTAATGCGCTGTATATTTAACGTTTGCATTAGGACTTTTTACCCCATATGGCCAAGGAATATGGTTTTGAATACGAACTAATTCAATATAAATGGCCACGATGGTTACACCAGCAAACAGAAAAACAAAGAACAATTTGGGGCTACAAAATATTATTCCTTGATGTACTTTTCCCACTCGATGTCAAGAAAATTATATTTGTAGATGCTGATCAAGTAATTACTTTCGCTATTTGTATCATATTCTAGTGTTGACTATTAATTTATTTGTATAAAAAAATCCGTTTATTTACACAGGTTGTGCGAGCCGACTTGAAAGAGTTGGCTACAATGGATCTCGGTGGTGCACCATACGCGTATACTCCATTCTGTGATAGTAGAAGAGAGATGGATGGCTTTAGGTTCTGGAAGCAAGGATATTGGAGGAATCATTTGCAGGGTCGATCTTATCATATTAGTGCTTTATACGTTGTTGATCTTAAGAGGTTCCGTCGTGTAGCAGCTGGAGACAGGTTAAGAGGTCAATATCAAGCTTTGAGTCAGGATCCGAATAGTTTATCTAATTTGGATCAGGTAATTCTTTTTTACTTTTTATAATTTTAAAGTATTTAGTTAAAAATCGACGTTAAATATTACAATTTTAATGCTGTATTGTTTTAGGATCTGCCGAATAATATGATCCATCAAGTTGCCATTAAAACTTTACCACAAGAATGGCTTTGGTGTGAAACGTGGTGTGACGACAATTCAAAGAAATACGCCAAAACTATTGATTTGGTAAGTTGCTTAAACTCATACGCTATTGTTATCGTGTAATACGAAAAACTTTATAAATAAATATTCTTTCTAGTGCAACAATCCGATGACCAAGGAAGCAAAGCTGCAGGCGGCAATGCGTATTTTGCCAGAGTGGGTTGGCTATGACGAAGAAATCAAAGCCTTGCAACAGAAAATAGAAAATGAAAATAGGCAGACAGAAAAGGATGAAGGTAAACTGCGAAAATCTTTGAATGCTTCATAGGATTTACATTTTTTTAATGTACATTTCACTCTCTGTTTTCAGAACATAGTGCTCCAGATACTGATAGACACGAAGAACTCTAAATATTGTGTTTAGTAAATGTGTCGAACAATCGAAAAATGTGAATTTCTCAACGAAATTTTGTATAAAGATCGACTTTTATATAGTAAATGTAATTAATTTTACTTAACTTTTATAAAACTGTAAGTCTCGTAGCTCTAAAACTTAATGATGAAATATTTATCGTTAATTAAGAACTGATTGATTTAATCAACAACAGGACGCAACTTTAATATTATTCTTTTGTTAGCGAAAATCAAGATTTTCGTCAAAGTTGCGAAAATACACTTGTGATTTTATATGGCCACGGATAATGAATAAATTTTGAAAATTTTTGTACAGTAAAACTGTTTTTAATTTCATTCACTGAATCGTCATAATGATTACAACTTAAGTTTTTTTTCATTTAAAATGTATTCATGCAAGTTTAAATAATAATTACACAATCATAAGAAAATAAACGTAAAACTAGTAAAAGGCACTTATCAGTGCGTGATTGTTTGCAAGGTATGTATGTACAGCGTAAGTTACGCTAATTAATATCGATAATCCCTGATTAGATATAAAATATCATTAAAAAATAGAGCTATTTTGAACAGTTCACCGTGAATCAAGATATTCCAATACAAAATAGTTAATAGTGATCACAATAATAATTTAAAATTACGTAAGGAAAACAATCTTCTATAATTTCTGCTTTTTAATCAACTCATCAATTTTCATGTGTCAGTTTACCCACTCTTCTCTTATAGCATGTATCTGCACGAAGAATTTATTTTTGTTCAATATCGTTTTATTATCGAAATAACGTGCGTACATATGTGACTGCGTTATCGCTAACTCTGTATATGGACTACGACATCGGCAGACTGATTTTGTTCGTTTTGCTCAAGTGAGAATAAGACAATACAAGTAGAAACGTGATTCTAGAAGTCTCAAGTCAAGTGAATTCGAGAGCGAATCAGAGAGAAAACAGTGTGGTAAAACTTATACATTTCTTCGTAAAACGTGCCTATCATGTCCGAAGACGAAACTGCGAGCAACAGCAATGTCACGTAAGTTTATTGTGTATTATTACTTTTCTCGTAAGTCAAGTAGCTCAGTATGTCATTAAAGAAATGGATCGTAAACTCTTACAAACGCTTTGCGGCATTGTTACATAAAGGTGTTAACTTTACTATTTTATCTGCGAATTTTCCAATTAAGTTCGCAATTATAAGTGTAAGAATAATCTGTCGCGAGCATGACCTGTAGACATTTCTACATTCGACATATAGTTTCTATCATTCAGTATGCAAAAAATGACGTTTTCATGCATCGTCGAATATATCTGGAGCAATAAAGTCCGCGTATGAAGGTTGAAGACCTCAAGAATTGCTTCCGTAAAATTTTTTATACGTTTGATAGCTTCCTTGGCCTTGCGACCGTTCCGTTGGCTAGATATCATAGACCTAATTTAGCGGACACCAAAATCACATTAAAATTATTAAATATACTATTTTTAACTAAAATTTAAATGATGTCAACATATTCTTTATTTCGGAAATGTTTTTATTTACTAAAAAATAAAGTTATCAATGATGATACAATAAGTAATATTTGTGACAAATACTTTATATACTTACATTCGTGGAAATGAAAAATTAATATTTATGCACATAATAAAACATTCGTAGAAATTATTCACAAAAATGAATAATGCTATAATACAATAATTTTGGATTATATTTAATAATATGATAATCTTGATACAACAAGATTACGATTCATATGTTTTATCCAATTATAAATTTGCTAATACATTTCCCAGACGAATTAAATTGATTTTTTTCGTAAAATTTCGTTGCATATAACGTTTATGCAAATAATAGTGTTCCGAGCATCTTTTATGCAAATAATAAATAACGGAAAATTGTGTATTAATGTACAGCAATTCGGATCACGAATCAATGATCTCAAATTGCAAAATAAAGAAAATTCATAATTTGCTCGGAAGATATACATTCATGATTTTTGTATATTAAATCATCACTTCTAAGTAGTGAATTATAGCTAATTTAAGCAAAAAAAAAGAAACACGCACACTATAGTCTCTTATTTTCTCGTAAAATAATACTATTCTGCGATTCTATAGTATCGTACACACAAAGTCTATTCAACAGCCTTTGAAAATAAAAAATAATCACCTATGTTGTCACTATAGTTGAAGAACGAATCTTTATGCGATTTATTTGATTATAAGGAACGCTCTTTTATATTAGAAATTGTTTGCATTGTTTTGAAATCTTTCAAAGCTTAAGAACAATTCTCAATGAAACATTTGAGAAAAAAAATCAGTAATACATGGGTAAAGATTAAGATAAATACTTCTGATAGTACATAATCTTATACTATATGATAAGAATATCCTGGATAGAATTGACATAACAAATAAGAGAAGGCTACATATTCGTTCGGTCATTGTTCTGTTAAATCACTAAATTAACGGTAGTCTTGGTTTTACATTTTGGAGATGTTCTTAACAGTCTTCTTCGAAGTCGAGAAATAGGAAAGGCTAACGTCATCTCTGTAACATAAAAAAACGAATAATTATTAACGAATCCAACAATTAATAATTTGCAAAAAGTGTAGAACACGTAGATACCTCTGAATAGAATAAAGCAATTTTTACAATTATCTTTACGACCACGCTAAATTTCACCAACTATATAAATAATCGCTCCAAGAAACGTAAACGCAATATTTTTTTTTTTTACCAACCACAAAAAAATGCGTCATTAGAGAAAATAAAAGCTCAAATATACACGAAGCAAGAGGAAAGTTCGATATTTTGTTAGGTAAACATAAAAAGTGTCGTAATCTCGGTAGCCTATCGAACTTCTGAAGAAGCCCGTAGTCAGTGAATCATAATTTCATTAAAGACATATCGCGTTATCGTTGCACGCGGCTCTTCTCCCTCGGATGATCGCGCAAGGGCGACAAGACTCTCTGGTATATTATATATATATATCGATGTTGCGCACGGACTCTCTTTTTCGTCCTCGTCGTGCGGCTGCACACGACACAATGACGATCTCAAGAATTTCCCGCGATCGCCTATCGCGTATTGTATATTAGACGCAATGAGGCACGTATCACGCAATACTGACGTTTTTCTTTTAATTTTCGACTAGTTTTGGAACGAGACTTGAACTTGTTGTTGTACATCGATGATGCAATAATGCGATGTAGTTTATAACTGTATTGCCGTGGTATTGATGAGTATAGATTTTTCATTTTGGTTATTAAATTGCGCTGATGACTTTACATTTTTTTAAAAATTTTTTTAATCTATTTTCATGAGTACACTATTACTATGAACTTAAAATTAGGACTGATGTATATAGATGTGTAAAATTTTGTAACGTACTTTAGGTAGAAAGTATATTAAAAAAGAATCCGTGTATCATAATACGAACTAAAATAAACAATTTGATGTTATCAAGTCCTTTGCTAGAAAAAAAAACGAATATTTGTGGGATTTCCATCAGTCAATGATTCTACGGGGAAATTACACTTTTGAGTTAAAACATAGATAAATATAATAATACTTAAGATTTTCATTCACACTAATGTGATGAACTAAAAGTAGAACGTTTTAATTAAAAAATTAACCAAAAAAACTTTAACCTTTCTAATTATAGATTGATCATATAAGTTAATCAATTGTATACGATTGATTTGATGCGTCGTCGATAAATCAATAAACATTCGTCTGAAACAGACAATTTATAACACTAATAAAATTTTATTGAATTCAAGTTAAGAATTTTCGAGAAATTTCGAAAACAACAACTAACAATTGTCCTTTAATCTGACTTATTGCATATAAGAAGAAGAATTATTAATTTAAGAGTCATTAATAACCGATAAGAAAACATGAGTATCAATAGTTTCACAAATTTGACTTCACGACACCTTGAAAAAATTACAACTATTTAAACTAAAAATGAATCTTACAATAATCCATACAAACAAACAAGAAGTCATCTATCGGTATTGAGCAATGTTTAAAAAAAAAACAAACAACACATGCATCCCAGTATAATATTATACATATATAAATAAACGTATATACTCTTATCTGCGTAAAAGTGTCCGATATATATATATATATACGGGAGGGGAAAGAGATGACAAGAATGTGGGAAGTCCAAAGGAGCCTCTCTTACACCTCAGAATGTATCCAACGACATATCTGAGCCTAAGACACAAAGATCAGCTATAGCAGCGCTCGGACATCACGACGGGGGCTTTTGTTTATTTAACTAGTGACGTGTGTAACGGCTCAACCCGCTTGTAATCTCCCTCTCTGTCTATGTGTATTATATCTCTTTGGTGAGGAAAAGAGAAACAACGATAGAGAGAGAGAGAACGTTTCAGGCAGGGCTAAGAACACGGGGGCACTGACAGCCAGTAGAGCACAAGACACGAGAGCGCTAAATCGCCCTATATGGCCAAAGCGCCAAACGCAATTTATTGTATTTATCCGACATGGACGGCGAAAAGATCAAACTGTGAGTGTGATTTTTCGTAATTTTTTTTGTCTATAATATGCGAGGTTTCGGTGTAATGATGCGTGCGGAGGTTTTTTGCGATGATTTTACGGATGATTGAGAAAAGGATTGTGTGAGATTTTCCGAGAAGTTTATTATCGGTGGTTGCATTGTCGTGTCGCAGTTATTTTTCTTTTTATTGCGAGATTGATTCTTGGGATTCCAGTGCGGATTGTTGACTTGCATATGAGTGATTTTTGATTATTTAAAAACTAAAGTAAATCGATGACTTTCTAATGGATCGATTGTCATTCGTTAAGTAACGAATAGTGTAGTGGATGCGATTAGTTATTTTTGTAAATGTAATCTTGTTATTTTATAAAATTTTAGATTAATTCCATTTTTCTTCGGTTGAAGAAATGGAAGATATCAGTCGAATCTTTGAGAACTATACATATAGTTCTCCATCGAGACGATATCTTGTGTATCTTTGTAGATTTCGTAAATTCCTCGAATTTTTAGAAATTCTTACCGGTATCTTTGAATATACAGTGAGATTTGGAAATCAGTACTATTATCTATCGGAAAACTATCTATATTCTTATTTGATCATTTTTATCATAAAACTATGTAGCATATAAACTCTATTAATTACATTATTTCATTTAAAAAATGCACATCAATGCGAGTACAATCTTATGACAGCGTATACTCAATTTACCCCTTAGAAGCTGATTAAATATTTTAATTTTATGTGTGTTTGTTATTTTAATGATTTATAAATAACAAGAGAATGGTTAATGACTCCCAGTTCTTCGTCACTTTGAAAAAACGTATACATTGCATAGAGACAGAGAGAGAAACAATAGTAAATTGCATAACAATTTCGCTAGTTGTAAGGTTTAAAGCAGTCACGTTAGTGTTTAGCAATCCCGAGTGGAATAATTGAGGCTTACTCACATAACGATACAAAAATTGCGACCTTGGACCAGTTCACTGCATTGTATTCGTTACGCATTTGAAATAGAATATATTTGTATAGTTTTTGCGATATATAAAAAAGCGTGAACTGCATGTACAAGTGGATGATAAGAAAATCTGTCGAGCCCGTATTTCGCGACTAATTCCCCTTGTATATATATACTCTCATGAACAAATAGTGATTATATCGTTGACAAATGAATCTTCAAACGGGAGTATAATTTTGAAAAATCCTTCGACAATTTAAACTTTTTATCCATAACAATTATATTAACATAATTCAGTACTCGATATCTTTCTAATACTAAATGCAAACATATAATTCTGTATGTATACACAAATTTTTCATCCATCACAATAGCCCCGAGACGAATGTATACACAAATATTATATCCGTCTCTGTCTAGACTGCAAATTAGCCAATCGATATACTACTATAACAATACAATAATCACCGTTGAATAACCTGTGTGTCTCATCACAAAGGCATTAAAAAATGCATACTCGAAACCCACACGAAAAAAAAACGCAAAAAAGAAAGACTATACAACAAAGGCTCATACACACATCGATACACCGACGATTCAAAGGACGCGTTTAGCATATCGACACATTCGAAGGCCCTCACAATATACCGTTGTTGGCCCGGCGCGAGGTTAATACCGAGAGCGAGTGTATATAATCCTCGTCGACACTTTCACGAAAGCAGCAGCGGCAGCGGCGGCTACAGAGCACACAGCATCGAGGCGCATGAACTCGACGCGTTCTCCAGTCGCGCGAGATTCACCGACGTGGAGAACCTCGCGCTCGAGTCTTCTTCTTCTTCTTTTTTTTTTATTCTCGTAACTCCTTTCATTCGCTCGAGGTACGTCGTTGTGCGACATACACAGTTTTCCAGCTGTGCGGTCGAATCGAAACAGTGATGTGTGCACCTGTTGTGTGATTTTTTTTTTTTTGTTGAATAGAGTCATCAGATGTATAAATGTTTTAGTTTTTTATTCGATGAAGACGTTTTGTGGCTGATGTGGTGTCGGAGTGTTTAGTTTTGGGATTGCGGTCGCTCGATGATTTTCCCGTTTGTTATGTAGACGTGCCGGTGTTTCGTTTGGACGGCTTGTAATCGGTTGTAATGACGTAGTAATGTGAAAGTTTCGTGGAAAAATTGTATATCCGTTTATCGGTGGAGATTTGTAAAGTTTAGTTGTTTTGTTTGGACAGCGCAATTTTTATAGAATGATTAAAAAAATTCGTTTGCAGTTAAACAAAAATAAACTAAATCAACATATTTCAATATCGTTTTTAACACAAACTTATTATAAGCACAACGAGAATTTCTACTCTGAGTAATAATTATACGTGGCTCTGAACAGTGTATTTTTTCCTTGATTGGTAGGATGATGTTACAACGTATATTTATAACCTTGGATGGAAAAATAACCTGCCAGCTATGAAAAAAAATACACACGAAATTAAAAATTTTTAAACAATCAAGTATCTTATCTCTTCAAATTTTGATACTAACCTTTGCGTTGAAAGGAAATTAAAATCTTTGCGGTATATATTCGTGTGGTTTGTGTAAAAGTTGTTGCTTACAAATGCTAAAGCTATTTTTGGTGAGTAATTATTCCAATTGAAAACAAAATTATGAAACCTGTTTGGAATTCAAAACGATATTTTCTTATTACTTGTCCTTCAGCGCGTTTCTAATACAGTAAAAAACAATATGTTTAAATGATTATGGCTTTTAAAATAGCTAACTCGAGAGTTAATGCAACTTTTAGTACATAAAATAAATTATTTACAATACTGAGTATAGCATTAGTATAAGAATAATTAGTTGTTTAAAGAAAAAATTTATATTTTGAAAAATGTATAAAGTCAAACGCTTCATACCAACAGTTACAATGACTAATAACGAGAAAAAAGCAGCGAACCCAGGAAAAAAAGACAGGAAGACTGTAGTAGGCTGATAGTGTCATCCGCGCGTGTAACGGAAACCGCCCGTGAATACACGAGTATTGTATAAATCGTCAAACAAACGAACGAACTCTCGCTTTCCGAAGACTTTTACGTGTTATTCTTGTAAACACTGACAAGCAGAATTAATTTTTATCTTGGAAAAATTGCATTCTTTTATTTTTGAGATATAAATTTACGTAAAAGTTGCCGTGCGTGAGAATAAAACAAAATTTTGAGGAGACGAATTTTTGTAGATTAGCTTTATATACGTCACTGACTATGACATTCATATTTTAGAGATTTAGTGCTGTAACTTTTCTTTTCTTTAAAGTGCAATACTTTGAATACGCCTATACTTCTTTATATAAACAGACGCGAAGCACGGGTTAATGTTTTTTTTTTATCCTGTATCTACGTAAGTGACTGTCGGTAAAGTGGAGGCCTTCAGTGTAACGTAAATTAATAAAAATAATCATAAGCCGTTATAATTTTATAATTGGGTAGAGAATAAGAGGATCATTATATGAATCAGTATATATATTTAAATATTTTTTTAAAGATGCGGATATCTTGGATCATCTGATATCAATAATTTAATTAAAATTTACGTAATCCTCCTCGTAAAAACTTTAACCAATACCATCGTATAGTTTGACTGACGTTTTAACCAAAGAAATAATTTATTTTTGAATAACAAATTATTAACTTATGTGCTATTTGGTACGGCTATTTAAAGCAACAAACCTATTTATTTATTTATAAAAAGATTTCAAATTATGAACAATACTTGAATCTCAACTATATTTCACTCAAGCATTTTTTAAAGTTTGGATAGACCGAGGTTTTTGTGCTTCTTTTTTGTCGGTCCACTTCTAATCCTTGTAACCATTGAAATGTAATCTTTAGCATCTTAGATATCATGAACATAGTTTATCTATTTTAGATTTGTAATAATAATACTCGTAAATAAAACTACCCAAATAAACATGACAGATTACTCGGTAAACTTATATACTATCAATAAATTTATATTAACAGCAAAAATAATTTAAAAAAATATTCATTGAAAGTACAAATTGGATTGCATATTTGCATTAATACTTCCAACGATTACTCACCACAATAACTTACAATCGCATAGCACTTCCCATCAAAAAGAAAAAAAAAATCTCATATCACCAAGCCACCGAAAACTCTATATCCATGCGATAAATCCGTCCTCGAGACACCGATACCCGATCGTTCAAGCGCACGCAAAACCAACCCGGCAGTCAAAGCCATACTATATACTTATACACTCCGATCACGATACAGCCATCGAAAAAGAAATCTCAAAAAAAGACCATCAACAGCAGTAACAGCACAAGAGAAGCTACCTCCCGAAAAAAAAAATTTAAAAAAAAGTAGACTCTGCGGTATAGATCCAGAAGAAATCGTGCGTCGTCGCGTGTCTGCGTCGCGCGCTATTATGGCCTTACGTGCGCGTAGGAGCAGCAGCGAGTCCTCGGTGGTGGTGCTACCGAGGCATCGAGTCGGAGCAACTGGACGGAGTAGGTTCAGTCCTCGTGGACTTCTCGCCGCGCAGCAACGTCGACGAAGACATTACGAGCCACTCGACGATACTCATAGAATTAATCGAGTCAGGTCAGCAGTTAGCAGTAGTAGCAGCAGTAGCAGTATGACAAGCAACGACGAGAACAAGATGCAACAGGAGTCGGTGAAGAAGAGCATCAGTGATAAGGGAGAGAACGTGGAGAACAGGTCAGAGGGTGTATCGGTTTGGAATTCTTTTTTTCTTTTTAGTAGTTTACGGTTTGACTCAGGCGTTGGTTGATTGTAAGGAATTTATTTTTGATTAATTTTCCAACTGATTTGCTCAACGCGGGATGTTGTGGGTAAACAATGAAATCAATCGCGTTTTCTATTGCATCAGGCGATTCTTCTATCGATGACTATCGTATTGTTTTTTTTTTATTTTTAATCGAATAGAAACATTTGATGATTCAATGTTTTGATCAGTCTACTGTTGCGATGATAAATACGTATGAATGAAGTCCACAGGAGTCATTAACCTATACTATTATAAATTTATGATTTGAGTTATTGCGAGTTCAAGAGACAGCGCACGCGATGTCTCAGAGTTACAAATCATCCTTATCAAGAATTCTTGTTTTTGGAATTGAAAATTTGTATTGGATCCGAGAATAGAGCGTCAAAGAAGTTGTACTTGAAAGATCATTATTTTACTGTCGTTGGGGTATAGTGATGATTGGTGCGTTTAACCGTTAGATAGTAATTGATAACTTCCTCTATAAAAAGTCTTTTTTTTTAACAGCGCATACTTCGTTTACGAATGGACATTTTATTGACTTCTGAATATTCGTCTTCCGATAGTAAATTGAATAAATTTTCGAGACGGTGTAAAAGTAACGACTAATTTTATACGGAGTATCGCGGAAGTGTAAAACGCATATATACAATTGAAGTAGTATCCGAACGATATATTTTAAATTTGATTTCACTGAAATTGCATTACTATCATTTTGTCGACATAACGATTATATGCAATTAGAAAACATCGATGCGCATCGATATCGATTTTCTAATTTAACGATCATGATTTATTTATAATTTCGTATGGATTAATTGCGATTTCATATTTCGAAGCAATACTTCCAATAATTAAATAAATTAAATCGTGGGAAAATCGAGGAATACGCCACACATCGGAGATAAATTAGCATACAACTCTAGTACGTCATTAGAACAGTAATCAAATCATTTAAAGCTTTTTGCGTAGGAGCATGTTCGCCAATTACTCTATGTAAACATAGTTACTGAGAGCATAGAACAATAGTTTAATAAAGCTGCTAATTGGTTCCTTGAAAAAGATCATATACTTCTTAACTAGAATTATACTTCTGGATACAATTACAGTCCTTACATATTGATTAATTAGATTAGATAGCAAAATAACACATGATTGAAAGCAATTATTAAAAACAGATACCCATTTACTCAATGAGTGCATTTTCTGATCATTTACTGCAACCGGATGAATAATTGCTTAAATTTTATATTCATATCTAGACATACCGTTGACGCGCTTAATGATAGTTATTTTAAAGACAAAAAAAGCAATTAGCCCAAAAGAATCGATTAAACAAAAATCGACTCACTTAATTGATGACCATATAGTGAAACAGAATTGCATTTCTTACGAATTGGCATCGTGATAGATGAGTATAGAAACAGAAATCTATTTCCTATGAGGCATAAAGACGGAAAAATGAAGCGCGTTACCAATAAAGTCTTACATAAAACCTTGAGCGATTATTTGTACTCTGCTTTGCGCATAGTTAATTTCCGAATGAAAATATACGCTTCAATATATGCGCACGCGTGAGCACAAGAAAGAAGTGATTTTAAATATCTGGAAAACAATAAGCAAAGATTAATGTAGCGTTACCATTCTAATACCTATTCATTGATCTTGCATTAGTCGATTCCATCCCGATGCAGTTTACACCTTGTTAATAATATACTGCCTTCGAGGCAGTTTTTTTTTTGTAATTCATTGTCAATTAAAAATTTATGAAACGTTTCCCTCTTGTTTATACAAATGTCATTAAAAAATGCGCAGCATATCTTAAGACGAAATTTTTAACGTTTCAATTGACGAGTGAAAATCAAAATTTAAATTAGAAAATTTGATAAATATGTGTCACGACATTGGGCTTCATGGAATGCAAAAGAAATGCAAGAACCTAATATAATACTACTTTTGCATCTTTTGGAACCGGTTCTGAAGTCCGCAGAAATTTAGTCATTGATATACGCGTTCTGGAATCCCGATCCCCCATACCCCTATAAAAATTCTACAAGATTTGCTCGAACCCGATGTAAATTTTATGCATTCAGTCAAAAGCGTGCACTCTGACCATTAAAATGTTGAATCAAGTTATAAATAGCTTAAGCTTTTTAAGAATGATATTTAAAAGCGTATAATTTGTATTTCCCCAGATAGACTGAAATATCATCATAAGTTAGCGGCATGACTAATAAATCGCGTGAAATCAGATATTGACTTCGCGCCTTTGTCTGAAAATACCATAAATCACGGTGAATCTATATGTTTTCACGTAAACGCGATGACAAATAATAATAATACAATATCGAATTTAAACGAGTTGGCCTTGCTCGATAAACGAGTAGCATGCGCGCGTGCGATTATTGAATTTAATCCGCCATGACAATTAGGAAATATTTCAATAGATATATGTGTGTGAGCATCGGGAAGATTTATCAGGTTTTGCACACGACTTGGTTATTGACAAACGAGAGACAAGTAAAAAGCCGTAGCAAAAACTCGATGCTTCGCTTTGCACACGGCATGATCGTCGCCGCGGTCGAAGGTGTTCGCGGGTGTATGATAACGTTGTATACGATGTCGATGCACGCAAAGCTTTATCGAAATCACGAGACAAGCTTTGAGAAAGAACTTGGACACGTGCCATACGACTATTTCAGAAAAATCACTATTTTCTAAACTTGATGATGTTCCGATATAGCTGATTTTGTTTACTGTTTATAAGACTTTGCAGGTTTACTTGTATAAGTTCGTTGGTGATCATCACAATTTCACACACACACACACACGTGAAATGTTAATAAAACAAAAGGAAAAACTTGATTTACTGGAATACACCTAACTATACTTTTTAGCTCTAAACAACAATTATTTGTTATACAAACCAAAAAATCTAAAACTAATTAAATGTATTCTTTTCAGTTGTAACGAAAAGGCGGCATTTGGTTATGGGACCACCATCCCACCCAACAACAATGAAGCGGACGAAAAAGATCTCGCTTCGAAAAAAGTCATTTTCTGCGTGCACGGAAAACTTTCCGGTTGCTGCACGCTTGTCAAAGGAGGAATTGGAGAAGACTGCCCACCCATTGATTTTCGGAAAAATTCCATTGTTTGTAAGTTACTGCTTTTGGCGTTTTAAATTTTTTATAGAAATAAAATTATGCCTGAACTTATAGCTTAGAATCTTAGCTTATTCAGATGAAAAAAGGCTAGAGTCATAACCTGTTTGTATCTTACCTTGTTGAGAGGAGTTAAGTTGCTGACTTCTCAGCAGCATCCCCAAAGTGATGCGAGAAATAGAGATCTAAATCCACTGAATCAGCTCTTCGAAAAGCACCATTACATTTTTGTGAATCATTTTGGCAATGTTTTTCCTAAAATTGAGCAAATAATTAATTTTTCTATTCAGCAATTTAACATTTTAATCAGGGTTATTGTATTTACCTTTTTGTCGACTAGAACAATAAACTTCTTTCTGTGTGCACTAATGTAGTTATTCAGATCGCTTACGGATTTAAATCCTGTTTTCTGAGATATATTACGTCCAATTTCATAAGGAATCTTGCGTCCTTTCTTTATGAACTCAAGAAGCCGCTCAGATCTCAACAGAGTGGCAATGTTCTGAAACACATAATCAAATTTGTAAATATTTGGTTAAACATCCTTAAAGCTGTGTGAAATTTTTAAAGTTTCTATCAAAAACTAAAGCTAGGATTGCGTCATCAAAATTAAATAATGCTCCAAAATAATCCAACAATGCTCCGAAATACAAATTTCCATATTCTTCACTTTTTACAATTTAAAATCTCAAATTAAATAAAAGAGCATACCTTATCCGATGCGATTTCAACATCAGCTGATTTCTTTGACCGTTTCTTCACTTTACTGCGTTTGCGAGAGTCCTTCAATAAGAAAAAATAGATTATTGATTGCATGCACAAACATTCATAAAAAAATCATTTAAATAAAATAAAGTATAGCAAACAAATCCCAAATAGTCAAACAATACCTCTGTACACGGTTCAGGACACAGCAATTTGTTCTTCTTGTGCCTCTTTATCCTTCTCTGCATAAGCTAAAATCACAAACGAAATCATTATTTAAAGACAAACAACCATCGCACTCACTCCCAAAACTCAATTTAAATACTCCAAAAACAAAAAAACATTTAATATAACCTAAAAACTTTCACACACTCCTCGTCCCATCCCTCGCAACGACATCCTCCCAAAACTGAAAGCAAAATTAATAACAAAAAAAAACCCAAACCTTGTACGTAGAATTGATGATCGGCACGCGGAAATTTTGATCTTTCTTATCCGTTTCGTCATCCACGGGGAGCAAGGGTTCCTTCAAATCGTTTGAATTCGATGCGAGTTCGTCGTTTTCCGTTTCTTTCTTCGCCATCGTATATATTATTATATAAGAATCTCACTTTTTTTCTTCGATTTGCTCAACAAATCGACGTTCTTAAACAGTCCGCACAGGTGGCAAATAACAAATACAAATCGCTGATTTGTTTATCCTCTCGCGGATCTTTAACTCATGCGTTTCACGTCACGACGCATATTATATACTGCACAGTATTCAACGGTCGAAGGAGAGAGAGAGAGAGAGACTCTCGTGGCCAGATGTGCAGCGACGCTCCTGTATAGGGCTGCACATCCTATAGATACATGAACTGCTGATTGAACAAGTTTAGACCTGCAACGCCGGATGATTGGGTCATCCTGTTTGCGCGGGAAATTTGAAACTTTTGCGTTTTTTTGACTGTACAATATATTGTGAGAATATTTAGTTGATTAAATCAAAATGGATATAATCACTATACGAAAATCATTGTTTTTTTATTACAGTCGAGGATCACTGTCACAGAGAGAGGAACGAGGATATCGATAAAAAGGCCCGTAAAAAGCTGATAATCGCCAGTGTATTATGCGTCGTGTTTATGATAATGGAAATAGTCGGTATGTATAATACATTTTTTTTTTAATTTATATCCGTTTCTCTTTGTATGACTCTTAAAAAGTAAAATACAATTTAAAAAATTACAGGAGGAGTAATGTCGAACAGTTTGGCTATCGCCACGGATGCCGCTCACTTACTCACCGACTTTGCGTCGTTCATGATATCATTGTTTTCGATATGGGTCGCAAGTAGGCCGCCGACTAAGAAAATGCCCTTTGGATGGTACCGAGCTGAGGTAAACACATTTACCTGTTTTTGATAATATAGATCTATTTTTGGATAATTTTTGATAATTCTTATTATTTATGCAGGTCATCGGAGCTTTGACATCGGTTCTGTTGATTTGGGTGGTGACAGGGGTTTTGTTCTTCCTTGCGGTTGAGCGGATAATCAACAAGGACTTCGAACTCAACGCTTCCGTCATGTTGATTACGTCCGCAGTGGGAGTCGCTGTTAATTTAGTGTAAGTCCGAAAGATCAAAATTTGATGATTTGCGATAAAACCCGGTTAATTTTGAAATAACGGATATCTTATCGCACATAATGATTATTGCATAATAGTAAACGTAGTTCAAAGTTAGTTGTTATTCGAGACAGTTGTTTATCGTCTTTCTTTATTACACATAATTATTGCGGAAAAAAAACTAAAAGATCAAAATTTGATGTTTCCAAAAGGTTGACTTAAAATAACGGTTATAATACCGTTCAATTATTTGTCACCTTCTGTCGCACATAATTATTGCAAAAAAAAACCTCAAAAATTGGTGTTCGACACGGTTGATTTAAAGCAGCCACCTACTCTCAATTAGTTATACCACGTCGTATTGCGCAAAACTATAAAAAAATTCAAAATTTAATGTTCTAAACGATCGACATAACAGCTCCTATACACACCGTCAAATTATTTATCACCTTCTGGCGCGCATAAAAATCGAAAGCAACAAAAAACGGCCAATTTTCAATAACCACTTCCTACACTGCACCTATATCCCAATATCACCAATTATCACTTCCTACCAAACTCCACTTTTTTCAACAACTCCTTTCATAACCGCAGCTCGTTTTTCCCACCCAACACAAAAAAACATTATTCAAACCTATACTGTCCTCCACAGAATGGGCCTAACTCTACACCAACATGGTCACGGCCACGGCGGCCACAGCCACAGTCACGACCATGACCACGACCACAAGCACGAAGCCGTCAAAGGCGAGAAAGTCGATCAGGAAGGCAACGGCGAACTGGAGACGAGTCACAAACACGGTGCCGCCGACAGCAACATCAACGTCAGGGCTGCCTTTGTACACGTGCTCGGAGATTTCATTCAAAGTGCCGGTGTCTTCATTGCTGCACTTGTTATCTATTTCAAGGTATTATATACTGACGGCTTTAATTCAGCTTATTGTTATTGATGCGATGCTTCTCGTGCGACTGATGTGTATTATTTATAAGCTGCAATTGATTTCTGGATCGATCGATTTTGTGTGTATTGTACTTTTGAGTATATTAGCAGAGTTGTATTGAAGGATATTTCATTGAAAGTTGAGTAACGATAAAAACGCACTTTGTTTTTTAACCGGAAATCGTAATGGCAATACAATAAAACCCGTCGACGGTTATCTTTTATTGCTGCTGTGGAAGCCCAATTAATATTTATAAATAGGCACTTCGGAGAAGGTTAACAGTATAGATGCTGTAAACGATTTCTTAATCACATGCAGCGTATATAGTTCATTGTGCAACGTTGATTAAGTGGTTCTAAAATTTTTAACGTCCCATTAAATTTACGCGTTTTATTAATACTATGTAATAATAGAAGTAAAACATTTATTATACGTTACATTACAGCCGGAATGGAGTATAGTCGATCCGATCTGTACATTCCTTTTCTCGATTCTGGTGGTACTAACTACAGTCGCTATCATCAAGGATGTCATCAACGTTCTCATGGAAGGTATACCTAAAGGATTCGATTACTCTCAAGTCGAAAGTACGTTTATGCAGATCGACGGCGTAGTCAAGGTTCACAATTTGAGAATCTGGGCTCTTTCTTTGGACAAGACTGCACTGTCGGCTCATCTTGCCATAAGTAAGTATATATAAATTCAAAATTAATCATCGGATGAATTAAACTGTCCAATTGAATTTCACTACAATTAATCAACACGATTTAATTACAGGACCAGGAGTAAGTCCACAAACGATCTTACGAACGGCCACGAGGAACATCCACGAAAAGTACAGTTTCTTCGAGATGACGCTTCAAATCGAAGAATTCGACGAGAAGATGGAGAACTGCAAACAGTGCAAGCCTCCGGTTCAGTAATTCCGAAGATTTATAGTGTACACAGTGTGCAATATATTGAAAAGTAGCGAAACATAATAAGCCAATACGTGCCTAAATGGAGGTGAAAGTCCGAGAAATTTCACGAGTAGCCATCAGGAAGGTGCTAAGTAAATATAGCGAATATAAAAAAAAAAAGAAGAAAGTGCGAGGAACTCTAATATGGTTATATATATGCAGTATTGACGCATTTTAAAAGACAATAATCTAGCGTGTTCAACGAGTATTTTTAGAGTTTTCTGTTGTTAATTTTTTTCTTTCAAGTTTTTGTGCTGAAGAAGAAAGGTGAGAAAAGTGAATATGCGATACGAGATTGTGCAAGGCTGAGAATGGTTTGCCTTTTTACATTTATATATAAATATTTGCGTGAGATAAGCGCAAACAAGCTATTATTAGAGAGAAAAGAGAGAGAGAGAGAGTGAAGTTTTTAGAAAAAGGAATCTTTTGTGCTTTTTTTTTAAACACGATTCCTTGCTTTTTTGTTATGGATATCGTGAGATATTGATCGATTTACTCTCTATATACATATTATAAATATCACGACACATTTGAACAAACCTCCTTTTTTTGCGAACTATATACCTATTTTAATACACTTCGTTTATTATGAAGAACAATTTTTCATATTTATATCATGTTCCTAAATTTCTTATGTCATTGTCCTCCCACATATGTGATGTTTATATAAATATATTACAACTTAATTCTTATAAATTATTTAACGATATTATAATCTTAAGATATTCCATCAGTGTATTCAATGGAAAGTTATTATATAGTATATAAATATACTTTATCCAAAAATCATTCTAGGATGATGTGTCATTATGATTATTGTTAAATAATAAAATATATATAAAAATTGAATGAAGAACTTGATGCTTTATTATAATTCCTGTGAACGAAAAATAATTTAAAAACAGATTCCTGTAATTGTCGGTACAACCATTATTAGTCTCGCGTTATATCTTAATACATGTAGGCTATGATAAAATATTTTGATTCTTATTCACATCATCCATATGATAATACTACGTGAATTTTTATTTTTCTAGATCGAAAATATAATAAATTCTAAATAAATTTAAAACCCATCGATGCATCCAAATAAGAAAAATCAATCAATAAAATATACTCCCACATTACAGTTACATCTCGTCCCTATATAAAACCAGTGCGCAAACGAAAACAGCTATATCCGCATCAGTATAGACGCGACGATCACCTGCGGCTCTATAGAAACGTTTACAAGCTTACCTTCGCATAAACATATACACACACGCGCTATACGTTATCAAGAGGCTGGATCACAGAAAGATGGCGTGGTTCGCGTTCGTCCCTGAAATTTCATTGAAGAGAGGGGCATCACAGGTGTGTGTGTGTATACCTATATGTTGTTGCTCTACTGTTGCTTCGTGTCGTAATGATTCCAGCTCGCGCGGAAAATCTCTCTCTGTCGCTCTTTAAATATATATATATAGATATAGTACCTATATACGTGCGAGCAAGTTCCGGACTTAATTCATAACTATCGCGCCTACGTATATGTATACATATACATGTATAATATACACACGAGACGCTAACAGGTTCGGATTTCAAATCGAATTCCAATTTACGCGCTCGGATTTTCCATTCAGTGCACGAGCGCGCATGCATTAATAATATATATGTATATATAGCGCGCGCAACAGGTTCTTATATTCTGAGACGAGGAGACTCAAGGTGACTGTCCCAATTATTGACTATGGGTGTATATGCAGCCGATCGACGCGCGGACAATAGATTTCGTTAAGTTTTCGGATATTTTCATTTTTAATTGGTATATAACGATTTAGTTCGATAAATGTCTTGTGAATTGTAATAGCCGTTTTATTACGTCGCAGCTCTGATGATGCATATTTTCATTCAGTTTTTTTTTATTATTATCACGTCGTGTTCGTTCGAAAAAGGCAATATCCTTATAAAGCTACGGTAGCGCGTGTTTAAATATATAAAGACAGTTAATCGTAACGGCGATGTAATCAGTTATTATTCAAACGTGCGGGTTATATGCGCGTGTAAAAATTGATAAGCAGCTGGAATCCGCTCGATAATTATCTTTAGTCAAATATAGCTTGACGATGTTTTTTATCACATAACAATGAGTCTAACGATGTAATATATGCTTATTGATCGATTATTATTTCAAATTTGAGGTGTGATCTATAAAGAAAAAGCTTCTAGAACATTTTAGTAACGTCTTCTTTATTATACGATCGATAATAACAGTAGAGGAAAGAACCGATTTGTATAGATCGACGAGCATCACGTTGCCTTCCAAAAATTCCAAAAAGCATATAATATCGACCTATTCAATTATTGACACTCGGCCGCATCGGAATTTTAATGGGAAAAATCTCGTGCAAACACGCTAATGGCTTATATGACCGTTGCGACATCACTTATTACCTATATGGAACGCCGCGTTCGAAAATTTAAATTTCCCCGTACCGAAACAGTCTCCTTTACACACACGCCTCTAAAAAAAAGACCGAATAATAATTATATAATTCGCAATTCTCAAAAAGCGCTTCCGCTACTCCTTATAAGAGTAGGCGTCGCGCGCTCATCAAGTATTTATCATCAACAGAGAGAGAGAGCACGTCTGACGAATAAATAAACGGTACCCCTTCCTTCCGCGAAGAACGTCCGATTTTTTCGTTCTCTCTCCTGCAGCAAAGCAGCGGCTCCCCTTCTCTCCTCCAAGACTCACATCAGGCAATACTTACTCGCGCGACTTATACATCAGTAGTGCGTGTAGTAGGCGAGAGCGCGAACGCTTTTCGCGGCGGCTCTTATTTTGCCGCTTTAATTTTCGTTGTTTACGTGTACATATATATTATAGCTCACTTTTCGATGTACCTATATACCTGTTGTGCAACGATTTCTTACAGCTTCGTGTGTATACCGATAATCTGTGTGCGCGTATTACATACCCACATCGGGAGGCTCATTAAATATTCGCGACAGTTTTTTCGAAAGTGCGCCGCACCTCTGCGCGTTATTATAAGCCAGTAGGTAGATATATATATATAAGAGTTTCTCCGTGTCTCGCTTGTGTGTGTGTATATACCTATATGTATGTGTGTTGTGTAAAAAAAACCGACACGAGAAGACGGAAGGATCGGAAAAGAGGAGAGAAGAGAGTATATTACAAGCGAGCAGGTTGGAAGAGTAGTATATATAGGTATATACAACTAGTAGGTGGAGGGGGAGAAAAAGGGAGAGAGTGGAAATATTTTCGTTCTTCGTCTCTCTCTCTCTTCGTTATACACACACACGATGAAAGGATGATGCTCGCGCACACGTCATTGACAAAGCCAAGGATCCAAGGAATCCTCTCGTAAACATCAAGTCTTCAGTATAGTCATATATATATAGCGGCGCCCATTCACGTGCCATGCAGCAGCGATTTTGCGGATGAAAAACAACGTTCAGTCACCTGTCAGCCCAGCCACCGCCGTTGAAGGAGGTTATGTTTCGCAATTGCAGCCGAAATTGAAAAACACGACGAGCGTCGCCGCATATATATATGCACAACTGCTGTTGTTTGTTGTTCCTTCAAAGAAATCGCAGGTAGGTAAATATCTTTTATACAGTCGTTGATTTTTCCACAGACGCGCTCTTGTACAAGCTTATATTGCGCCAGTTGTTGGTCACATGCTTTTTTTTCTTCTCTTTCTCTTTTTCCTCTGCGCGTTCTGTCTCAGCGCGCTCGACTGATCCGTTCGCTTTTTTCCTTCTGCTCTTTGACGTTTCTCTTTCTGGCTCTCCTCTCACTTTTGTTTTTTGCATTGTCAATCTCTGTCCACTTTTAGACGGAGAGAGAGACGACGAGAGAGGTGCGCGCTGTGCCTGCAGCACCATCAAGACGAGCTTTTCTTGCTTGTGTGCTGAAATTTCGCTGGAATTTTTCCTTCTCTTGGGTATTCCTCTCTCGAGTCGAGTTCAATTGCAAAACTGGGGACTCTTAAGTAAGGGGAGCTGGATTCCTTTGGCTCTGCATAAATTTACTTTGGGATTCTTCTTACACTTGAGGTATCCCATTAGCTTGTTACGTAACTCAATTGTTTAACATCTCTCTCTCTCTCTTTCCATGAAGCAACTTGCGCAAAACACTCCTTACTAACAATGCAATGTGCATAGCATTAACAGCTCTGTTTGATGGGTATACATACGTTGGTTCATCATTTGCCATGTGTATAAACAACTATTTTTTCAGTTGACATTGTCCTTGATAAAAAAGAGCGCTGATAGTGCTCACATCGCTTATATACATACGCACATCATTTTTTTGGTGATAGCCATTCAGAGTTCTTTGAACTTCTTATCTTTTCCTTGATTACGCAAACAGATCTAATCGTCTACACTATAAATACCAAGCATAGTAGTCAGCATAATTGTTTCAATTTTTTTTTGTTTTTTTCTTTAGGAGTCTCAAATCCATGTTCAACATGTATTTAATAATCAACCTGCATGATGAGTGCTATTGAGTGAAGCTCGTTGGCTGAATTTTTACATTACTCACAAAAGCCTAAAGACAGTAACAAAATGGAAAGGAGTCATGCTTCCAATTTCAGTGGAGCTAGTACGAATCCGCACGAGTGTTGGGAAGTTTACCAAAAGGTTTTAGAAGAAACTAAAACTTTGGACGATTATCTTGACGAGGAATGCAGTCCAAGAAGTTTTGATGGTACGTTTTCAACTCGTTCAAATTTACTAAAACAAATATTAATTGACTGATTGACTAATGAATACTTCTGTAGAAGGTGAGGAAGAAGCTGAGTGGTTGCGGGCAGCTGGCTTAGGGGAGCTCACCGAACCATGGAAAGAAGGCAGAGAAATTCAGCCAGAAGAATTAGGTGCAGCACTACGTCCATTATCGCGTGCACAAGCTGAGGCTGTTAAACGGCGCGTGCGCTCACTCAATCATACAGTTAAGCAGCGTTACAATCAACGGCAGAGAGTTCGCAAGCCAGACATCAGGGATGTTTTTAAAGATGCCGAGGTGCGTTTTGCTTTTCATGATTACAACTAAATAATTTGTTTATTCTTTTTATATTAATAAAAAATATTGTACTAGGTATCGAGCACTGGAACAAGATCCAGGAGTGCAACACCAGACTCTCTTGATTCGGTTTCTGGTGAAACACCAGAAAGCGCATCACCTCCATCACCTCCCACTGTTACTGTAATTACTCCACATCATGGAAAGTAAGGATAAAAGCTGTACAATCATTTTTAAACGAGAAAATTGATAATCGCTTTTTTTTAAACTACTTTGTGATTTCAGCTCGCATGTTCCAAGTTTTGTTTCAATGTTTCACCGAAATTCGCACGAAAACAAAGAAGGAATACGTAGGTTACCGAGTGCTCCTTCATCAGCCCCTAATACGACTTTAAATTCAACTTCAACTATATTACCTGTACAAGAAATTTTTCGGCGTTCCGGTCATTGGTCTCATAGAGGCGATGTAGCTGGAGGAGATTCCGGTATAACTTATCACAGTTTTAGTTCCTAATAAAATTTTGTCAAGACATGGAATCTAATAAAACTTAATTTTTAGAAGGAATAAAATTAACGGCTTATCAGAGATTAGGTACAATACACTTATCTAGACCAACGATCCAAAGGCTTAGTGGTAGTGATCCTAGTGAAGTTGCCAATGCAGATTCAGAGACCACAGAGAAATTGGATTCTTCAAAAGACAACAGCTTGAGGTTTTTTATCGCTGTCTTTTTTGTCCAAAGAGTGATTTGTCAATCAGGCAATTACGTAATGCAAAATAAATTGTACGTTACAGGCGAAGTTCTGGAAGCCATGCCACTGTCACTCGAAGTCACAGCAGTCTGTATGGTTCGAGAGCGAGAGAAGAAAATATAGTGACGCGTCCTTTAAATCGTACTTCATCACACGGACATTTGAGTTTCGAAGAAATGTGCAGAGCTAATGAAACGAAAAATCAAGACTGGGACTCTAACGATCTTACTTTGGACGATGGTTACACACAGCATGGAATAGAACTCTTATCTCAACGAGATCTCACTAGGCTTCAACCTTTGCTATGGCTCGAACTTACTGCCGTTTTTGATAAATATAATTTACCTCTTGTAAGAAGAAAGCCTAATAAACGTAGGAGAAAATGTGAGTATAATGAGATCGAAACAAGTAGCTCAATGTTAAGCAGTGTCGTTAATAACTTAAGATAATTAAATTTGGAATTTTCCAGCTGGAAATTTATTTGGCGTGTCTTTGTCTACGCTTCTCCTTAGAGACAATCAATTGACGAGTGAAGAAAGTAATACACCGTTGGTGTTCCAAAAAATTCTTCATGAGTTAACAAATCGAGGTGTTAAGGAGGAAGGAATCTTACGCGTTGGAGGTCATAAACAGAAGGTTAGTTAAATTTTTTTACTTTACTGTTTTATTAAACAATCATCCATAAAGACTAACGAAATGACTTTATTCATGTGTAGGTTGAAACGTTATGCGCAGAACTTGAAACTGACTTTTATAGTAAGCCAAAAGAGATGGATAAACTTTTTAAACGTATCCCGTGCCATGATCTATCAGTAGTTTTGAAAAAGTTACTTCGCGATTTACCACAACCTCTTCTTACGGTTGAACTGATAGATGCCTTTTATCAAACACATGGTATGTTCATACAATTTTTAATTTGTAACAATCAATTATGTCGTATAGTCATACAATATATTTTATGTTGTTATCAGGTGTAAAGAATCCTAATGATCTCGCCTACTCTTTGAATCTGTTGGTGCTGCTACTTCCTGTCGAGCATCGCTGTACTTTAAAAACGTTGCTCACTTTCCTCAAACTTGTAATAGAAAACCAGAGCTCAAACAAAATGTCAATTCACAATGTAGCTATGATAGTAGCGCCTTCGTTGTTCCCGCCTCGGTATATTTATCCAAGGGATCGAACTGATTTAAGTGCTCAAGTAAATATGGCTGCTGTGTGCTGTCAGGTGACTGAAGCAATAATTACAAACTTTGACAGACTATGGGATGTGCCAAGTGAGCTTATTAACCAGCTTAAAAGGCAAGCCAAAGAGGAACGATATAGAAAGTTTAAGAAAAAGTATTGATGATTATACTTTTGGTGTTATCAAAGTCACACAAAGTGATAGCAAGTGCTCTTAGATTTGATGTAAATCAGTGCCTTTTTCACTTTTACATGCATTCGTTTATACGAAAAATCGAAGCATAAAAAAACGTTTATCCCAACAAAACGTACAAATGTACTTTTTATTGATCTTTTGATCAATCAAATGCTGATGAAATCAAGCCTTACTCATATATTATAGTTAACTTTGTATCCAATATTCTTCTATAGTATTTTGTAACTACTAGTGCAATAACTTTCTTTTTAAATAGTACCATCCGTCTATTTATATCACATGTACGTCAAAGAAAATTGACGGTAAAAAATACATTTTATTTATTGAACATCGAAAAAGTAAGTGATTTTGAAGTTAAAAAGAATAATGTCCGTTACTTTTTAAGTTTCACGAGTGGATGGTCCATACATATATACATCGAATTAAAACGTAACTATTCAGATAATTAAGAAAGCTATTCGATTAGCATTGATAATATTTATTATTCACTTATTTTATGATATCAAGACTAATTTTTCCATCTACCTGAACTGCTCAATGGAGCAACAATCTCCTTACTCAATGGTGCATTATTTTTATTAACTAAATAGTCTATTCCCAACTTTTGTATTTTAAAAAAATATGTTATACGCGATTGTTTATATTATTTATTAGGTCTACTTGAAGCAGAATAGTGTTCAATTAAAATTAAAGCAACTTTTTTTTAATTTTACAGTAAAAATGTAAAAGTGCTTTGATTATTTATCAATAATCGTCTAAGTTATGTGTAATTACTGATAATAATTATTTCTTGTAAATTGAAATTTTTTCATATCATTTCCACTTAGGCATTGTAACAAGTAATGATGTAAAACTTCACGCCATATTAATTTAAGAATGTGTAAATATAATACTTCTTAATTTGTTACAAGTTAATAAAGTGCCAAAGAAAAAACAAGGAACCCGTGACTTTTTTATTATTCCTTAAAAAACCATGTTACAAAAAAAAACCTTATTTAGTCGAGTAAGAACTGCTGATGTGATTGTTTGTTCTCATCTTTTTAAATTTTCGCGCGCTATGGCGTTCGATTCGATTATGGTAATGTCAGCTAACTTCAAACAACTTGAAGCCGGATAATCGCGTTTAGCAGCCGGACCCCTTCTCCTGCTGATTTGTAGCGAAAAAAATTGCAATCTCTTGAGGTGTTTGACTCTGACGCTGTGCTGTTGAGAAAAAACTGACAGAATTGTTTGACAAATACAGAGAAAATGGAAGGAAAAGACGTAACTACTATAGAAGCGAAATGGGAAAAAGACTTGGAGAAAGAAACTAATCTGTCGGAGATGTTTGATCATGGTTTCGACATGTACAATCATCTTAACAAAATAGACGAACCAACAAACAGCTCAAAAGTTCAGGTAAGGTATACATTGCAATTTCAAAAATTGCAACGTTTGTTATACGTATTTTGCGAGTTGAAAAACGTTTATCTATATGTATATCTTGTCCAAGTAAAACATAGCATTGGAAATGTAAACAATGTACTATCTATGTATAAGTTAGTTACTATTATTTACATGTTTAAACAAATACTTGGACTTACTAGTTTAAATAACCTTAATTAGTAATTCATTCTTGTAATTAATAATTACTTATTCGTTTACAGTCCACAATCAGGCGTACAATGAATATTTTTGAAAATTGCACAAGACTCGTATCTTTAGTAGATATGTTTAGTGGTAATGAAGGCTTTGAAGAAATACCAACTGAAAATATAAAATACTTTTTACTACCTGCATTACTTGGAACACTTACAACAAAAATATGTGGTGCTGAGAATCGCATGCATACAGTAGATGTTGCAGAAGTGTATTTTGTAGATTTTTTAAAAAGGCTGAAGTCGTATGGATTAATTAATATGGAAATACCTGACATAAATCATGAAAAAGAAGAAAGTTCTATTGTTCCCAAGAAATCAAATGCTGAAATGATAACTGAAATGGTATGTACATATTAGAAAATTTAGACACTAATTATTTTTATACACAGATCCGCAGTTTTTGCATTATTTCATTCTGATTTTTTAGGTAAATGCCAGAAATACAAAAATACAAAGGTACCAGGAGCAGAAAGAATTAGAAAAGAAACTTGATGTATTGAGGAAGAATTTAGACAATCCCAACATTGATGAGGAAGACAAGAGAGAATATTTTGTTACACTTGTCAAAATGTTTGCTAGTCAAGCTATTGATGAATTGAGTTCATTAGCTGCAGAAAGGCCTATATTAGAACATATGAAAAAAATTGCTCAGGATCCAGAAGCCAGTAGGAAGGAATCTCAGAAACGCAAGGTGCCGTCAGCCAAACTTCAACCAATCATTATCACTCGGGATGCTATACAGAAAAAAGTTTATGGCGCTGGCTATCCAAGTCTTCCAGTATTAACAGTACAAGAATTTTATGATCAAAAAGTGAGAGATGGAGAGTAAGTATTTAGAAAACAAATCAATAAGTAAAATTATACCTAGACAAAAACCTTTGATAAACTTGCATTATTTTTTTTAGGTGGCCTGAACAGAGAAATCAAATTGGATCAAAAAGCTTGCAGGACGTTGCTAGTGGTAAAGTTGATGAAAATTTGGAAGAAGATAGAGAAAATGAAGAAAAGGAAACTCAAATTGAAAATGATGATCCCGAAAGTTTGGCTAGAGCAAGAGCAATGGATGAATACAAAGATGATCATCGTCGTGGTTGGGGAAATCGTGCAAACAGGAGTTAAACAAATAAGGTTGAATTACTTATTAACATTTTAAAATTACATACTCTGTAATAGATGTCAATTTAATTGTAAGCTAATGTTTTTATATTATTGTACTGATGATAAGCTTTAATTTACATTAACAATTTATATCAAGAATGTGTAACATAAAATTGATATGACATTACTAAACATTTTTATACATTTTTTAATTTATTTATAGCGCTGTAAAAATTCAATAAACGAAAGTGTAGGATAATAATTTCAAACAAAACAATTGTAGTGTTTTCGAACGTTAAAAGATGTTCGTATTTCAAGTATACGCAGGTAAAAGTTTAAAATTCTTTTTCTTTCCCTAAAATTACTGAGTTAAATTTGTTTTTCTAGTTATTCTTTAAGGTCTCCAGGAGATGTATTTTCTTCAACGTTATCGAGAGGTTCTTGGGGTGTACTTTCAGCGTTTTTATTTTTCGATCGGTCCATATATATTCGTCTATAAAAGTCATCATTTGTAGGCGGTTTCTTTTCGCTTTCTGTACTTGTTTCTAGATTTTTCTCTTCACTGACATTTTCAGTTGCCATCGATTCAAAATTACTATTTGAGTCAGTTATATCAAAATCTGATACTGTTTCTGATGTATTTATTTCTTCTTATAGTTTAATATTATGATTAGTAAATAGAAAATTATTTTGTAATAATTAATAATTTGCGTAAATACCTGTTGTACTAATCGTTAGTACTTCGGCTTCTTCAGATATTAATGCTACAAAAATTCGTAAATTATTTATAATTTTTTTTAACGTCTGCACATAATACTTATTATTTATTAGTTAAAAATATATATTAACCTTCTTCTGAAGTTGGCTTTGACGTTATTGTTTCTATAGAATGTGGTAACTTGTTTTCAGTTTGTACACCTAAAAAACACAATTATATCGTAATATCGTTTTTAATTAATACTTGTTTAAATCCTAATCGTACATACAATGAGCAGATCTGTTGTGTATATCTGCAAACAAAAAAAAATATGGATTATAACTATAATTCTAACGAAACTCTCGGCTATTTCATAATTATATTGAAAATGTAAAAGAAATGAAATACTTTTGAGTCCAGTGTTGATTGTTTCCAATTCTTCTTCGTTAAATAAATAAAGGTTCAGTCGCTGATCAAATCCAATGGTCGTAATAGGTAACAAATCATTCCAATCTTTTTTCAAACCTATTGTGACGACGTAATGACCTTTCGCTCTTAGCAGATCAAAAGTTTTGCGGCTATACTCGATTGCAGCAGAATCAATAATGGCGACTGAAAATAATACTTATACCTCAATGAATATAATTTTTCAATATGATTATAGCAACTTACTTATAACAATTCTGTCCCTGCTATTTTTTAAAATATTGCGAGACCAGTTATTTAAATTTTCCGCGATATCAATATTTTTTCCTGAATTTCCATCTACTATATTATCCAATAGTCGCAGAACCTCGCACGAATCGTTTTGATTATGTAGATTACTGTCTTTCGAATCGACGTTCAAGTTGGTCATACCCATTTTCAAATGATCGCTAAGTCTAAAAATGGAGATATATGTGTAAGAGAATTTGCAGATACCGAGTTAAAATATAGAAAATTACTTACGGAAAAATATTCAACATTCTTTTTGTGAATTCCAAAGAAAAATTTTGTACTTTATCATTTTTGTGCGATAAGAGTAAATGATAGCCTGAACTCTTTTGCAAATCTTGACTCAGCGATCTAATCATTCTTTTCAAATAACTATGAGTATCTGCAATCGGAATAAATTTTTTTGTGTAAGAATACGATAATTTTGCAAAAAGCCATTCAATTACCTAAACACAGTGGAAATTCCAACCAATTCGGTTTGTTGTACCATCCGGAATGAATTCCGCAATAAACATTCTCAAGGCCCATTGTTAAAAATCCTGGCTTACATTCAAGAGAGCAAGATTTTACGTCCTCTTGATCGATGCAACTCCAGCTACCATTTCTCACCGTAGGTGGCTCTTCACAGCCTACGAGTATAAATATTTTTATTTTTACATGAAAATTTAATCACAATCCATTATCGTACATAAAATACTTACTTATAATACAGGCAAAAGGTTGTTTGCTCTCACATTCCAAGCCATAAAAATGTGGTTTGGTATGATCGCTTCTATCTAAATTCAAGCACAGCGATTCTTCGAAATAAGAATCTTCTTCGATGATACTGTGAGCCCAAGGAGGAAAATCGATTTCCGTGTTCAACGGAATGATTTCGTTGTTGTGAATCCATTTCCATTCGCTTTTATTTGAATGGTACAGTCCGCCAAGCCATATATGCGATATTGCTTAAGAAAAATGAAAAATAATTTTTCGACTCAATAAAATAAAAATTAATATAATTATGTATGGTAATAGTGTGATGACAATTTTGCGCACCTTTCGGATGATCGCCCATCGCTGCTACCATTAAGTTTGCTAATTGTATGTCGTGAATATGTGCCAACATACTTCCTCTGTCATAACAATATAACCGACTTTCGTCCCACGTTTTGTCAAAGGGATAAATAATAAAGGTTGAGTTTCCGTAGGAAAACTGTGTAGGCTCGTTCATCCATTCTTCCAACTCTTCCGGTGGATCTTTAATATATTAGGACATAAAGTCAGATTAGTCGCAATTTTCCTTGTATCTTACGCTTAATTTAAAATATACTTACACTCCTCGCATACGAAATCTCTTTTCCGATCACACACTAATTCTACGAAATTTGTTCTGTTGTCTAAATGCCTGTCGAGTAATAAACATCCATAATTTTTCTCAGATTTTCCAAAACGCCATGGTGGATATCCAGTGTCATCGGTTCGTGGATTCAAAGTAGATCCTGTTGATAGCCACATCCATTGCCCGTAGGAAAATCGTGCGCCAATCCATACACTTTCGAAGTCTGTGAATAAAAAAAAAATTGTTTTCTGTGCTATACCTTCATGATTTTTGCAATAATTTAGATAATACCAGGTCGAGACTTTGTCATGCTGTTTGTAAGAATATTTACAACATTTTTGTCTTTTATCACTGCCAGTCTTGTACCCTTAGAACGACAAAACGTAACGGCTTCCGTCCAAGTTACCCTTCCATGATAAAGTGTGTACGTATTTTTTTGCACTTGGACCCATTTAGATGGCACGGGAGTATTCATCGAATCGTCGGATTCTAAAAATATTAAAATTTCATTACTTATGTATTAATATACTCCTACTTAAAAATAAATTAAGAACTCTTACTTTTTTCACATATGTAGGGCCTCAACAGTCTACAATCCAAGTCAACGAAATTTGGATGTGAGTGCAATCTCCTATCAATAGCTAGACATTCTTTAGATGGTCTTGTAGGGTCTTGTGACCAAGGTGGAAAATCGTCTAATATGCTTAATTTTGAGGGTATAGTGTTTTTATTGGATGTGATATTGTTATTTTCTATCCAAACCCAACCGACACTTGATCTTCGACCACCCAACCAAGCATCTTCCATAACTATATTGAGCAAGTGAATATATAAAGTATATTTAAAAAATACTGAAATAATTTTTTTTAATTCAAAGTTCTAATAGTTCAATCACCTATATTTGATTCAGACATTGCCTTAGCAACAGCGATTGCTTTTTCAAGGTTGTCCAATACAGCAAGCCTCGCATTAGAAGTTGCGCATAGCATGTCAGCTTCATCCCAAGTGACCCGTTGCGAAAAAAATACATATTGTATGTCGTCGACGACGTAAAATTCCACTATTGGTTGATTGTAGCTGGTATGCCCTTCGGAATTAATCGAAATAAATACGCGTTTATATCCATAAATATTTTAATGATTACTTACCATACACAGATGCTAAGAAAATACAAAAAAGGAATTTAAAAGCAGGTGGCCTCATCGTTTTTGTAAATAATTAATATTAAAATACAATTTTAACATGTCTAATTAACAGTACGTCCTATATGCTCACTAGACACAGGTAGAAAGGAAGTTTAACATCGTGGAACAGCCAATATCGCTTGCATGACTCAATCATCTAGTACGAGCGAGTTTACAAAATATGTAGCGTTTTATAAGTAGAAACGCTGAGACTGTTGTTCGAATTCGAATTACAAGATCGAGTAAGAGCTTTAATCTCTCTCAAATATTAAAAAAAGAGGAACATTTGGTAAACCAATTTTTATTTTTATGTATAAAATATCAGAACTGTACAATTAAAATACGATCACTATTTAGAAGCTGACTAGGATGATGATTTACATAGATTTTTATTCATTTTATTGGATTGAAGCAATAACCTTTTCAAGCGCTGCGTTACCAATGATAGGGGCAAAAAGGTAATTTGCAAGTTCTCTTGGGCAACAAGACGTCAATAAAGGTAGCAACAGAAGCAATTCGATCAATCGTCGTTCTCGATCTTCACGTCCTTGGAGATGGCGAACAAGAGTTTGTATGGGTACTTCTTGACCTTTCGAAAGTATCTGTGCTGTGGTGCTCGATTCAGCTAGCTCTATTTAAAATAATTAATTTAACCTTTATCATTATTATATTCAAGCTTACGACATCGTACATTTTTTTTTAATTTTCTATACCTTTCCGACAGAGTAAGATCGTTTCTAAGGCCAAAAATTCAATGTCATCCAGATTCAATGGCACGATAGCCTCCCGTGATGCTTTCAAATGAAACAATCCACTTATTTCAATGGTTGAATTATTTTGAAAATTGTCAAAGACGTAGGGCCACGATGTTGAGCGGAGGAGAAACAAAGCTGCCCAATTTTTGTGCAAAATTGTATTTTGTTCCTCGAAAGATATTGAGGAAAACTCTTGATGTCGACGAGCACCACGAATAATTGCCAAAAAAATTTGAGCAGCAACTTCGTATTGAATTGCATCACCTGAATTATAGTCATTCTTTTAGAAAGATCGGTTTAACGTAAAGTAGCCATAAAAAATTTGTAAAATTCTTACCATTCGTAACTATACTTGGAAAAATTGAGGAATTCAGAATAGGAAGTGACGACAATTCCGGATTTGCGTATAATTTATTCAAATTTCTCGTAGTCAATATGGATTCTCTGATTTGAGAGCTAATAATATTGGTAGTCACATTAGTATTGTCCGGGCTGTTATTGTTAACATTTGCAGAAATTTTCCACGTATAATTTGACTCAATCGAATATGCTTTGCTTCTGGATCGTGGACCTCTCTCTTCTTGAACAGCTGTAAATCGAACAAATATAGGTATAACACTGAAACCTGAAAACTACATTTATGGTAAACTATCATTACCTGCTGTATTCATGCTAACAGCAAAGCACTTTTTCAATCGGCAATGTGGGCACCAGTTTCTTCGAGCTTTATCAATCACACAGCTTCCGTTTCCAGCTTTGAAATTTATTGAGTCAATACGATAAGATTCACAATTTAAAACCAAATTAACTTAAAATAATAATATTTTTCAAACCTATGCAAGTGTAGAGAACTCCACGACGAATAGACCTCTTAAAAAAGCAGGAACATCCATCACAACAATACACCCCGTAATGTTTCCCATACGATCTATCTCCACATACCTTGCAAGGCACCGGTATTGGAAGTGTTCTTCCTAATTATAACATAAGAATATTAATTATCTCCCAATGAAAACGATAAATCTCAACAAGAAACACGTACCCATTTTCATAATACACTCCAATAATTATTAAAAAAAAGCAATATAACAAGC
This sequence comes from Cecidostiba fungosa, assembly GCA_900474305.1. Lineage (NCBI taxonomy): Eukaryota > Metazoa > Arthropoda > Insecta > Hymenoptera > Pteromalidae > Cecidostiba > Cecidostiba fungosa. Next base: position 207,173 of record UCOJ01000057.1, on the reverse strand, counting down.
CTAACAAATTCACTTCATTAAAAAAAGAAAGAACCGTGTCTGCGACCTCGCGACAATACACCGGGATGACCGTTGATCGGCGTGGGATCGTGTGGTGTGCGCACGTCCACAGAGGCGAGAGACTCGAGGGTGTCACGATGACGGAAACGCCGAGGGATAATATTTGTTCGACACCCTTTCGCCGTGACGAGGTACGAGCAAACGTTATGAGGCTCAAGGGGGTCTATCTAGTCAGTCAGTGCGAGGTCTATTTACATTCACCGGTAGAAATGTGATTTCGTTGACCAGAGCAAATAGAGCTTGTCGTATGCGTCAAACGATCGTAATCTTGGGACTCTATCAACGACAAATTATTAATGTATTTGCTGAGTTCTCTCTGATTTAAGGAAAAGACTCTCTGATGTTGGTTTGCCTTATTTTTTTTTTTTTGGCACGCACGTGGCGGATTATTTTTGACGTGGTGGTTTCTATACTTACTAATAAGTGTATATAAGTTATGAGTTGTTGAAAGAAATAGACAGCTATGGTTTTTAATGAAGTTCGAATTTTAATTGTAGATTTAGTTAATACCCCAAAAAGGCCATCCGGCCCTTTTTACGGATGATATAAAAAATGTATGCAATTTTGTCAAAATTCATCCCTAGTATGATTTTCAGAGGTTTAACTATATTATATTATACAGCTTTTCGGAAAAAACTATAAGGATGGACTATTTGATATAGCTATCAATGCATCGGCTTCATTAAGGAACTGTCAAAAAATTTCAAACTGTTTTATCAAAACAATGTATAATATAATATTCACGGCTTACTAAATAATAATAATAATAATAATTTTCACATGACTTTAAATATTCAAATCAACCTCAACTTTGCGTCAACCTTTCTAAACCCATTATATTAAATTTCCCAAAAATGTTATTTCCAATCATTTTTTAAATCTTTTAATCACTTAAAAGAAACGAATCGTTAGCTTTATTCACTCATCATTATTGATTTTGTTACTACTAATAATTATGAAAACATTGCTAAATTAAAATTATATGACTGTGCCTTTGTTGATAAATGTATCGACCGTCGGTAACATCAAGATCATGTATCCGTATAGCATCGATAATGTAGAAAACTGTATCGTTGAATATTCATCTCCATCTGTTTAAGAATTGAACGCTAGAGGTCGCGACAGGTCTCGCTAAACTCCGGCTACCTCGCCGGCATCACTAAAAACTAGAAAACTACAGGCAGAACAACCCATTTGATTATTTTTATAATATGACCGTAAAATGCAACTTCTGTATTATTTCACAATCCATGCCTAAACATATTGCAAGATAAATTTTAATCACACTACACCTCAAGTTACAGAACGTACACACGACATTGCATTCGTATTCTAAATGAAATTTCAATGTTATTTACAAATTTATAATCCGATGCAATGAATCATTCTGACTCGACTACACCGCAGTCTCCCAACGTTTCAGAATACAATATTTATTTCAAGCCAAAAAGGAAAATGCATAATTTATAATTGAATATATTAATAACAACGGCAAAAGAAACATTTAAAAAATGTGATACACAAACACATAGATTCGCTATGGCTGAGCTCGAAAGTCGACTAACGTATGTCAAATTCTTATATGTGCAGGCTTGTTGACAGCTGGCATTGTTTGCCGGGGGAGTTACAGAGTGAAAAATGACTCTACCTGTTGGAAACCTCGTAAAGCTTCTACTGTTGGCCTTGGTCCTATGGGCTGCTATTTATACCTGGAAATGGAACGAATCGTGGTTTTGAAAACAGTGCATTAGTCACGGAAACGTGAAAAGGAAGCTAGCATCAGTCCGAGCGGAGGCATATCTGTTATAAAAAAAGAAGAAGAAATAATGCAACGATCTTCGTCTGCAGGTAATTTATATTTTTTTTCTACATATACATATATTATAATAAAACTTCCCAAGCACAAAAGCGATAATTGTTAAACCGCATATATATAACTGCCATCAATTCCGTGCACATCAACTCTTCAAACGCTCGAAGCGATGATATGCGCGCACATATAAGAGAGAGACGTGCAATTAAGCAATTATGCGCTAGAAAAGAAGAAGAGAAAGTGCTATACGAGCTAGAGAGCTTCAGAACCCATATAACACATACACACACACACATACACATAGACGAGTGAATATATGCTCGTAGTTTGTCCACTTGAAATAGGTACGTGCTCGCGAATATACGGAGAGCTTGTACTATATATATATCCTCACTACAGCAGCAGCCGCTCACTCGCAACAACAACAACACTCTCGCGCGTCTATCTGCATTCTCGTCTCTCTCTCTCCCTCTTGTGATTCGCTTGGCGGCATTATTATGCGCGCTTGCACCGGCGAACAAATTGCATTCACGACGAGGGCGCTCGTTTGTAGTTTTTACGAGGTCGCGCTGAGCCAGAGAGGCCTATACCTCTATGTAAATGCGCTCTCTAATGTCAAAAGTCCTCGCGGCGTATAGCGCGTCCTTTTTAAGGAGAACGAAATTCGCGCTGTGTGTGTGTGTGTACTTTTTTTCACCTGTTTTATATATACCTACTCCTTCTGCTTCTTCTTCTTCTTCTTATTCTTCTTGCTGCTGTTGCTGTATTATAATCGTGCGCGTAACTGTTCGTATTAGTAATTCTCATGCAAATTTCTCAGTAGCGGTTAATCATCGTCGGGCATGTTGCAGCGAATTTTTTTTTTACTGATGTGTATATGCAGAGCGGCCGCAATGATATCTGATTTCGCGTCGGGCTTTTTACGATTTTTGCGCGCTGAGCTGCGATGATAGATACCAGCCAAGGTGTTTACTCTCGGAAATGCATATTAAAAAGAACGCTCGTATAATTCTCCTCTGCACTTGAATTTTAAAAATAAAGGTTTATATGTATATGTATTGTAGACTCAACAAAATGCCGAACGATCGTTAATTAAAAAAAGGTTATAAAGCAAATCGTTAGAGTATATATACAACACACACACATACACTCGTCCTCGTTGCCGATTCCTCACGCGCGCGCGCGCGCAACGAGAGAGTAGAAATAACAAGGCCCATAAATCAATACGTATAGCGTATACACACACATAAACACACAGGTGTGCGTATAGGAAAATCCTGTTTTCCCAATTGAAAGGCTCTCCTGGTAATTGCGCTACTGTAAACGGAATATCAAGCGCAAGAGATACCTATATATAAGATTCGGATAATCACAGCTCTCGGTTCATTATATTATACATATATACATATCCGCATTCTTGCGACTGCGCAGCGTCGCGGATTCTTTCGTACAATTAAGGGGAATCCCCGGTTTATCGCGCGCGCGCGCGCGCTCTTTCGAAATTGGCGCCCTCTTTTGCCATGCTAATTCAGCAGGGAGATGGCATGTTCTGTAAGAGCGGCTACATAAGACCCTTTTTTTCTCGCGCTCATACTGCTCTCTTTTTACGAACAACATATACGCTTTTGGGATCCTGTGAGTGTGAGGTTGGGTTATAGTGCGCTTTCAAATTAGCTGTGTGCTTCGAGCAGAGTTTGGTTTTACGCTTGGCATGTGAGTGTGTGTATTCCTTTGGGGGATATATAAAGAGCGTAATGACGAGGTTAGGTATATATATGGGGAGAGGAATGCGCAGGGCTGATGAAAATTGGGTGTTGCGGGGATGTTGCTGCGTTCAAAGTGCTTTTTAATCGTTATTGCTCGATGCGAGGGATATATCGTTGAAGTAAATGTATGGTGTGCTGTGCTGTGTGTTGATAGAGTATCGTGACTGTGAACATATCTTTGAAGATTAACGCGTAGATACACACACGTACACACTGCACAAGTAAGAAAATGTATGATTTATTATGACAATTTTAAAAAATAATTTTGTTTGGATTAGGAATTAACAATTTATCGTATATAGGATCAGAAATATTACAATTTAACATTGCGCAAGCAAATTTTATGGGCTAAAAGAATATGACTGAAAGTTAATACAAAATTTGGCATTGTTACATAAAAAATAAATGCAAGAGTCGTTTCAAACAGCAAGTAAATAGAGAAGACCTATATAGCTATAGAGTAAGAGAATAATTTATGGTATCGCCATAGTTGCCTGTGTGTCGCGCATGCAGAGATCGGGTATAGGTATATACTAACGAGCGATCGGCCGAACGCTCGTTAAGCGCGTATACCCCGAATAAACCCTCTTCGCCGATCCCGTTTACAGCTCCAAAAGCATCACCAGCAAAATTTACTCAACCGACCCGTGTAACGAGCTCCACTGCAACACATACAGAGAGAGAGAGAACCGCGTCAACTCGCAGAAAGTGCGCTAGATAGCAAAACCAAACGATATACACACATACACCTCAAGTCTTCGAGTTTCACATATAAACACACACACACACAGATATAAAATCGAAGCAGGATCTTGTTGGCGCTTAATTATACAGAAGCTTATTATACCTCTGAATCATTTTCTCCAGCACCTGTCGAAAATTGATATGCCGCGCGTCGAAGATGGGCGGAATGCAATGGCTGCGCTGATGCTTATAACACACCAGCACGGAATAACTTGATCAAACGGATCACAAGCCACTATATATATCGTGTATATATATCTATATAGCCGCGAGGATGATGGCGTCGCGATTAGTCGTTTTACGTCGGCTGCTTTACGAGAAATTCAGGCTTTCATTGCAGTGGAGGTATAGTATATAATCGACGAGAGCTGGAATTCGAGAGTAATGATGATTTATCGAGAGTATACGATAGTGATCTCGGTGAGAATTTTCAAAAATAAAAGAATACTCACTTTTTGCTCTCCGTCGCGATGCCGTGTGTATATCTGTATCTTATCATTTTTCAGAGGACGTGCCGGAGTTGCCGCGAGAGTTGGTTAATTTAATTACACAGTCGTTAAAGCTGCTTCTTTCACCGATAAAAGTGTGCGTTGCGCGCATTTCCTTTCGAATGTTAACTACACCGACGATCATCGTTATACCTTTAAAAGAAAGAAGAAGAAAAAAATCCAGCAGTCTCTCCGCGACTCTCTCGAAAGAGGCCCAGTTTTTTCCCCCGCTATAAAATTCTATCAGTATATATACCAGCCTCGCATAAACCAGAGTCTCTCTCTCTGTGCGCTTAATAGTCCTTAATTCGGATAATTGTTATTTCGCCGGAGCTGGAATTTGACGACGAACAATATCTCGAGACGCCGTAAAAACTCTTTCACAGCGTTTATGTCTCGGAAATTCTCTTGTTTTTATCCTCGTTAAAGCGCACTTCTCTCTCTCTCTCACGCGTATGTATGTGTGATACAACATGGGAATATTCGAACTGATGTCGACTCGCGAAACCGCATCAGTAATTTTACAATATAATATATATCTCGAAACTAACCAGTGAATATATAATAATAACGAAGAAAGAGAAAGCACTCCGCAGAGAGAATAGACGAAACTGCTGAATCTTGCATGTGTATATTATACAAACGAAGAGCGCGTAAAAGCTAACCGATGCTTGTCAGCGGCGCACAAAAGCCGGCCTCATTATTTCGGCGCAGATGTGGGCCTATATGCAGTGTGCGCTGCATATATTTACAAGAGAGAAAACCGCGCGTCGGAAAAGGAAGCGCTCGCGGTCTGCTCGAGATGATGCTCTTCTCTCTTTCTCTACTCTGATGCTCTCCACACTATACTGATGCCAGGATGCGCCTGGTTTATAAGGCGCTGACAGAACACTGACACGGCTCTTATTATGAGATACTTCATTCACGCTTGTTAGCGCATTGTGTCTTCGATAAAAGACGTTTCCGTTCTCTCGTATGTGTATACACGTATGTATACTGTATGCAGGAAGAGAGCTGCGGTGAACGTATATTTTGTATTATTAAATGTATACCAAAGGCGTGAACTACACATATACCGATTTTTTTTATATGATAGTAATTTCGAAATCTTGGTTGCGTAATCCGAACTGTACGGTATAGCTGTATATAATTGACTATATAGCTTTGTTTTAATATCGAAGCCGTATGACGAGGCGGAATGACTCGAAGTAAGATGCGATTATACTATAGGCAGCTGATTGTAATTGAAAGCATCATTTGTCATGCCAATCAATTTGGTGAAGCTCAAGCTGTGCAAACACGCAGTATAATATAGCTCATCATTATTTTTGGCTACATTATACTATTATACACTATTCCCCTTTGTTTGAATTGTCGTGCTCATTCCTATATACATATAAGCGTGTTTTTACTTCAGCAACAAAAAAAAGAGAGAGAATTTTTTTCGCAGTTAGCGTGATTAACACGCCGTGCAAGTGCCATTGCGATCCTCCGATAAATCTCAATAGATCTCACGAGCGGACAAAAGGTAGTTGGCGAGAAAAAGGAAGCTGCGCGCGAGTCTCGCTGCAAAAAGGAGAAGAAGAAGAAGGAGAAGCAAAGGAAAGAGAGAGAGAGAGAGAGAGAGAAAAGGGCTGTGCAAAATTAAGAAAAAGAGAGCGCGGAGATGAAAAGCTGGTGGGAGCAGTTGGCCACACGCGACGTTGCAAAACATATAATTCCTACTTAAGCGCGCGCGCGGCGTGTAACTGAATGCGCTCGCGCGGTTTCGAACGAGAGAGAGAGAAAAAGGACAACGAGATAGCAAAAGGGACTATATACGCGGCTGCAGGACGCGAGCGATAAAGAAGAGGGATTCCCCCCGTCGCGAAGAGCGAGAGAGAGTGGGAAGAAACCTCAGTAACATAGCAGACGACGAGGACAGCCAGCGCCACTCGTTTCCCGGCTGGAGTGAGACACAGCCAGTGGTGGGGGTAACGGTGGCGTCCCTGTCTCGGAGTGGGGATGACCGCACTCCGCTTCCAGCCAATCACAGACTCCCGGAGGCGGAGCCAAGCCAGATGTCGAGACAGCCGCGTGCTCCTATTGGCCGGTATGACTGGTTGTAGGCTGAGACGACTTGTGAGACGCCTCCGCACCGCCCACTCGCCTGCCCTCCGAACCGGCGGAGCCGCAGACGCGCCGCGGCAAGCAACTGGACAGGCAGCCGGTCCACGAGGAACACACACCGCCGCTGTCGACACAGCCACGTACACCGCGCCCGGCTCGCGATTTTCGCGCGCCGCCGGCTGCAGCTGGCATCGCAGTTTTGTGATAAAGCAGTGCGTTGTGTTGTAGTATATATTATACATAATACGCGAGTGTCAGACTACTGTAGAGAGAAAGAGAGAGAGAGAGAGAGAAGTAAGGTACTTTGTTTACCCTCGTCGTCAAGTGCACCGAGTGAATATATCATGGCCGACGCTGCTGCTGTGCATAAGGCGAGGTTTTGTTGCTCGACGTCGACGTAGCAACGAGACAGTGCGAGTTTTGGGACACGGTGGACTGAATATGAGCGAGTTTCTTGTGTGAAAATACATCAGTATTATACTCGAGAAAGAGAGTGAAATGGAAGCGGAGCCAGTGCATCGACGCGGGACTTGTTTAGCGTAAGTTATCGACTAGATATCTACATACTTCGTAATTGAGGTTATAGTGCGCGAGACACACAGAAAAAGTAGCTTCGGCATCACACACAAACACACACAAAAGTCGGTGAGAAAAGCCATGAAAACACGGTTGCAGTGACTAAACACACATACACACACTCCGTCGAAAATGTCAGTCAGCCCGTGGATATCCAGCTCGCCAGAGTCGCGTCTACCGCGAGTAAAGCTTCGGCACGAGGATCATCCGGACGCCGACAAGTCTCCACGCGAAGAGAAACGCAATCGTCAACACGTCGAGACAGAGTCGAAGGACAGCGATTGCGAGAGCGACACCAGTGAGGTATTGAGCGTAGGCAACGAACCTCCGCCGACGCTCGCCGATCTCGAGCCCACGAACGACAAGGAGCTGGCGGCGTCCAGGGTCGTTGTCTCGCGGACGCCGTCACCCGCGAGTTCGACCGAGTCGTCGTACAATCAACCAGGATACAACCAGCCGGCGTCATCGCCAAGCGCGTCGTCGGTAAGGTCACCGGCATCCTCGAGTATGACGGCGTCCTCACCCGGACGGCCAGAATTCGCTCCGGACGCCAGGTATCCACTGGACTATCCGTCAAGACACAGTCTGGGTCACAGCGAGCTTTATCCTCACAGGACGGCCATCAGTGTACCCGTGGTCACGAGGCTCTCGCTCTCGCCTCCTTCGGCCATGACTGTCTCGAGCTTGCAACAGCAGCCGATTCTACATCCGACGGGTCTGCATCCGCTGTCTCACTTGGCCCATCAGCAACTACCCGCGACTATGGTCCATCAGCACAGGCTGTCCGTCAACAAGATTCTCCAGCGCGAGGATCACGATTCCTCGCAGCAACAGCAGCTGCAACAGAACAACCACCTGCACCAGCAGCAGTTACTCCTCAACGGTAGAGGCTCCTGTTCCAACGGCTCCAGCAGTACCACCAACAACAACAACAATACAAATAATAACAACAACAACAACAGTCAGCACCAGGCGAGTTTGAAATTCAGCATAGACAACATCCTGAAGGCGGACTTTGGCAGGCGGATAACGGATCCGATCTCGTTGAAAAAATCCCGGCCGAAGAACAAGCTCAGCGCGTCGCATCGGCCGATCGATCTGAGCAAAGCGGATTTCGCCGAAAGCTCATCCGAGGGCTCGGAACGAGGTGGTTCCGAAAGCTCGACGAGGAACGTGTCTCCTAGTCTACCGGCCAGCAGTCCTGCGCCAAACTCGACCAGCTCAACCAGTGGTGGTGAGACCGGGAAGATGATGCAGTGGCCGGCTTGGGTCTACTGCACCAGGTACTCCGACAGACCCTCTTCTGGTGAGTCTAAATTATTTTTTTTCTTTTTTAACAGAGAAATTCGTTGAAAGGAAATGCGCGGGCGAGTATAATTAAGAGATATACTTTACACGGTGTAATAGCTGGCATTTGCGCGTCACGCGAGAGTTTGTATGTACGTATATATATATTCTAATTTCCCGAAGATAGAAAGTACGAGATAAAGCCGTCAGGCTAATCGTCAAGGTATTCCGCATTGCGCGTTTAATTTTCCGTATAGATATGTATAATATACGCGACTGAAATCTCTCGAGTATATATTGCAGGTTTCACCTGTGTTTTGGGATAATAATAGCTCGTAAAAGTGGCTCTGAATAAGAAAAAGGAGGCTTTATTTTTATGGAGCACGTAAGCGAGCGTATATATACCTCTCATCCATCCAGCATTTTACTGTTATGATTTCCTTTTGGCTTTACGGCACTAGTAGTCGAGTGTATATAGGAACAGGGTTAATGGGCTGCCGCCGTTGTCTCTCCGTTTTATTGTTATGGAGAGCCTAAATAAATGGGACGTATTCAAGATTTTTCTTATTCTCTTATATGTATATGCAATTGAATTCGATGCCATATATGTACAAATCGGTATAACTGTAATAAAATTCTTATCGATTCTAAGTATAAGCTCCTCTTAACCCAGCAGCAATTAGTCTACGAATTAACGCTCTCACGCGAGAGCTTGTAATATCAATGTAATTCTCGGACCCATAAGCAAAGTGTTATGGGGCCCACATGTGCGTTATATATATATATTAGATCGTCGGAGCGATTATTATACGAGTATAGTTATAATACTGTATATAGTATACTCGTGACTCGCGGCTGTATTTACATCGGTATTAACATGACGAGAAAGAGAGAGAGAAAGGAAGATGGAGTCGCTCGATTATATTCGCGTATAATTGGTATACGTGCAATCTGGACTCCTAATCTTGTCTTCGGACACGAATCGGCGCGAGAGAGACTGTATTATATGGTATATATATAGCGATTCCCGAGGTCGCGTTACACGCGTTGACTGTCTCTCGGAAAAATGCCTTTATTAGAGTCTTAATTAGGATACTATATAATACTATCGTGAAATAATATCATTCCCGAGAGAGTCACTGCTTGTATACACATCACGAAAGAGAAAAAAAAATACGATAGTCGGCTTCTTATACGTATATATAAAGAAACGTCCGATTGATACAGAGCAAATAAAACATCAGCCTGGCTGTATGGATTCGCAATTATTTTCTTTTTCCACAATAACAAACAGCCTCTACTACTGTCTATCAATCGCTCTCATCAAATATTTCTTTGAGAGCCAATCGCGTGCTATATATATATATAATATACGCACACTGCAATAATGAAGAAATCGCTGTGTCTACGTGTGTGTATTATATGTGTATACATCGCGAAACAATAGCCGCGCAGAGAACAGAGTGTCGATGTCACCCTAAGCAAGCTGGTAATGTGTTGCATAATTACAGTCAGAAAACCGAGGCGAACGAACCCGAGAAACAGAGACAGAGAAGTATATATAGGTATATATAAGAACGAGAAAAAAAAAGACTCTCTCTCGCCGCAGATAAATCAAGCCTAACGAAATGCTCGCGCGAGCGGCGAAATAAAGAGACATTAATTTGCGGATCGAGTCTCTCTCTCTCTCTGTTTTCAGCTATCTCAGTCGAGCTGCTCCATATCGGGAGGTCTCGCGGGATCCATCGATCTTATTAAGGTTAAATTGAAGGTGCTCGTTCCCCGCGGTTGAACACGATAACAAACCTGATCGCAAGACTCTCTCGACACTGTGTCCGTATGTTGTAGTATATATAAGTTCCGAGAGTTATATATACATACAGTCATACCAATTGTTCCTGTATAAAAGATATATCAGACTATACGTCGTCAGTGTATGTATCTGAATATTCATGAAAGAATATTTCGGCGAAGCGTTTTTCCGTTCAGCAATATATACAGTTGCATGACTCGCAATTAGTTCTTAATTGCGAGTATATATAGAGCCGCGCTTTTATAATACACTCAGCGAATCGAATTAACGATCAAACTCGCGAGAATAGTTTGAATGAAAGAAGGTGATATTAGATAGTATATATGTGTGTGTATTAGTATGTGTTGCGGCAGCCGTGCGAACGGCTTCTTTTTTTTTGTCTTCGATTTCATTGTTCCACGAAATTCAGGCATCTAACAAGCCAATTGTTCTCTTTCACACGAGCCTCTGCGTGTGTATGTGTATATATATGTTGAATCGGTGGTCAGAGCTATGTGGCTGCAGTCAGTTCGTGCACCGAGTGTATATATAATGAAATTCCTTATCCGAAGAAATGCGGATAATTAATGCGAAGATTCCCAACGGTATAACGCTTGCTTATACACAAATGGATCTTTTCGTTTATTAGGAGAATTATAAGAAGGATAAAAAAATATTATCCTTCATTATTAATGATAATTTTTTTTTGTTCGCGCGCGGTTTTGTTATTAATCAATTATCGCAGCCGAGTCAGTGCGAAAACAGTGACGAGCATAACAAGGAAAAAAACAATATTGAAATGAAAAATTAAAAAATCGTCGCTATAAACGGACGACTACACACTGCTGGGGGAGAAACGATTAATTTTCGCTCGCGTTGACTTACGACTCGGACAATTTCGGGGAGTATGGAATACACGATTGACGCTAATTGCTCCCGAAATTCCTCGTATCATCACCTTCTGACTTTACACACAGCAGTTAGAAACGTTATCGATAAAGCCGAGCGTCTAAAATTAACCCGCGACGGCAAATAAAGACCAAAAAAAAGTGTTGAAACGTCCAACACAAGTGTTCCGAAAACGATCCGCTTTTCGTCACGAAATTTCATAACGAGAGCATCGTGTAAACAGATATACATTATATGACTTATATGCTTCCAAAAAACAATGGGACGTAGTATATACACGTGCCGAAGAAGAAGAAGCGAGTCCAGGAATTCGTCGTGTATACCTATATACATATAAGCAGAGAGACAATGATATTTGAATGGCCGATTCTCATGAGAGAGAGAATCGTGTGTCTTGCGGGGAACCGCGAGAGAGAAAGACGGCTTTTATTGTTCACGAGCGAGCGGAGGTGTGGCGCGTGAAATACGGTGCGAAACGACACTTGTCCGCGCGCTCGCTCGGCTGTGAATGCGCAATGACTGATAATCGTGAATTGCGGCTAGGCGTGAAAAATTTTGTCGGTTCGCTCTTTTTTCTTTTTTTGCATCGAGTTGTGCTGATTAATGGGTCGATTTCTTTTTTATTATTAGAGATCGTTGATTTATTAGTATAAATAGATTTTTCTATCTTTAAAAAAGCACGCGAACTTTAAATTCCTAACCTCAAAAACGCGCGCGAAGCCGCATCAGTATATTGTACATCAACAAGAAGAACACGACATCGCTCATCAGCATTTCGATAAGTACATAATAACGCAAGAGAGAAAGCAGCTTCCCTTCTTTTTTTGCGCTCATATAATACACATATGTATCTGTAATTTACGAGGTGAACGACGAATCGCGCAATAAGTGCGAGCGATCGAAAAAAAATCGAGAAGGTATTATACGATTGTACAGTAGCCATTTGCATATACACACGCGCGTCGATTATTAAATATGGTACATTGCTTTTTCAGATACACATATAGCGCCTCAAGAGTAGAGAGAGAGAGTCAATTACGAAGTCGACTCACGTCGGGGGGAGGCTGCGCTCAATAAACGCGCAAAGTAACAGAGCGGTGCAAATACCGATTTCAAAGGGTTCATTATGTCGGAAATGACCCCCTACTTATATAGCACACCGGCACTTACCGATCTCACGGAGAGAAATCCATGCAGTCGCGAACGAAATTTTTGAATATGCTGCTGCTGCTTATTGCGCGATTGATATTAATGGGACACACGCGCGTATTATTCCTTTCTCGTGTCTGATGCTGTATATTCATATTACAACGTTACGAGCTGCGAGAGCCAATTTCAATAATTTTTTTTCCCGAAAAATGAAAACTCTTCTCTCTGTCTCTTCGATTTCACACACATTTCTGACACTCTGTATTACACGTTACGTATATACCTATAGTAAATTGAGGAAAATTAAAGAATGTACATATATCGGTCACAATTATCGTATATATACACATGAAAGAAAGAAAGAAATAATTGCGCATCCATCACTCGGGCTGTCGACAGCTGCCAGTTCACCGAAAAAGAAAGCTCCGATTAGAAGCAATTGTCGCGTTGTAGTATATATATATATATATATATACATACAGGATGCGATTTCCTGCGGGCTTACATTACAATTGCCGCCGCCGAGAAAGCTGCGCTCACTTAGATTGGGCCCAATGAGAGGGACACATCACATTTCAGCTACTATATATATACAAGGAATCCGCTCGTTCATCATCATGAGCTTTTATTATACGATAGTATAATACAAAATTTTATCATTTACATGCCATCCTCCCATCCTCAAAGACAAAAGGAAGATACTAATCCACATATATTACAGAGACGAAATTTTTCAAATCCGAAAATAGACCTGTCATCGTGTGTCCATTGAAACGCTGTATAACACATCGGTAGGGGGGGGGGGGAGAGAAAAAGTGAGCGACGAGTGTGTGGGTGTATTATGATCCCTGAGTATATAGCGGAAGAAGAAAAGGACGTGGGTTGGCTCGCGCGCCGATCCAAGCGTAAACGCTCCCCTATACATATATATGTATGTATATACATAATACACATGAGGACAAATGGACAGAGAGAGAGAGAGAAGAGAATGTGTCGCGTGTGCGGAGAGACACACAGCACGCGCGCGACACTATATACTGCTTTATTGCAATCATCTCGTGTGTGCACCTACTCTGATTTAAGCGTCCTGTGTCCGTCGTCTGAGATGTATGTGTACTGCGATAAAACTTGCTCTCTGAGTATATGTGTACGTGTAATAAAATTGATGCGATGATTTTGTTTATTAATAGCTTAATAAGACACAATTTTCGCTTCGATCCGTCTCAATTTTCGTTATATGTGTATAGCTATAAAATTTTTTTTTTCTCGGTATATATTATTATTGTTATACCGGCGAGAGATGGCGCAGTTGAGCGTGTAATAAGGAAGCGAATGAAATCATGATTCCTCACATATATATGTTGTGTGCGTTTAAAGAAACAGTTTAACTACTTATACGCGCCGCATCAGAAGAAAGTCTGCATCAGCATTCTTTATGTTTTCCTGGCCGAATAAAAATATACTCGCACACAGCCAGCGATTACAATTGCAGATATATATATATATATACTCGACGTTCCTTCGGAGAGACAATGCGTACGGATTCAGCAAAAAGTCGCCGAGATTTTTCTAACGGCTAGTTATATATATCACACACATGCGCGAAAGCGCGGCTTTTACGGAAGACAGAAGCACTTAGTCGGCAAAAAATTAATCGAGACGTGCGTCGAATGTATATATGCACTGAGAAGTTGGTGTAGGAGAGATGCGACGGGTCACCTATACCCGAAAAAATGATATTTCAATGTGTAATTATTTATAAATTATTGAGGAATAATAATACTTTGACTGATGGTCATTGGAGAGAAGAAGAGCGAGTGCGTTTGGATGTAATATAGAGCAGGAGACGCTTTTTTCAGTGGTTGTAACTTATGACTGCGGGAAAACGACGGTGTTTACGCTCAAATTTACATACGAGAGAGCGAACAATGAGCTCGACGTTTACGCACCGACGCTTAATGGGGTTATAGTACGTGAAAAGTTGCTTTGGAGAGGGGCGTTGTAACGGGATTTTTTTTTAATGGTGAGATTTTGATATTTTTCGATTATTAGGAAATTCCGTGTGATTTGATTCGATAATAATCGACTATATGTACGACAGTGAGATTTGGGTTATTCGCTGTAATTCAAACAAGTTTATGCAATATTATATATTATATACAGTTTTCAAATATCGAAAGTGTATTAATGCGAGAGCGCCGAGACGAAACGAGTTTTTCCGCGGCGTACATACGGTTTAATTAAATCGCTCGTCTATATCGCATATGTAATTTGAATAATTCAAATAACAGCAGTCATTAGCTCGAAATTTATGTAATTTCATTCATAAACTCATTATCATTGTCGACTAAAAAAAAATCCATCTCTCGCGAACGATAATATCGAGCGAAAAAAAAAAAACAAACGAGAGGAAAACTTTCTCGCTCGTGCAACAGCTCATAGATATGCAATATATACACACGGCAACCTGCGAACTTGGCGCGAACGTCAGCGCACGAGAAAGCGTTTAACGGAAATCTGACGAGTTCATTAATAAACCGATGTGTATGTTGGAACACTCTATATATATATATGTATATATCGATAATTGATTTCCTTGCATAATTACTGTTTGCTTGTGCAAGTTTACTCCTTTATTTTCACTCTGTAGTTAATTTTTAGACGAGACTTGAACATAAAAAAAATGGTTGATGCTTAAAAGCACACACCCTTTGATCTCGAGTCGACGTCTGGAATTCAATAGCTATATAGCGCCTGGTGGCACAAGGGTTCATTCGGCGAAGGGTTGTTTTAATGAATTTATACCGGGGGATTTTCCCGGACTGAATCTAATGCCAACATTGTGATACCGAATAAACGATTCGATACGCCGAGGGGTCATTCCCGTATTCCCTTCACTTAATTTTATCGATGAAATATCTCCTCGTGTCGCTTTCGGGCTTGACATACACACTCGTCGCTGTGTTGTGAAACATTCATTCGACCTGTTGGAAACGTGCTTGTTTTTTTTTTTTTTATTTTCAATAAATAACAAGTATATAAACACAATTAATAATTCTAATAAAATTTTGATCAAAAATTTTCTTTCTCTGCAAGCACAGCCATAAACCCAATAAAATTTAATCTCCGCGAGCATCAGCCTTAAAATCCACGAAAAAACAACACATTAAAGAAACTACATCCATCGAATGCGAATACCACGGTATAGAGCTCGGAACTTCATTAATTCAAACGACGCTTAGCTTTGATCGAGCCGATTTTTATATAACGGCTTGTGTATATGTATATATATGTATATATAGCGGACAGACTGCACTATAAAACCTTTCACGTGAGTCATCGCGCCCACCGACGTTTGACAGCCCCCGACGCGCGGCGCTAAGCGAAGAAGAGAAGAAGAAGAAGGAAGAATTCCGGCTGTGCCGAGAGAGAGAGAAGAGTGAGATTAGTAAATCCACATTATTAGCTTTAATGAGCCCGGGGCAGCAGCAGCAGCAGCCGCGACCACCGCCAATGTTGCCCGAGGGCCGCGAGCGCCGGCTTCCAAAATGTATATATGTGTATATACAGGTCTCTTTCCGTGTCTCGAAGTGGACCAGGTGATTATTGAAGTTGTAGATGTTACTGTGTATTGTGAATTTTTAAGATGTCGATGATCGATAAATCGTGAGGTATAATGTAGGAGGAAAGTGAACTTTGAGTTTAGGGTAAAGGTGGCGGTTGACGGAAAGCTCCAAGTGTATTTTTATATATAATACGGAAGACACAATGTGCAGACGGCGGTCCGATAGTCTGATGTCTTTCAGGGTGGCCCGGAATATACTATTACTATTAGCCGATCGTCGACCCGTGTGCTCTTTCTCTCTCTCCGAATTCCCTTATATATAACCCTTCGCACTATGTATATATATACACACAAGTCTACCTCACCGCTATTAGTATATTAGTAGAGCAGAGAGAGAGAGACTGACCGACGGGTTTCACTCTCGATCTGCGCTCGAACTCGACTACGCGAAGGACACACATCGAGCTCATTTGCATATTATATTCTCAGCGACGGGGCAACATGTGTTCCGCGCGCGACATTTTTTCTCGAATAATTAAAATGCGCGCGCGCTCGCTGGGATTGAGACGTTATAGTCGCGATCGACTATACGAGATTAGTATTATGTGCGTGTGTGTGTGTGTTGCGCTTATATTACTTCATTAGTCTGCGATTCTATGGGAAATATTTATTATTTTTATTATATAAGCATATAGTACGGATGTATTAAATTTATGCGAGATATATATATATATAAGGTGAAATTCGCACACAATGGCGATTTGTAATATATTTTATACATGTCACTTTTCGATATGTAATCACACCTCTCGAGGCTATATTATCTACTTGAGATAAGCATCGGTGTCGGAAAATTTATTGTCCAAAGTCTATACACGCGTACATATATATATACGGAGAGAAAAGCCGTTCGCGTTATACAACAAATAATTGACAGGAATAACTCTCGTCTCTCTCTCTCTCCGCAGAATTTCCAAACGCCGTCGTTTGTCACGCCGAGCTAACAAGAAAGTACAAGTCCGCATCATCGCAAACTACGATTATTAAACACACTCGTTGTATTCGTAGAAGCGTTTTATTACTTTATCTCGATTGCATAGTTAATAATATTAAAAAAAAGAGAATAATTCACACACGCAGCGTATAATGTTTCAATTTGAAAACGATCGTAATATCCTCGAATTGCATCACTCAATTTTGCGGTAAAATATACCCGAGAGAGAGAGGCGCATCTCTTTCTTGACCGGCGGATGAAGTAGCCTACTGCAATATGCAGGTGTACTGCTCGCGTGCGAGAGCAAAACACTTGCGGCGTATATATCCGGTCGTTATAACGCTTTTGATACACAGCGTAATATCGACGTGACGGTAGCGCGAGAAGAAATATATATAACTTGTATACCACAAGAGAAAATAATTCTCCCAATAAACGATTCGACATTATGTTAATAAATATTCTCCGAGAGATATATCGCTGTCAATTACAGCGCGATATCCCATCCGAGATAAAAGTGTCCAACAAGATCAGTTGTCAGCGTGTTATATACACATACACACAAGAGAATATAACTCAAGAACGAAAACAAAAAATTTCGTAACATTACCGCCATCTTGTCACCACCGCTGCATCGTCATCGGCATCGGACAATTAGCACCGGACAGGTGAGCTGTATATGTGTGTGTATATATACCCGCCCTCTTGCGCTGAATTTCACCCCCACCTTTCTTATCGGGTCCCGATCATCTCTTTCAAGCTTCGAGAGAGAAAGAGTCAGTCGCGGTCTTTCTCTGCTGCGATAAATAACGAGCTGTCCGTCGGGATTCGCTCGAGCGCGAGTAACCCGACTAGAGTTTCTCGCCTGTCGAGCATGAAAACATCCCACGTGGAATATTATGTGCGCGATACGTCGCTCTTTTTCGAATATTACTCTTGATCGAATTCGATATCTATTAATTAAGCTGTCCTGGATGTATGTGCGTCGTTGTCGATGAATATGATTATTCTTTCTCGAAATAAAAATAATTTTTTAGCGCAAAAGTGTATATAATTAAAATAAATCACATAATATACGTGGATTTTGAAATCCGGTATTATAGGTTAAGGCGAACCATTATCTGTACTATATAGAGGATCCATACTCTCGTTCCTTTTTTTTTTCTTTACGGCCGAGTTGCGCGGGAATTTTTACGACTCCATCAAGTCTGTCCTTATCAGCGTTAATTACGACGTCTCTCGGCCTTATTCTCGTTCGGGATCGAACGACGTTTTTTTTTTCTCTCTTCTTCTTCTCGCGTCAAATCGGGGAAAATGACTAACGCGATCCGATTTTATACTACTTTTTGCCCTCCTCAACTTTCTCTCCACAGTAGCCGTATATACAACATAATCATCGTTCTCAGGAAAGACAGATAAGATCGATGCAAATAACTTTCATGTATATAAGAAATTAAGACACTATTATATATATATATTCCCACGATTATAATCCAGTATAGTCGGCAGAACAGAAGCTTCAGAAGCCTATAAGATCTATATATCCAAATCAATATAAAAAACAAAAACGAGCGCGTAAGGCGATACAGATAAAACGATCGATCTTACACATTCGGACAGCAGCAGAAGCATCAGGAGAGAAGCAACGCACTCTTTCTCTCCTTGATAGAGCGATTTCGCAGCCGCAGCAGCAGCAGCAGCAGCGCATCACCAAGTATAGGCTGTCCTGCCGCAAAGAAGAAACCAGTCTGCGCGTAGTTGAGCCTGACAGTGCAAACAGACCCACAATTTTCTCGATACACCCCGGTACTTAAGCAAAGTAACCGTTGGCGGCGGTAACGGCGATTAGCGAGAGAAGCTATAAGGATCGCCCTGAAGGCGCATCTTGCTTTTCCAGTAAACCGTTGAAAAAACCTTAGGAGAGAAAGAGTCTACAGCTTGGGTAATATAGCTTGTCGGTATATTTATATAAAAAGTGTATACATTGGACAACAAAGCGAGCTTTATATACGTGTGATTCAAATTTTCCCGCCGACAGATGTGCTTTAATTTTTTCTAAGGGCAATACACTACAGCGTGTATAATTACAAACATCGCCTTCTTCTCCTTTCCTTCCGAAGATCGATTTCGCGAGGAAAGAGTATAATAAAACCTTCTCTGTTATAGTAGGTATATAACGAAGCTTCGTCACGCTATTTTCCTAATTGTGTTTACAGGCACTATGCCACCCACGAGAAAGAGAGACACATCGGAAGTCAAGTTCGATATATATATAAAGTCTATTTTAACTGCTCGAGAGAGTAAAATACCGCGAAACGATCTAACTCTCATATTTCGAATTTTACGACTTCGGCGTATACGCAGCTCAATTAGCGCATTCGCGAGACTATATACACACACACTATAATCCGGGAATCGTCGCGAGAGACCGGGTGGTCGCGACTGCAATCGATCGAGCTTTCTCTTATAAAAGAGCAGTAGTAGTAGGTTTTGTCATCGGCACTTTCTTCCGCAACGGGTTTTCCTATATACGTTCATTCCTTGGGATTGAAACGTTTTGCGCTCGTTAGACAAATTTCTCGGCGGCGCTAATGAGAGAGCCAGTAGTAGTAGTAGTAGCTAGTATAGCCTCGATCGAGATTTTTCAAGTATTTTTACCTTAACGGAGATTATAGTCGTGTAATGTAATGATAGACATTAAAGCTCTCGCGTCGTTCTATTAAAAATCACGTTAAAAGAGAAGCATATAATAAAGAAGAAAAAAAAACATGATGATGAGTCGTAAAGCTCCGAAGCATCTCTGTAATAATAAAATTCAATTTCTAATTGTTGTGAATTAAATTACGCGGCGCACGGGCCGCAATTATAAGCCGCGTTTTTGTCAACGCGCGGCCCGCCGCATTAGAGATGTGTAATTGACTACGGGAATATACTACTATATATATCTATATAGGTAGACACGGAAGGAACGGCTATAAACTTCTAATTGCTGGGTCAAGCTACTCTACTCCAGTTCGATAAACGGGTTCCCGCGCGATGTGCTATTTATAAAAACAGCCTTAAGCTTCTGTGTATAAGAAAGAAATGCTGAGAACTGGATAACTGGAGAGATGGAAAAATCACACTACTGTAAAACAGAGGAGTAGCGACGAAAAAAATTATACAAGAATTTTTACTGTTACCGAGCTTTCTTGGGTATTAGGAAAATGAACTGGATATAGAGGAAATGCGCTTCGAAAAGGTGTACTAAATATATATTTCAAGCAAAGGCTCAATAAAAGGCAGTTTTGGTATAGGTGACGAAAAGTGAGGGAAGGACCAGTCGAAAACTGCTCTGTTTTAAAATTTTTTCATTTTACACCCGAAGAAATAAACTGCACAGACTAAATCACCGACTCTTATCGAAATCGCCTTCAGGCGTTCTCCACCTCGTAATTCTCGCATCACACGCACACACAGTCTCTCCTTCTCTTCCGATTAAGCGATAAATTAACCCAAGAAAAATTGCATTGTACTCTCTCACACACAGACACACACACATACAAAACGATAGAAATCACGCAGTAGTGTCTCGCATTGAATCGGATTTATTATCCCCTGATTTCTCGCGCCTCTAGAGAAGGTGTTCTCTCTACTTATATATATACAACTACTAGCGCATAAGTTACACACGCGCTTGCTTGAGAAAAATGCCGTGTGCTGCGGTAAAGAGAAGCGTTTAATCAGCGGTTCTCTTTGACCCATCGCCGCTGCTGCTGCCGACCGCAAGATCATCCGCGTGTATATGCGAGAAAGAGCTATTCCCTCCTTTTCATGACGATTTAGGCCTTGACTCGAGAAAGATACGCGTTACTGCTGCTGCTGCTACGCGAAAGAGAGAGAGAGAGAGCAATCTACCGACGTCTTTTCACGTTCGTTTTGTGGTTTGCTTTTATTTATATGATTTATCTTAATGAATCATGCGAGAGCTGTTGTAAGTACTGCAGCAGTTGCGCTGCTGCTGCTGCTGTAAAAGGAGATGATGCTACTCGCGTGTGTGTGTCTCTCTCTGATGTGTGTGATAGATGCACCGGTTTAAAAAATCGTCGTATAACTCTTTTCGATGCGAATATAATCGACGACGACACTATAGTTACATTATACACATCACAATAGTAGTACGACTCGAGAGAATATATCGTCACTATCGCTATCACAGTACGTAGTAATAATCAATAATAATAAAACCGAATTAAAAAAGAAATATCCAGCTCGCAACAGTATAATAATCCACGAAGAGAGAGAGAACGGTTATATACGCGACAAAGCTCGCTCGATCATTAACGTCTGAAAATGAGTGAAGGGTTCGCTTCTGCTCCACACACACACACACATACACTGACTTATAAACGCGCGAGCGCAACTGCAGCGGAATTCGCCCGCCTAGATTGAGAGATATTCCATATACTGCTGCTAAAGAATATATACATATATATATGTATGCGTGTGCGTCGAGGGCGCGTGTGCACGACGTAGTGTGTTGCCGGTCGGTCTGCTACTCCGCGAGTATATACTATATACACTCCGACGATGGGAGAAGGCGAAGTTGTAGCGTTTTTCTGGTGGGGGCAGGCCGCTGCGTGCGGTCCCTTCCACGACGGACCACCCAAGTCGACACGGCAGCAGTCGCTATACTGTGCTTGTGTATGTGTTATATATATGTGTGTGTGATGCGAAAGCCCCGAAGTGCGCGAGTGTGTACTATATAGATGTGTGTGTGTGTGTGTGTGTGTAAGCAAGGACCACCGAATACACGCTTGGATTATATTTTGGAATATATGAGATGCGACCCCGGTGTGGTGTATTGTATCGATCACTTTATTAGAGCTGATGCTTCTTCTTCGAGTACTTCACCTCATTTTTTTTTTTTTTTAAGGATTTGTCTCCTCTTTGTGTGTGTGTGTGTGTGTGAGAAAAGGAAGAAATTCTCTCCTATAACAGTAAAGTTTGAAGTACAAAGCTGCCGCCAAATTGCGTTTCTTCGCGATGAAGTATATATCGCGTGCGAGCGCGTGTATGGACTACAACTCGCGGGTTCAGAGGGTCGACGCTGTAAAGTCCGCGTCTTACTACCGGAGAGCTGTGCAACACCTGCAGTGTAATGCCTATGGCATAATTCAATTCTGTTGCTGAGAGAGCGCTGGATTGATTTACTATATATAACTACGTTCCTTCGTCTATATTGTGTGAGTTTGGAATTTTAGCTGCTGAAAAAAGCGCGGGATTTTTAAATCCGCTGTAACGTGTGAAACAAGAGCTGATGAACAATAATATTATCGACTGTGTGTGATGGTGTAGGACGACTTGGTTTAAATAACTCGTTCACTAACGACGCTGCAGTCGAGCGATTCGTTCAAGGCAGCTCTTGAGAGTATTATATGTTGTATTGTATAGTATATATACATCGTGTGTTCGGTAATGATTTTAAACGAGAGGAAAACACCTTCATTAACTCGGTGAGCTATGCAAAAAGATGAGAGACAACGGAAAAATGCTAATTATATGACGGAGAGAGAAGGTGGGGCCTTGAAAAATCCTGATGTGTGTGTATATACTTGACGGATAAGAAAGTTGCATTGCATTAAATTTTCACCTTTGAAACATTATCGATACTTCATCATAATGTTTATAAAACAAAGAAAGACACGCAACGATTTGTCAAAGCATCTTACGGTATATTCAACAAACATTCAGCAAACTAAGTATCTTCCGACTGACATAAAGACACCGAAATAAAAATACGTCAAAAGCGGCCGGAAGACTCGACGTCGATGATGTATCGCCG
Organism: Cecidostiba fungosa; assembly: GCA_900474305.1. Classification (NCBI taxonomy): domain Eukaryota; kingdom Metazoa; phylum Arthropoda; class Insecta; order Hymenoptera; family Pteromalidae; genus Cecidostiba; species Cecidostiba fungosa. The sequence continues at coordinate 184,097 of UCOJ01000057.1, read as the reverse complement.
CAGCGAAGTAGACTCTCATTATTGCAATTAGCATGCAAATCTCTCTCTCTCTGAGGCCGTCCTAATGAATACACCAACTATACACGCGGAAAATGTCTCTCGATCACCGAGCTATAATGATATATATGTATATAACGTAAATTAAAAAGTACACGTCTTTAATTTCTTCGAATTTTTTCTCGTCCGCTTCTAATTAAAATTCGTCGCGCGCAACGTCTCCACCCAGTTCCATACGTAATTACCACGAAAACGAACAAATTTGACTCGCTAAAGAAGAAGACTAAGAAGAAGAAGCTTCTTCTTACCTTTTCGTTTCTTTTCACTTGAGGCTTTTTACTCTGCTGCCGCACGTATATATATACAGCTTGGCTCAGCTCTTTCTCCCGATTTCGCGCTCGTAAACATAACTACCAGTTCTTATGGGGCCAGGTGTGAACATGACGAAAATATCGACGGCCGATTTTCGACGCACGATCTTTCTCCGTACTCTCTTTCTTGAGTAAATCATTTTCTTTTTTTTTTCTTCAACTGCGTTCCTGGAATTCTTCGGCGTATTTCCTATGTGTAATAATAATGCAGATTAATTTTTCCTTAATCGCGTGCGACACGTATCCTCGATCAAATGAAAATTATATACTGCCTGCGTGTACAGCTATATTTTCCTTCTCGAGATGTATTATATGCATTAATGCATGAGATAATCAATTTTCCAACGACGATATCTCGGGCTATTAACATTGTGTAATTAAACGATATTAATCAAGACTGAAAATTACAGTAGTCAACGGCAGTAGTAGTAGTAGTCTCGGACGCGACAAAGTTCGAGCGCGATAAATAATACGTCAGAGTGTGTGTGTGTATATTTATATAATAATAAGAGGAGCTGCGTTCGATTTTTAATCAGCAAAAAGTATAGTCTCAACTGAGGCTGAGAAAAAAAGAAATGCTCGTAGTTAATATCGCGAAATTAAAACGTCGTAATTTATGGGCCGTTTGAAGTAAACGACGAGTCGGTGCCTGCTATCCCCTGAATTATGGCTCCCTTAACTAGACTTGAGTTACGACGAAACACAGAGAGCGCGTTCTGCTCTCGTCCTTCTCTCTCTCTCTCTCTCTCTCTTTCCCGCGAACTCTTTGAACCTCGTCTTCTTCTTCTTCTTCTTCCTTCCTTCCTCGATCGATGCTCGCGCGACACTTGCACCATCTCCAGTAGCGAACACGTCGTAAATAAAAAAAAAGAAGGTATACCGTCCCAGCATGGGACAGTAGTATCCTCCCGATAAGCCTCTTTTCGTCGCGCTTGTTTTCTGAAAATACAGGTATATACATTCGAATCTTTTGGACCAGCCATAAATTCCCGACACACGCGCCACCTGTTTTCGGTCTTCTATGCTGTGTGTGTATATATATACACACACACACTCGTGTATATATCGGGTAATAATAGTCCCTTCCTCGGCAGCTAAGCGGACCGTTCGATATTTTCCCCGCTGTGTGCTGCGGCTGGACGTTGAACCGTTGCAGTGGATATGAGAGAGAGAGAGAGGCTACTACTATTCCCTAACGGCTAGAGGGAGCTATAGAGCGGCGGCGGAGACGACAAAAAAATGAAGCTTATGCATTATTGATCCGAGAGATTTTATTATGTGTGTGTGCGTAATGTATAGGGAGGAAATCTGGAGGAAAATTTAGTTATTTGGATAAGCTGAATATTTGGGGAATTTTTGGGGTGTAATTATTTTAAATCGTTGATAATCAGCGAAATTATTTTTTAATAAATAATGTTGTCAACTAAAACTGCTACTTTCATACACTCGAGAGTCAATTAAATTTCTCTCACATCAGTGAGGAACTTCTTGTAACAGCTATACAACATTTACTGAGCGACAGTAGTGTGTAAATTTTACTCAAAATTTACTCCCCGTACACATAACTATCCACATGCGTTTTTCATTTACCCGATGACGATTTTACGTATACACTCCGTGATTTACGATAGGAAGCATTAGAAAGCCGCACTCGAAAAAAAAAACAACTAGCATTACATATACATTGTATATCTCTCACACACACACTGCACATTAGCGTCTGATGGCCGTGGATATTCGAAAATTACAGCCATAACATCGGTGTAATAAAACTCGCGCCATTTTTCCTCTCTTTCTCTCATATATATACGAGCTACACAGAGAAGCAATAAGATACAGTCCATATGTCATCACCTGCGCGACTCCACCCACTTCCTGACCGGAAACAATGAGCCCACACGTCTGTGAAATTCCTGTCATCTGCTTGGGCCTCTTTATGTATACCTTGTATATATTGTATATATACCCATAATGCATATACACAAAGTAACTATATAATATATAAGAGAAACACAGAGTATAGTAGCATGAAAAGAAGCCGTACACATATACACCGAGACTCTTAACCGCAGCTATTTCATTCACTTAATTCTCTGACCTCGTTTTCTTTTCGACTATATGTATGCAGCGCGAGGTGTGGCGATGAGGAGAAGAAGTAGTCTCAGCTTCGTTATACACCTCGTGTATAGATTAGGATTTTACTACTAGCTTATTCTTATCTGAAATGAAACCGCTTCGATATACACGCCTGTGTGTATCGTTAAAAGTAATTTTCCCTTTGTATATATATATATATACCTATTGTTATTTTTATTGTACTTGTCTAATAATCGTTATAATAATCACAGCGTTAAAAACAACTATACACACGCATCAATAGCTCCTTCGAGATATCTTCGAAGCAAACAACAGACACGTTCCCTCCTATATATACACACACTAGACCGCGAAACTAGCAATTTAACAAAGCGAAATGATCATCGATCCTCAGCTCGGTAACCAAGTAACCATCGGTCATTATAAAACGTGTATATATAGACACGCTCGTAATACACGTCGTTTTCTATCATCAGAGCTATTATACTTATATACACAATAAAATTTTTCACTAGAAATCATTGTCGCTCTGTGTATACTGTGATGATGATGATGATACTCGAGAAAATGAAGACGCGTACGTATACGCGAAAAAGGGCCGCTTTACGTTCTAATTGCCCGTTTCCTTCTCGAGGCTTATACGCGAGCGCGCGCGCGTTAAAACAGGAAGAGCGTAATTAAACTTTTTGTCGAAGAGCCTTTGACGACTTGTCTGTTGATGCTCTTCGATAAAATCGTCGTTCCGGGCTTGATTAATGCATTCCTTCCAGCGCGTAAGATGTCAGAGTATAGACTTTTTTTCACGTGTATACATATATGCAATTTCGATCTAGTTGATGCAAGTGCGAGAGCTGTGTACTTGCAAATTGCGTTTTGTCGGAGTGGAGATTAGATTATTTATACGTTTGGTTAACGATCGCTATCAGTATACTATATATATATATAGATGCAGATGAAGTGATCAGACGCGTATCTCCTGTATATGTAATATTATTTACAGACTCTTTTGTTTTCTACGTTTTTCAATGCTTAATCAGACTTGCAAAACTGCAATTAAAGCAGAAAACTACACGCCGCAACTTTGACCAAACTCGCGAGCTCGAGATGACCATATATATATATAAACGCGAGCGCTCGCACGTGAGCGATAATATTATTATGCGTCTCCCTCTCTCTCTCGGACAGCGTTTTATGGACCGTGAAACGCTAATTATTTCGCGTAATTCAGTCTCTCTCGTGCATCTCATCTCCCCCGCGCGATCTCACTCCCTTCTTTCTCTCCTGCTGACGCATATTAGGGCCTTTAATAGCGGCTAATTAAAGTGTTAATGAAATGACGTGTTCATTGTCGAAAAAAAAAAACAAACAGCGACGCAGACACACTGTATAAGGCGAAACTCGTATACGGGGCTAACGGAGCTTCACTTTTTTATAATTGCGTATATATATACACACGTATATAGTATAGTGTGTTCGCATGAATAAATAATTTTAGTTGTATTACGTGCTGAAATGCTCTCGACGGTTTCTAATGATTTATTTGTTCTTTTTGTTTCAGGTGAGTACCACACACACACACACAGTATACTGATGTTGGTATGGGTGAGTTCGCGTCTGGAGGTACCGAGAACGCAATTTTGTAAAATCGCGGAATCTTAAACTGCGCTTTTACGGTGTAGATCGAAATTATTCGACTCTTTCTCTCACTCGGTATATTATATACCTGGAATCGGAGTAGCTTAAGCCATAATTAGCGCTACTCTCGCCCCGGTGTAAATGAACAGCGTTTATGTTATATACCGTAGAGAAGAAAAAAAAAACGAGAGAAAGAACGACGACGAATCTGCTGGTATTATAGACGCAGGAGAGAATAAGTATACAGGAAGAAAAGGGAACGATTTTCTGGAATCCGAGTTCGCCGTCATTTGAATATTATTGTGTACAGTTATGGTATGCAAAAAAAAATGAGAAACATCTCTTGAGATGGTTTTGAAAAATGGTTTTTATTACAGCGAATTCCTATGCACACGATGATGAATGTGTCCAGTCGATTATTATATACATTTGGCATCGATAAACCTTATATATCCTAATGGACACTGAGAGAGAGAGAGAGAGAAGTCTCGAGTCGACCTTGCCCAAAGGCCAGGTCAATCATCATTAGTATTATATAGTGATCTACTGTGTATATACGCACGCGAAGTGGATCCGCTTTGATCGACAGGCTTTTCATAATGAACCGTATAGCTCCGGGCGTTTGTTGTTTTACCTTAATTGACACGATTATTATTATACTATATCCTCGAATTTTTATCATAAATTTTTCTTTATACACAAATTTGAAAAATAAAATATCGTCTCGTCTACTCCAGACATCGCGTGATGGATCGTTCGCTGCATCATCAGGACAATGTGTGTGACACAGACACACACGTGCTATATATATACATATATAGGTATATTTCGAAAGAGAAAGCCACAGACCGCAATATAATATTCAAAGTGTCACGCGATACCCTCCCGAGTACAAATGTGAGCATCAGCGAATAATTTGTAATCAATTCGCCTTCCCTCGCGTTTTACACACAAAAATAAAGTCGTTCTCTGCATCTATACATTTTTCAGTATAACGACTCGCCATCGATCTCTCTCTCTCTCGTATCCCCAATAAAAACACTGTATATATACACGTCCTGATTAATACTCGGTAATTCGAAAAAAATAATTCACCTCGGCTATATGGTATATATCGTGTAGCATTTACATTCCGATACTTTGGCGAGATGGGTTTTGATCGACGCGTTCGCTCAGCCGGAAAGTTACACGCGCTCGTTATATGATTCACGCGAACAGTCTACTCTCCGCTGACAAGTCAATCTCTTTCTCTCTCTCTCTCTTCCCCCGAAAATAGCCGTGACGTCATCGTGGCTATACAAGCTTCGACTTTTTTTTAAAAATTCGTTCTGTTGCATCGATCTAACGCGCATCGGTATGGGACATCGGTTGTATAAAAAAGAGAACGATAAATATTTATACGAGTGTATAAGCTTGGAGTATTTCGTTTTTTGCTGAAAAGTGCTCTCACTCCTTTCATCGGCTCGTCTCACAGCTGCAACGATTGTCCGTGTCCCCGGTATATCAAATGCTAATTAAACGGGTGTCTAATGGCGATCGAGAATGAGAGAGAAAGAGAGAGGATAAAAGAGCCGGTGTGTGTATATGGCAGTTTTCGGCAAAGAGAGAGAGAGAGAGAGAGTTGAGAGCAGCTAATGTATGCCAGGGGGCTAGCACGGTGGTCCCGTGTGGGTGGTCCGCGTCCTGCGCCAAGGCACTCCCCGGTCTCTCTCTCTTTCTCTCTCTCTCTCTTTTGCTTCGCGACTCACACATACACACATACGTATATATATATATATATACTGCACTTGCTCTATACGTAAAGCTCCATAAGCTCTCTCGTGCGTGCTTCACGCTACTTACGACAGTAGTTCTCGTCATCGAGTCGTGTCCCATATACCAGCGCTTGGATCTCTCTTCGCGCGCTTTTTGCTCTCGCGAGCTTTATTCATCTCATTTTGATTTTACGACTAGATCAGAAGCTTTCCGTCTGTGATGTGTATGTGGATTGAGAACAAAAAAATCGCGTCGTCTTGAGTTATTATAACACTGTGCTATATATTATAATGTCATTATGCATACGTGCGCGTTTATTAATGGATTAAAAAAGAAGGCTATACTGTGTAAACACACAGTGGCGCCGTTGGGACAACAGTGTCGAGGTGCTTGTGTCACATTGTCGTCGTCGACTGGCGCCATCAGGATGCTTTTATATATCGAGTGTTATTTGGTTTTCCCTCATTTTTCACTGTGCGCTAAGCTGACATCAATTTCGAGACGACATTCGTCGTCTATTAAAGCTCGAAACAAAGAAAATTACGTGACGCTGCAGTCGTATTGTTCTTCTTCTTTTTTTTTTAATATACGACAAAAAGCAATTTAGGCAGACTACGTACAATATGATGCCGCAGAAATAATAATAACGTGAGTTAGAGAGAGAGAGAGAGACGGGGGACAATAGGTCGGAGGTTTCGCGTGCGGAGAGAGAGAAAGAGAGAGAAGCACATCAGCTCGTGTGTGGCCGATCGCGTATCGCTCAATTGAGTGAGCGAGCGCGTCCTAAAAGGCTGAGAGAGAACCGGTCGCTGCCTCCGGTTACAGTTTTGACGATTCAATACGTCTCAGCTGTGTGTAGTTCCTCTCTCTCTCTCTCTCTTCGATGCTAAATGGGCCTACGCTGTGTTTGATTTGGCTTCGAGACAGACGATTTTTACGCCAAGAGTGACACACACACACGCGCGCGCTGTACTTGTACCAAATACACCTCTGTTTTCAACAATTTTGTTTCTACAAATAGCGATTTCGTAATTCAAGGAGCCTGACAATTAAGTCAAATGAATCAGTCAAAAAACACTTTAATTGAATCGATTTACTCATACTACTGCGTTATATATAAACTATTTTCTCACGTATTACAAATACACACACGCACAGACATGGACATCAGACGGAAGGAACGTGTATATACGTGCAAGCGCGAGAGCAGAGAGTAAAAATAGTTTTATTAATGCGCTGGAGGACAAATTAGCCGGCTGATTGTACGTTTTAATTACGGCCGCCTTTCGCTTTCTCTCTCCCTTCTTCATATCCCGCGCAGTCGTTCGTATCAAGTAGTCATAAGTGGCCGCCTCGTAAAGACGGGATAAAAAACGCGCATTGCTTTCTCGAGAGCCAGCAGCAGCAGCAGCAGCGAGAGAGAGAAGAAGAAAAAGACAATTACATAAATTGCGTACTTGTGTTCCTCTCCGGCACAGCGCTGTGTGTTAAAACGTTGACTTCTTTATTAACCGAGTGTATAAGCGCGCGTGAGCCACCGCCCGCTCATTTTTTTTTTCGTATATATAGCTTTTGCATAACTCTAGACTGGGGGAAGAATTCGCGCAATTATATATAAATCGGTAAAAAGAGCGCATTGTGCTTGAAAGATACTTATATACACTCGTTCGCTTCTTTTTCTGCAACCGGGTGGCGGCAATTTACGTGCCTGCGGATCATTTCTCGCGAGTAGAAGCCGGCTAATGGGCCCTGACAATTAAATTCTATGCTCTCTTTCGAATGATTTCCCCCTCGATCTCTACTATTAACGCAGAAAATGACTACCTTTGCGCGCGGCCCGGCCACACGCGGACGCGAGTCCAATATTTTTTCGGTGACGAGGCACATAAGTCGAGAGATGTAGTTCTGTCTGTGTGTGTATGCTTCGAGAGAGCAGAAAGAAGAAGAAGAAAGAATATGAGAGGCGCGATATAAGAGGCTCTCTGGTAATGAAGACGTTTCTCTAGGTTAGGGGAACTTTGACGTTTTTATGGCTCCTCTCTCTCTGACTTCTTTTTTTCTGTCTCTCTCTCGTTGCTTCTTTCTTTCTCGAAAAGATACTGCAGCCGAGTCTCTTATGATGAGTTTATCATGTGGCTCTAATTTTTTAATAGAAGACACTCGCTTTTACGAGCCGAAAATAACTGTCTTAAGAGCTAGCCGTGTATATAATATTATAGTGTAAAAAAAGCGTATTATATAATAGGAGAAAATTTGAAAAAGAAAAAACGCGGTAGCTTCGCTGCTGGTGGTCCAGGGTATACAAAGGGCCCGTTGTTGACATCCCGAGGCAATTTTATTGGCTTCGAGAGACTTCTTCTTCTTCTTCTTTTTTTTTCAAGCGCGAAGGGAGCGAGAACCTCGTAAAGTCGAATAGAAGAGCGCCTGGGCCTTAACTCAAATTTCAGCCGACGCTTATCGCCACCGACGGAGATTGCATTCCCACATTTTCTGAAAGTCTGCAGTTGCCAACAGCACGTCGATGATTCGGCCTTAGTTTAACGCTTATTGGAAAGCCTGTGATGATGATGATGATGCGCCGGGAGATTGATCGGTATATATATATGCGTGTAGTGGATATAATTGATACCGATTAATCAGCTATACTCTCTCTCGGTTATTTGATTAATCACGTGATATATTCTCTGTGTATACACGTTTTGTATATATTATACGAGAGAGAGACGTTATTATAAGGATTCAATATAAAACGAGTTTATTTTCGGTGACACACTATACTACACAGCGCTTTGTCGTCTGCATCAGCTTCGTCGAGAGAGAGAGAGATATATATCCTGAAAAATCGCGGCGGGTTTTCGATGACGCTCACTTTGTATATCTCAATTAAATTTGATGGCCGCAGTTAAATTTCGCGGATTCACGACGATACTAGCTTCTCTCTCTCTCTCTCTTTCCCTAGTGATTTAGAGACGAAAAACCAGTTTCTTCGCATTGTGCCTGATGCAGCCGGACACTTTTATACATCCCGGGCGAGATGTTTATAGCTCCTCATCTCGTTGTAAAAAAGTTTCTTTCTCTCTCTCTCTCTTGGAGAAAATAATTGAAAAAGTTCATTTTTATATCGTATGGTCAGCAGCCAAAGTCGAACGTGTTAAATTTACAAGCGCGTCTCGTCCATCAGAGAGAGAGAGAGAGACGAGCGAATTCCTTGGCTTATATAGAAGGATACTCGAGATGCCGAATTCCTCCTGCGGCTAATCCGCAGAGGCCGTGTCATCGTCGAGAAAGAAGCTTACCCAGGAGAGGTTTGATTCGAGCTAGAACCTTATACTCGAGTTTATCCTAGATTATATATAATACACTCTCTCTGCGGTGGTGTACAATTACTCGATTTTTTTTTATAATATTTTTATATATTATTGCATATATATATATAAGCTATACAGAGTGTATTATGCGTATAGAAATACCGGTAGCTAAAACGGACGCGAAATTTACAGCGAAAAGGTCAAGCTTGGGTTATAAGCTAGACGGTAATCAGCGTAAGTCTCACAAAGAACTGTGGTTATACACGCACATGGGCCCACGCCTGTGTATAATATAATATCGGCGCTATTATTCACGATTATTGGTGCCGAGGCTAAATTACTATACACTCAGGCGTTCTCTCGCTGCGCGCGCGCGCGATAATTTTGTGGATTTTTCGATTGTATGTATACACACATCTGAATTTTTAGGCTATTTTTCAAAGTAATATGCGAAATTATTTACACTTTATAACGTCGTATACTGCGCGGGGGGGGGGGAGAAGAGATCGAGTATATAATAATTTCGCTTATAGCCACAGAGAGAACGACTGGCTATTTTCTTTTACGATTATATTTCGACGAGAGAGTTGATGGGCTTGTTTTCGGCGCTATTATTCGAATTTTTATCATCGTATTATATACACACACACGCTAGAATTAATCGACAATCGATTAACGAGACAATTTTTTTCTTCTTTTATTCTCCAACAGCGAATCTATACACAGAGTATATATATAAAGCATAGACACAAAAGGCACGAGAGCAGCAGTATAAGTACGTGTATAACCAAACTGCGAGGGACGATCAAATATTCAAACGACGCGACGAGAGAGACCGTGTGTTATATAGCTTAATCTCCAGGGGCTTTCAGCCGGGTGCTTAACTATAATTACGCGGGACTCTGACGAAAGACGACTCGAGAGAGAGAGAGAGCAAAAAGTGCGCGTCGTCGAGAGTTGTTGGCACCTCTGAGCGATATCTCTCGCCGCGATTTTCGCGACGCGGTAGGTAAAGACTACATATACGACGACTACGCGACGACTAATTCGAGAGCTTGCAAGTTGCGCGGGACGGATATAAATCCGTTGCTTCTTCTATATACGTATACATATATACACTTGGTGCTCTATATATCCTTACGCGTTTAATCGATATGAGGTCGCGTTGCGTGTAATAATTTTTAGACATCATCTGTCGTGTGTATATTATGTCATATTCAGAGCAGTATATATACGTATAGCAGTGTCGATGAGCCGAGAAATTAAAGGGGGAGTGTAAATTCTCATACGCCGCGCTATCGTTATTTTATTGGACTAAAAGGCGCCGCCTGTATATACTGCATCGGTATTATATGTGAATTTGTAGATGTGTTTTTGTATCCGTTTACGCGGCCAAGCCTCTTGCGCGCGCGTCTGTATTATATATTATACTTTCTACAAATATATACACACGATTATGTTTTCCGCGTTCTCGCGCTGAAAAATTGCTCGCTAATATTTATTTTTATTTACAACCGCATATATATATACGCACGCGCGCTTTTGGCGAAATTTACGGCGATTTCCAATTTTAAACTTTCCCGCCGCTGCAGCGGCGGCAATAAAAATAATTCGCCGAGGGAATAGCTATATAACGTTATACGCACTGCATATACTATAAATAAGACGAAACAGTAGTGGTATATAGAAGCTATAGAGTCGATCTCTAAAAGCGTCTGCGTGAAAAAACAAAAAAAAAAAGTTGTCACGGGCCGACAGTTCGTCTGGCTGGCTCGGAAAATACTTGAATAAACTCCAAAATCAATAGCAGCTTGCACTTGAGGCGTCACTCGGAAATAACCCAAGACAATCGTCGTCTATATACTTTACTGTTGCGACATACCGACGTCGCTTTGTGTTTGCTTGATTTTTTGGCAGAAATTCACGACGTTATTATTTATATATTTGATATTAGGGGACACACTCGCTGGTGGTGGTCCGAATCGAAACAATGAATTTGCTTCATAAATCTCAATTCAGACGAGTACGGCTTCAATTAAACTTAATCGACGAGACCGCACAGAGATGACTACTGTGTGTGTATGTGTGTGTGTATATCGATAATTATGACGGGACGAGTGAGTCGTATAATCGAGTTTCTCGATGTCTCGTGCGGATGACGATGATGCTGATTGTTTACCAAACGAGCGTGTGCGTGAATTTATTTCAATTGTCCTCGTTATTGAGAGTATAACGTGTTCGATCTTTTTCGTACGTGTAAACAACTGCGTAATATACGAGTCTATATAAAAATTCATAAAATCATTTTATACAAACTCAGTCGAGAGTATAGATCGATGCCACGAAAAAAAAGCGCGGATCGTGTGTCCCAGCGGAGAGTAAGAAATATATATATACTGCTTTCGAGGAAGCCACTTTCTCGGAGGAATCCTCTCGAGAATCCAGGCGAGAGTATCCTGCATACGCGACAAATTGCAGTAGCCGCGATCTTTGTCATATCCTTGGAAAATTACCGTGAAGCAGCCGAAAAAACGTAGCCGAATTAACGCATTCCACGACTCATTGAAATTGACGCGAGAGATCAAGCCGACACACAGTCGTTATTTATACGGGGAAATGAAAGTTATATATATATAGAGAGAGAGAGAGAGAGGAGAATATGCCTTATTTTAAAATCGCTCGAGGCTGCAGTGTCGGAATATAATTAATAGCTTAATTTCCACCTTTCAGGAAGTATATAGTCGTGTTCTTCGTTCTCGAGAGAGTGTATAGTGTGTCTGGTTTAGGCCGCCAACGGCGAATAGTCGGATGACGAAGGAGTTCTCTCACCCACATGAGAGAGAGAGAGAGAGACGCGATTCTCACTCGCGGAGAAGAGAACGGATCGAATATCGCCGCGTGAAATATATGCTTGGACTACCTTGGGCAATAAAAACTTTAATGTCAACGATATAACCCTCTCTCTCTCGCCTCGTCGATTTACGATCCAATTGCAAATATTCCCTCGATAAACGTCTATAATACACGCCTTTTTCTAGGCACATCTCTGTCTGTCTGTCGAGTCATTAGACCTCCCTTACGCTGATTGCGACATGATTTTCTTGCTTGGCAATTTCGATGATATACGTCTGGTGCTTATTAGCCAAGAGCCTAGGCTTTATAATTTATTTGCGGAGATAAAGCCTTTGAATAACAGCCTGAGAGAAAGATTCCGAAATTGTGGCTTCATTGTGTCTGTCACATATCACGCACAATGTGTCTTTGGCTGATGTGATATCGGATAGCCCCGACGGCTCGTATTACAGATTAATTCGGGGATTCTTCTTTTTTTTCATTTTTATTTTCGGTCCCGCCTCGCCGGTGTGTGCCGATGGAATGTTAAAAAAAACTTATGGTAATGGCGTTATAATAAGAGAAAATTAGCAAACTCTCGCGCAGAGCCGCAACTTGATGTATACTGCTGAAATCAACACCTCCGATATGCCGATTGCGTCGAGATAAGCTTCGTTAATCGGCATCTCATTATATGGAACGTATTATAACAGACTCTTCAAATTTTTTCGGGCTTATCTCGAGCATCGGGCATATCAAACACGATCTTTATATATATGTTTACTATAATATATAGACGATTTTATAGAAGCGCTTTTACTGTATAATAAATTAATCATTTAATTCAATTTCTATTTATCAAATCTCGAAAGCAATTATTACAAAAAAAAACTTATTTCGCTTACAAATTGTCCTCCTTATCGCAATATAACGCTCAAGCTGCCGCTGCGGTAGACAGTCCCTGATAATCAAAGTCACGTGAGAGAGAGAGAGAGAGAACAGCCGGCTGCAGTATTTTCGTATATACAGCACACACACACACAGAGACCGGCAGGAAATTAAGATGTATCGCCGAATCTGGTGCGGGTAATTTGCATGTCCCGCGACGCCTACGCGCAAGAGCCCACCCGCGCGCAAAAATTCACTCTCGACTCTTATCCTCACACACACACTGGTTTTGTCGCGCTTCTCTGACGCGGGAAAATCGGACTTTTATTGTACGACGTGTCTGCTTATGTAGTGTATTTTATTTCATCCGGATTTTAGTGTATAGAGAGAGAGAGAGAGACGATAATAATACTCACGCAGCGCTGTTTGTATGATAATTCGCGACTGAGTAAGACGTTGGCTGCTTTACGCTCGCGACGCGATTAAATCTACATGGGAATCGTTCTTTTATATACACAGAAAGAAAGAGAGCTTTGCGAAGCTGAGTTTTGTGTATGTGTGTGTGTGAGTGAAAAATTTTTAGTATATTGTTATATATTGCGGTGTAATCCCTACAGTGTAACTCTTGGTATCAGATGGAATTAGAGACGGTAAAAAGAAGGTCGATAGCTATTTTCGTATATATAACGTATATAATACTCATTTGCATACAATTTGCTTGCGGGTGATGTATATATGCGTATACACAGAGCCGCAACTGGACATGTTAATATTCGTAAACGGAAGCCAGCAAATGAGCTCGTTCTTTTCGCCGGGCCGACAAGTCATCAAAATATTTCCATAAGCGTGAAAGCACATGCGAGAGAGAGAGAGACTACTACTGAATTAGCCCGCGCGGGTATATAGCGAAGGAGAACTGAAATTAGCGACGCGACACGATTTCATCTAGCTTCAATTCGTATATATACTCTACTTCCCGTTTATTATAGCTGTGTGTGTATGTATATAAATGTATTATTCATAGCGAGTATAGTCTCTTTTCATATACTGATTCGTGTACTCAAAAACATAAATATATATATAGAGACACAGAAGTGTCGCGTCTACGGAATAAATCAGAGGTTCAAAACGTTTGGTCGATGGGTCGACGCGTGCCGCGGCATATAAATATGCGCGAAATACAGAGTCTGCAGCCTCAAGGCGGTTCGGCCCATATACGTTATATTAACACATTAGACTTGCTTTTGCTTGCGTGCCGAAAAGCCGTTATCCGCAAGGGTTGCAGTGAAAAAAAAAATTGTACGATTTTATACTCTATATATGTGTATAAGGAACCAATTTGAGACACAGCTGTATGTTTATGTTTAAAAATTGATTGTTATAAAAGTACACTCGAAAAAGTGACATGTGTGTAATAATAGCGAGAGGAAAACATCAATCACCAAAAGACAAGCGGCAATCAAAAACATTAGACACTCTTCCCCCGCAAGACACAAGTATATATAATATATAATTGAACGCGATGTATGATCGATCGGGTCTATATAGGAAGGAAGTCGATAATCGCCTCTTCTTCTTCTTCCTTTTGTTTATTACGCTCGTTATAAGGAGAGGCGATCACACCGCGCGTCGATAAATTGATTTCGACGCGCGAATAATTCACCGTAATCTATACATTATATACATTCCGTCCGTTAATTTTTAAGGATTATTATAATTTCGAAATATAATTTAAAAATATAATGCAAGCGATAAGAAAGTCAATTTGGAGAAAAAATATCGTATATAACGTACGCTGCAAATTGAAAAATTACCAACCGAAGGAATGTCCGATCATTCATTAGAGAGAGAGAGAGAGAGACGACGGTTCAACGGCCATCAGCGTGAAATTTGAGGGAACAGTATATAATATACTTGAGAGAGAGAGAAGGGATCCACCGGTTGAGCATCGCTTTGGCCACACACACTCTCCTCGGTGGCTCCAATTAAGCGGGCAACATTAATTTCAACCACCCGGCGGTTATCTCCTTCTCTCTCTCTCTCTCTCTCCTTTCGTTCTGCACTTCCTACCCTGTCTGCGCTTGTCGCTCGCACGTGGCTTTCGTCGCGCTCTTTCTCTCTCTCTTCTTGCTCTACTTTTTCTCCTCCTCCTCCTCCTCTTATTCGCTGTATATACCCCGTCGTTCTTTTATTCGATAATCGCGGTACTTAGTGTGTCTCTCTCGCTATTTTCTTCTTTTTTTTCAAACTTGCGTAACCGCTGATTTTCCATTGTTTAATTAAGCTCCGTTGATTTGTGAGGAGAAGCTAATGAATTTTCGAGTGTCGCTCCATTTGTCAGGACTTATTTTCAAGAGTACGTTTCCGAACTTTGCTACTGCTGTACACTTGTCTCTCTCGTCACTCCCTGACGCGCTAACATAAACTCTCGAGAGCTCTACGCTTCGACTCTTTCTGTATTGCTGCTCGAATATATATGTAGTTATATATAGAGATGGAGACGCGCGACAAGCGTTAACTGAAGAGATTGTCACTTGGAAAATGTTAATTGAAATAAAGGAGAGGAGTTATGCGAGAGTCTCGTTGCGTAAGAGTGTGGAAAAAAATCTATCTCTTCTTTAAAAAGTCATGCCGGAATCGAAACGACATCTTTATTGCGTGGTAGCTTTTTTAAAAATTGAAAATTCTTTTGAATAATATATATTGTTCGATAATTGCTCAAGATTTCTTAGTCCTACTTTGTAAAAAAATTCCGAATACCTTTCAATTAACGGAGCAAACACATACTCGTGCTCCAATTTTCGAAATTGATCGTTAGTACAGCCGATCTGACGAAACTCGTCGCGGGATGAGGCGAAAACCACTCGAAATTGCACACCTTCCTCACAATCATTTTCCTATATGCACGAGTTAATTTATCAAAGTCTCGCCTCTTGGATTGTATCAGTTGGAGCTTATCGGAATAACCACGCCTTTGAGACCTTATAGCTCTTGATTGATCGACAAACCGGGAATTATTAGAGGCTAATCGCTTTCGATAACGACGCGTTGGATTAATTGCCCTTTTCGCGAGTTTCCACCTCTTACACATACCTTTATACTTTTATTGTTTAATTATAGACTTGATAACCACGTCGTATCGGAAAAATTTTAAGCATCAAACTCATAACGCGGAAACATTATTAGACTAGCTCGAGGCGATCGTTAGAAACGATGTTTATCCTCTACATCGTGGGAAAACGAGTGTTCTATATCTATATGTATATACAATATACGGGTCAGTTCTGTCGGTCGTCGTCGCGCACCGATTTATGGGAGCAGCTCTCGGCGAGCGGGCTGCAATTAATATCAATGTAACGAGATATAGCTCCTGCGTGTGTATATATACACGCCGACAAATAATCCGCTCGGTTGACAAAATTTCTCGGGGCTTGAGGAATTAAAAGTAATTGGCCATGATTGCCGCTGGAACGACTCTTTTATTTTAAGAATTCTCACTGCGCGCTCTCTCTCTATACTCCGGGTTATATTTATAACTATCGCCGCACGCGTCTTGTGCTTTTTGCGATGTATAATTTGTGTATTAGTGTATACAAACAACGAGTTAATCTTGAAAATTATTATATATATATATACGTCAGAGAGTAAATGAAAACATATTGATATTCTTTATAAAATATATGCGGGAGAGATTGGAGATAAGGTTATAATGTATATAGAATCGGTGAACAAGATTTAATTGCCGAAAAGTACGTCGAGTGAAGGAGAGAAAAAAAGATCGCGCCTTCGCACCGGAATTTCAGGTCAGCGGATTGAAATCGTCCAAGTGGTCGTTCAAGTTGCCGTGAATGGAAGTGTCGATGGCTTGCCGATCGCGAAATTGCCAATCGGAGCTGGCCGTAATTAACGAGAAAGCTTGTTGCGAGCTGTATCGGCTCTCGATATGCATTTTGCTCTAGCACTAGAAACTCGATTCAAGAGAGAGAGACAAAAGAGATTCGAGCTTTTATATACACAAGCGAGTGTGGGTTGTTTCGTAATTGAACGAAAAGCTTGTTTTGTATAAATGGAATAGGTTTGAGATTATTTATAGGAAAAAAAATTTGAATTTCGACTATCACGTTCCACTTAATATACCTAGAAGCTCAACCCAATTATCGCTTAAAGCTGTATAAGCAGAGAGAAGTGAAGTAGTATACCGATCGATTAGAGCTCTCGAGGTTGTATCGTTTTCATATAAAATATTGAATAAGTTGTCAGTCGGCTATTCTCTCTATATATGAACTCGACGAATATAAGGTATACATGCGATGATGGAAGTATAAAGAGAGGAAAGAAGCATATAATAGCGTTTGTTTATACGACTTCTAATATTATACCTGTTTGATTGATTTTATTTTCGTTTGAAAATTTATAAACATTATTTTTAATTTGTGTCTTTTCTTTTTTTGTTCTCAGGACGAAGTAAGTAACACCACAATGACGTAAGGATCGTCTCTACTACTCTGCCGAGTATTATCTGACGAAATGCCGTTTGGAGAACGTGAGCTTTTTCGATTCAACAAAATGATAATAACTATTTTTTTAATAGCGTATAACTTACGTTTTGCACCTGTTGATAATGATGATTTCAATTTGAATGATCATGTTTTATTTGATTTCCATGAAACGCGAGAGTCAGTAGACACGAATTGATATTTTTACTAGATGGTTCTTATACACTTGAAACTGATGAATAAATCAATGTCGATCATTATCAATAATTTGAATATCAAATTGACAGGTGACGAAAGGAACTTTCTTATCGAGAAACAGCACGATTGCTCAGTATCGAGGCTATACAAAAAATAATTCCTCGAGCTCTAGTGAAAAAATTATTCTCTAAAATTCTTTTCGGCTCTAATGATGATGTCGATTAATGATAAACAGTTTATTATATAAACTCAATTTTACGTCAATACAAATTTTTAACTCAATTCAAGCATCAATTTATCAGTAATTTATTTAAAAAACTTTCGGATATACGTATAAAGCCAAATAGCTTCTGCCTAAGAATCCCAACCTATCGATTCCCCACACACACAGTAGCGCAACTATCGCCCGGAGGCTGTGGCGGCACTTCGTGGAAGCCGCGTCCGTGTTTTCCTTCGCGCAAAAAACGACAGAAGCGCTTTTTGTCGCCGGCATTGCGCTGAAGAAATTGCTAATTACAGTCGGCTCTCTATCTCTCCCGAGGAAAACGAATTAATTACGTCCCGCGGATGGATTAGACGTGTATATAATAGGACCTCGCCTTTTTCGTTTGAAGAAAAATCTCGAAAATTCTGTGATTGCGGTGAGCCATTTTCAGTGCACAGTGTTCGTGTTATTGCGTGACTGTACTATATACCGTTTTATACTTTTCATGCGTTTTATATTTGCCTACGTGCAATTAAAATGTTAACATCTTGACGGGTATAAAGCTCGCGTTCTTTTTGCTGATGGAATGCACTTATTTATAGCGATATGAGCGAGTCTGAAGAAAAAAATGAATTAACGTCGAGTGTAATTTTTTTTTAAATACACGTTGTCGTACTGCGCTTATGAGAAGTCAGCGTTAAATTGAATTCAGTTTTTTCGCCGATTTGATTGGTCGAAGGTTAGCGCGGGAAATTCAAATTTTTTTTAAGGTTATGTTGATTACTGATCTAAAGTGTGTAAGAAAATTCACGTAGTAGCAACGAATCTAGAGACACGAGTAGTAGGTGCGATGATTCTGTGACCAACGAATGTCGTCTAGAAGGTCACTTATACGTCTCGTAG
This sequence comes from Cecidostiba fungosa, assembly GCA_900474305.1. Taxonomy (NCBI): domain Eukaryota; kingdom Metazoa; phylum Arthropoda; class Insecta; order Hymenoptera; family Pteromalidae; genus Cecidostiba; species Cecidostiba fungosa. The sequence goes on along the minus strand of UCOJ01000057.1, from coordinate 165,412 downwards.
ATGTCGACACGCTTAGCCTCGTTTGTCTAAGTAATGGTCACAGTCATAATTCAACTGCTCCAACGCGAGCTCGTTACGTATTATATCGACGCACACACACACACAAATAAAAAAAAATGTATACACATCAGCACACACGTATATATTATTGATTTGAGATTTCTCTCTTCGTATAAAACTTGCAGATGTTCTTCCGCGAAATATATATGTTATACACAAAGGAACTTGGGTTTATCTCACGATTTATTGCTCAAGGCGTATATTCAAAACAATTTATTTATAACAACAACATATTTCCAATGCAAAAGTAACGTGCGCGCGCGCGCGCGCGGGAATTTCGACGAGACCTTTTGCAAATTGTAAAAGCAGAATTAATTCGACGACTCCAGCCGTATAAAGCTACATCTCGGATTAACTCTCCCAATAAAAAGCGGTATTCACTGCAAATGACGAAAGCCCGCGCAATTTTTGCCGTATATACACACACACATACGAGCAAATACTAAGTTGCAAGTACAGCATAATTATACGAAGCGCAAAAGAGAGGCAATAAAAAGAGAGAAGATCTCTCGCGGCTGCGTATATACTCCTCGTCGTCGGCGAGCGTTTGCATTTAATTACGCGAAACGATAACCGCGCGTACGAAGAGAATATTATCAATTGCGCCGCGAGAGAGCGCGCAAACGAGCCGCGTAAACGCACAGGCGGGACGATTATCTTTTATATATACCGCGCACGCGCCGTTGTATGGTAATTTTACGTGCGCGCTGGAAAAAGAGAATATGGATGCGATTTTGAAAGCAAAGTGTTCTCTGTATAGTAATTAATAATCGAGATATTTATTTAGTATAACTCACGTATTAGTCGCGTGCGTAATTAAGCAACGACCACATCATTCGGAGGTATATATTATCGAGAGGGAAAATTCTCGTCGAGTTGAGCTATTCCAACGTACCCCCTAACGTCTAACTCAAAGGGTGAGAAGCTGCGGGAATTAGTGGTTCAGTCTCTGATGGCAGACGTCTCTAAGACTCGCGTCTCTCGACGCGTTATTGGTTTCTCGAAGAGCCTCACTCACTCTCGTACGGGATATGGCAAACTTCAGAGCTCGCTCTCGCGGTGTAATTAGACTGCTGTTCGTTACCGAGAGACGTGCGAGACTCTCTCTCTCTCTGCGGCAGAGTTGAAAGTTTCGCCGAGTATTGATCTCGTCTTCTCTCTGTGTATGTGTGTTGTTTACAGCTTTTTGTATTTTGTTTTCTTTGTATATTACGCCATTGTTTTGGAAAAAATATAATGAGGCGAAAGTTTTGCCATGGCTCGATTTTCACGAGCTTTTTGTTATCTAGAACGTCAAAATTACTTGTCAATGCGCCGCGCGAACGATGATAAATAACGACGCGCGGGGGAATGCTGAAATAGCTGTGAGACTTGTCTATATGTCCGGGAGTCTAACTTATTAAAGCGATGGTAATAAAATTGTTCCTACTTTACGCGCTGCTATCTCGTAAGTAACGAAATGACAAGCGACTCGTCTCCTTAGAAAGCTGTAAATAACAATCACCCACTGCGACATTCGTGAAACTGAAATATAACTTTAACTGCGCTCTATACGACTGTTTTATAGTATATTCACGTTATTGGATAAAAGTCGTTATTATATTGCTTTTGGAATATCAAGTGTTCTATTCTCACAGCTTTCACAAAATCTTACGCAACCTTTTTAAGAAAAATATTTTCATAAGAACTTAGTCGAAATAATGCTTCGATTATATTAATTAACACGTTGACTCTGCTCTCTGCCAGAATATCATCAAACGGAAATTAAACGCTTTGACTTCTAAACCGCGATAAATTAATAAACTTCAAATTTACCGCTCACCTGAAAAGCTAAGCTTTCTTCATAAATTTCAAAACTCACGCGTGGAATCCGTAATTTCCTTCTACCTCACCCAAGAAATCGCACTTGCCTACAAAAATTCAATACACACACACAGACTCTCCCGATACATTCCAGGATAAGAAGTCAATTTCTTCGGTCTCGCCATAAATCTGCGGTCTCTCCCGTTTTTCCACGATCCCGGACTCACGCACGCGCGTGATTTCAAAGAACGCACCTCTCGGAAAATAAAAGGGGAAGACGTGTATGTGTGTGTGTGTGTATATATACATAATAGGGGAGAAGCTCACTTGGCTCTTGTCGAACGGCTCGACGATAAATCACTCGTGCTGATAATAATTCAGTGAACACGTTCGCAGCCATTTGTTTTTCAACGCGGGGGTGACTGTTCCGCCCCTGATAAGAAGCTTTTTTTTTTTTAAATCATTACATCACGTGGACGATTAATTTCGGGAAAATCACAATGTAATGTGTGTCGTAAATAACGCAACCGAGATGATTTATCTCAACTGGCTTTTCTCATCGCACAGTCGATCTTTTGTGTATCGAAAATAATGGCGAGCAAAATCAACAACGATTTTCGAATACTACACACACACACACACACACACACGCGCGAATCAATGCCATACATAATAGTACATGATGGAAGCGAGTGATAAGACGGGATCGTTACGATTTGATTTATTCGCAATTATATAGCAGCCAGAGAGCCCCGTGAATTACTGGCGAGAAGCGCGCGCGGCATTGGCAAAGTCAAAAGTCTCTCTTTGCGAGTTTTCAACTAGGAGATGAGAGAGAGAGAGAGGAACAGAGAGATGAGCCGCGAGACAGACCGATGATAATAATATGCTTGATTTACGGCGGAGATGGACCGACGTGTTAAGTCTGAGAAATAGGCCAATAAAGTAGGAGTGTGTTCTGCTGCTGCCGAGATTTACTCGATGCTGAACATCGTGTGTGCTGCAGTTGAAATCCACTGTAATTTTCTGACCAGCTCTTATACTATATATACTACTTCTTGCAGACGTTGTACTATATATGATTCGCTCGTAAACATTAATATGCTTCTCTCTCGGCTATAGTCATTGTTCTCTGCTGTGTTATATAGCAAAGTTTGGCACTCGCGTTCGCGCGTATGAAAAGGTGTAGATTGACGATAATACCGAGAGTATAGCTGGAGATATATTACGTATATATTTTGATGCGTTCAAGTCTGATATACGAGTGTAGGATGCTTTACGACACGCTATGGTTTATATATAAGATAAGATTTGTTCGGTCGTAAATTTTTCAAACTGTAGATTATTTTCTGCAGGTTTGTATTTCGCAAAAGTAAGTTCGAGCAATCCTGCTGTTTCCAAAAAAAAAAAAAAGCTCACGCATTACTCAAATCAGCCCTTCGTCGCAACGAAAAGAAAAAAAACAAATGCTTTACTCCAACCGCAGGGACTCTAAAAGTCCGAAACTCTGTTCCAGGTCCGCGAACGAGACGACCAAAGCGACCGGCGGATCGACCTCCAGCTCAGACTCCCGAAGAAAAGCGACCACGTACAGCTTTCAGCGCAGAACAGCTTGCAAGGCTCAGGGACGAGTTCACGGAGAACAAGTACCTGACGGAACAGCGACGTCAAACCTTGTCGAAAGAACTCGGACTCAATGAAGCTCAGATCAAGATCTGGTTCCAGAACAAACGCGCCAAGATCAAAAAAGCAAGTGGACAAAAGAATCCACTGGCTCTACAGCTGATGGCTCAGGGTCTGTACAACCACTCGACGGTGCCGCTGTCCAAGGAGGAAATGGAACAGGCCGCTGAACTTCAGGCCAAGTGAACGGCTAAACCAAAAAAAAAAAAAATGTGTGTGCGTCAATTCTCAGAGAGACTCGTAGGAATTTTCAAAATTATACGTTCAAGTCACGCACTGATGCGCGGACCCCCCCGAGAGAGTTCCTGATATATTATATTATAATATATACGCTCGAAATACTGCATTTCACGCATACTTGTGGACGTTTTAGGATTTGTTTTTAGTCTGATATGCGGGAGAGGTTGTATATTAATTGACGCGACGCTTATTATTTTCGCGTTCTTAATATATATTATATAATATACACGAGTCAGTCGCTAGAGGTGTTTTAGATATGTATTGTATTATTTAAATTTTAAATAACGAGAAATGAGTGATATATGATGATAAAGACGAAAAAAAACGTCGTTACGATTCGGAAATGATGATGTACACTAGGCTTGTATTACGATTCCTTCGTTCGAGATGTTACCTCAGACTTCAAAAGTTGTGTAAAAAAAAGAATTCACGTTATCATATTACATTATATATACCAGTGCCATTTAATTATCTTGCTGTAAAAACACATCACAATTATTATTAACGATTTTACATTGCTCATTGTAAGGAAGGTTTCGTAATCTACTCTCGTTTGTAGAAAATCTCTTCTTCTTTGTTCCGTATATATATACGTCCGATCGTAATAGATATGGATATATATGTATAGGTACTCTTGTACAAAATTTGTTTTTAATCGCATCTAGGCGAAAGTCGCGGAAGTGTGTGGGCGATTATTTTGTAAGTGTGTAATGATGATAATTTGGTGATGTCAGAAAATATTTCCTCGTGTCATCTCTTAATGACTGTTTTTTTTTCCTTCGAAAATAAATTGTAAAAGTTTATCGATGGAAGTGTGCTTAAATTTCGTTGTTTATTAGGTCGCAAAAGCGTTGATATTTAATGTATATAAAAAGTAATAAAAGAAAAAATAAACGATTCAACAGTCACACGGACATTATGCTGCGCAGATGAGATAATAAGATAATAAGACAGTAGAGAAATACGCAAAGATAAATGTTAAAACCTGCAATAATAACGTATAACACCACTACTTTGTATAGTAATTTTTGGTTTTGTCTTTTAAAACGCCAGTTTTTCTTTTCCATTAAATATCAACATAATTATTAGAAACGAAAGGAATAGAAAAATTACTCATACGATATAAATCATTATGATAATATATCACATAGATTGTTGTGCGTCTGTACGAGAAATGGGAATGTTTTTGTGACAGAACTGAATTTTTTTTCGCATAATAATTATTTAAAAAAAAAAACAAAGTGAGCGCGATTTTTTTTCGCGCGCGATGTGTAGATTCCGTTATATAATTTATTGTAAAATAATGTAAAATAAAAGAAAAAAAGAAACAAACTCTGAGCGACGATGTATAATTGCAATGTGCAATAGAAACCTTATAAATATAATATAGCAAAGTACCTAAATGGAGGCCGGTCCATAAAGCCGACGACGACGACGACGACGAATCGACGATTTTCTTATACCTATATAAGATAATCGAAATATACCTGTACATATAAAATACACGCCGATTGCGCGGTGTCATTGCTTATAGACTGTTCGAAATAATTTAGTTATTTATTTACCGAATATACATAAAAATAAACAGAAGAAGAGGAGACACACGTACTCGCGTAAAGAAAAAAAGATTACACGTTCACTCGGAAACTCGTACGTGTAAAGTAAGATTATTTAAAAAGTGATTAAATATTCCCAATATGAAACTGATACAAGCTCTATTTTTATTTATTCATACACTTATGTACCTCACGTCCTATACCTCCTCACGATCTCCTTTAATCATAAATGAATTTTTTTTTTTAACAGAACTCTGCACATTATTATAACTTTCTCGATAAAGCAATTTCCACGAGAAACTCACATCCCGATCGATAGTTTAAATATTTAGTTTATCTAACCACACACAGAGAGGCCAGGATATAAACGCATCGTGTCGAGGTAAGTGAATTACTTTCCACCCCACATCGAGGGACTATATAGAGACTCTCTATACACACTTCAAGGCAAATCTAGCGCTAATAATTCTTTCCACACAGAAAGAGAGAGAGAGAGAGAGAGAGAGAGAGAGAAAATCGCAGTATGTGTGTGTATGTGTTTCGAGGGGGAGTCAGTAGCAGCAGTTATATAGGTGCAGGAAAAGTCTGTGAGAGAGTATAGGGCGGGTCGATTGGCTGCGCGTGCGCATACCCGCTATACGTGATATCAATTGATTTACAGTCGAAAGGTGGCCATCGCTGATATCAAGCTTCCAGCCACGCCCACGTCTACCTACACCGATAGGATCGCTCTTTCTTTCTCTCTCTCTCTCTCTCTCGGATATACCTCACACCTCATTTAACCCATAAGCGCGAGACCGGCATCAGCGGAACTTTAATCTCCGGCTGAGCCTCTCTATGGTATAGTGCGCATGTATTATATACTATATATCCTTTGGACTATTTTCTGCGTGAATTGAAAAAGAGAGCATTCGAGCGATGGAATTACATTCGGCCTCGTGAGTGTAAGATGTGTGTTATATGTATAGGAGACGTTCCTCGAAGCGCGTAAATTGACTGTGTGTATAGGTTGTCGCTGCTGAAATAGTTGGATAAAATGCTTATCGGCGAGAGGATGTATTGCTTAATGGTATATACCTACGTTGACGGTTTTCGTGATTAATGAATTTTGAGTACATATATATTCATTAGACTTTGATTCGTCAATGTGGTCTCTTTGTGTGATGTGGTCTATTATTTCAAATGCATTTGTATAATTTATAGAAGAAAACACGTGGTAGACTCAACTAATATACTACAAAAAGTTCTGTAGGGTTGCAAATTTGTAATATATGATAATGCCTATACTGCTTCCTTCTATTCTGTTTTAATTTATTCAACGGTTCTCAAGTGACAAATGATTATCGATATTTCGTAATTATCCGACTCTGACAAATCGCTCGGTTATTTGCATATTAGATTCGCATCAAGTATATTACGAGACGAATAGCTGCGTTATAACCAAGACAAATAATCCAATAACTGTCTGAATATTCTACTGCATTTAAATTTCATGGAGAGAAGAAAGTTGATATGAACTACTTTTCAATAGCGATTGTGGCTTAAAACAATTTACGAAAGATTAAATATTGGTATACGTAAGTTGTTTGTGAACAAAAAACTATCCTATATAACAACGAAAACAGATTATAGTACAATTTAATCTAAATCTCCTTTATAACTTTTATTCGTTTCGCATATTATAACAAGTTTTCAAATAGAACAGCTAACTATACTATATCGAACATCGTTTTTCATTCTTTTTATAACAAAACTTTTTTTGAATCAACATTCCTAAAGTCAAAATATATATTTTCCTGAATGGAGTTACTTTAAACTATAAACACACATGATTTATAGACTATCTAGTTTCAAGGAATGTGCAGACACACAAGCCTCGCAGACATATATATAATACAATATAACAGAATCCTTTTCTACGATTAAAACGCGCACAAAAACAAAGCCAGCGAACAATCGCTAAAACCAAATCAACTTGATAAATGGCAGTCGTGTATCAACGAGGCGTTATAACAAGGCTTTCGCAGTCGTCGTCGTCGTAAAGAATTTCAAAAAGAAGCTTCTAAAAAAAAATCCTCAAAATATATTACGCACAAGGGAAAAGCATCTTGTAAGAATATTTTGTCCACCTACGAGGCTTCCAAGACTGATACCTTGTTACCAAAAAGTGCATAATTAATAGCTGGTATTAAATTACGAGATAATCGACACATATAGCTGTAGACAAACTCTGCAGTATAGCCAACGTCAGTGTGTCTAACTTCCGGTTGTTGCTTTCGAAAAAGGATGGCTCTTCTCGTCAGCAAGAGATATCAGGTATCGAGAGACCCGAAGAAGACACCGATATTTCCAACTGTCAAGCTTACAGGCTCTCGAAAATGGAGATAATCGTGAGGATATGCAGTAGTGGAGAGAAAGAGAGTCGAATATACTGATGACAGTAGCAGAATTTTAGTTTCCTCTTTTATACATGTCGTCCTATCGCTCACTCTCCGCCGGACCTATACGAGATGGACATTCTATTTTCGGTAGGAGTAGACAAAGTACTTTATCTTGTCCTACGGTATATCGTCTCTCAATCTTTCGTTCTCTTTTTTTTAACCGAGAGAATATTCTCAGCTTCTACCTGGTATATATAACACACACGTTTAAAGGAGAAGCTTTTCGTTCACTTCTTTTTATCGTCACAGCGATTTTTAATGGTATATATTTATTTTGCAATGTGACTAATCGATCGAATATGATAATTGATATTCAAAGGTGAATTTTGATGAGCACTAACTTATTAACGTCGCGAGATGAAGATTCGCATTAATTCAAGCGATTATTGATCGTCTAGCATTAAAATAACAAATGCAATTTTTCTAATCTGAAGCAGCGGAATATTAAGAGGCCAAGATAAATAGATGGACACTTCAGAATTCAAACGACGAGCGATAAAGCAAAAACTCCAGTAGAATATATAAAATATAGCCCCGCCGAATCTAGTTTTGATGCTGAAAAATAGGAATGCGTCACTCGGAAATGGAGGGAATAATTAAAATGATGAATGCACAGGCACAAAAAGAAAAGACACACGATATAGAGGTATATACAGTGTGTAGTAAAGCTATATCTGTGCGGCATTCCATTCATTCCTCGAGGTTGACGCCTCTTGTGTCCAAAACTGTATAATATGTCTCTTTCAAACAGGAGCCTCTCGATGAATTAGGGTCTCCTCGTCTCGCCGTCAAAGCTCGGACCTAACTCATTTCTCAAGAGACAATCGTCACTACTCCGCTCTTCTCTTGACTTGTATATTATATCGACTCGAATCTCTCATTCTCTCTATATATATATGTATAAGTCTCTCGGACAATACAAGAGAACACGCTCTGGACTCGAAACTAAATACTCGAGAGATCATCTCAAGGGCTTTCTCACGCAATGATTCAACAGACTTGGCTGTCAAAACATCAAATTTACATCTCTATCCCGCACACAGTTTGCAAATAACACTTTTTTTCTTCGTCTCTCTCGTCTGTGCTATCGAGGCCCTTTGTTCAGTCGAGTGGGCAAAAACGTCTGTCTAAACATCATTTTGTGATTTAATTTGTTTGCTTGGTGTACTTTCTTTATATGCAAATGAAGAATTTTTAAATTTAACTAAGTCGAGAGAGACATGTTTATTGGTTTTTCAGAGAGAGAAAGCATTGTAACAATGAACGTTTTCAAATCGACCATTTTCATGAATTACTTTTGTAATATCAAAATTAACGTTTTTCAATGGGAAGTTTCATATATTTGATTAAAAATTAATTTAGGTCCAGCAAATCACATTTTTCGCAAATAAAATATTGTAAAATTGATTGAAATAAAACACAGAGAGAATCAAGGTTTAGAATCCTTACAAAAGAAATCATAAATAATAATAGAACCTTGTATTCTTAGTAGAAGCATAACGAAGAACATTCTATACACAACCAAACAACTTCAACAAACTCGAATCCCAACGCTTCAGCGACAAATGTTTCAACAAAACCATCTCACTAAATCTCCAAACACACACACGCACACACATACCTACACAAGGTAAATCGGCTGACCCCATCCCAAGCGATCCACAACAACTACAACAGAAATGGGCATTTGTAAGTAAAATAAGTCAAAAGTACAGTCCATCAGTCTCCCCACAGTAACATCAGCATAGCATAGCATCTCCCGATAATACCACACCAGTATAGAGCCTTACCCCCATAGGTCCATCCTCTTCTCGGTAGTTCGCACGAAATGTATGGAAACGAGCGTTGGTCAGTGACTAATAATCGCGCTTGCCAAGCAACGTCCGATTAGCCAAGCCATTGCAGCAGCAGCAGCAGCAGCAAACCCTACCGTCCAATACGTCGCTGTCAGATTAGGATCGCGGACTTGACAGACTCGCGCTTCTGTCTGTCAGGAAGCCTCTCGCGGGGTCAAAACTATACTCGCGCGAGCGAGAGAGAAAGATCCATAGCTGTGATTGTTATTGTACGCTCTTTGTCCTGGAATCCTTACAAATGATCCTGAGAGAGAGAGAGAGAAAACATTCCTTGCAAGGGTCAAGGCTCACGATCGTTTGTTGAATACATATACATCTCTAAAAGTTCATTTTCCTTCGAGGAAACACACACTGAAAAGTCAATCCGAGAGACGAGGAGAAAAGTAGAGCGGCGCCGAAAGTGATCCCGAAAATTCTTGAGACCGACGAGGAACGCGATCGACGCCAGGATTAAAGCTTTGGGATAATAACTCGCGCGAGAGTATAGATCTCCAAGGATGATCGTATAGCTGCATTAGTTGGGTAGAGAGGGATACGGTAGCCGATGTCGATGAATGTGAGGCCGTCACACACACACAGACACACGTACAAGACAGTGAGACAGAGAGAGAATCTTGAGAGAAAGAAGGGAAGATCTGATGCTGACGGGTATTAAAATTAATGGTCAGCTTCGTACGCTGACGTGTCACCTTATACCTCCATGCGTCATTTTGATTGACCAATAAATTATCTCGAGAGGAAGGCTGCATCAGAAGCTATATAGGTACACAGCACACGCTCACAATTCGTTAACCAAAGCAAAAATACACGAGATTTCAATGTGAAATTCTTCGCGAGCCGAAGCGCGAGATTCTTCTTGTTCAATAGCACGATCCCTGACTGCTCTCTCTCTCTCTCTCTCTCTCTCTGATGTATATTCTACATATACACAGTCGTGCAACGATTGATAACGATATATACATATACGTTTAAATAAAATTTGTAAAAACGTTCCTTAAATCATTATAATGTACCACAAGGTGTCCCAAAGCATCAAATTCAGATCTGCACTCATCCTATCATCTCAATTCCCAAACCCTTCGACTATATCTGAAATATTAATGAACTTTTTAATACCTTGAGAGGGATATAGCCTCCTTTTTCTCAGCTCACCGGATAGAGCTGTGAGCTGAGAACCTTACTTAGAGTCGAATATACCTATATAGAATGTGTTTGGAGTCGTAACTTGTCCGAAGGCGCGGATGCGTAAAAATTAACATGACACTGCGAAACTAAATACCCGTATATAGCCTGACTGTGTTGATAAGCCATATATATATATATACACTTGGGCCACTCGGAATCTGTCACAAATACTGAATCCCGAGGATCTCCTCCTATCTCACTTAATTCCCCGGTGCGACGGTTTATTATTCTTATAATGCTCGGAAAGCTATCGTCTTACCTGTAAAGTGGTTCTAGAGTATTTTGAAAGTATAAAATATTCTTTTTTTTCTTTAAAGTTTGTAATGACAATTTGTTTTGTTGTAAACAATTATTCAGCATCGCTTTCGGCTAATAGGTGAAAAAGGGTTTCATCCGTGATTTAATTGAAAAAAATATTATATAATGCATATAAGGTATTTGAAAGATATGTGTGTGTATATCCTTAAATCTCTGGCTCTATAATATATACTCAACGAATTCTTTCAACGACGTTATAATACACACTCCACTCACTGCATTATCACCTACAAATTTCTCAAATATCCCCCATTAATCCAGCCAAGAATTGATTTAAAATACAGCCTATATCCCGAAAATTAGAGGAAGTAGTCCAAACAAAAAGAAGAGCTGCACACACACACACACAAGCTACCGAAAAACTGCAGCTGGAAGCGCCAAATCCGAAGACACTTAACAACTCGGCAGATAACGACCATAATTTTCCAATCTCTCTCTCTTTCTCTCTATCTACTCCTTTCGTTCGCCGGCAGCAGAAGGAAATCGCGACTCGCGCATCAGCGGCGGCTGCTCTCGTCGCGCTTGCGCGCAACCGCGAATTACTTTAACGACCACATCCCGCACCGCAACTCGCGAGTGGATAGATGTATATACATAGACACATTCACTTAATGGAAATAGAATGATATCGGTGCGATTGAGTGAGAGAGAGAGAGAGAGAGAGAGAACAGTATATAGGATAATCTCTCAAAGGATAAAAGAGGAATGATATGAGGTCGCGAGAAAAGGCATATGTATACCTATATATACATGAAAGAGAAAGAGAGATGGAAGGGCGAATAATATGGTGGGGGTAAAAGTTGCAGTATATAGTAGTGGGACAGATCGTCGTCTGAGGGAGAGGGAGGTGTGCTGCTGCTGCTGCTGCTGGGATATCCGAACGCCAGAGGGACCACACACGATGCTCCACGCGTCTGCGACTCTCGGTTACATTGCTTAATTGTAAACGGCTCAGGGGCTCTCAGATCACGGATCCGCTGATATGTTTTGCGCTCGCTTTTTCTTTTCTTTTTTAGAGAGATATGCGAGCCAGTAAATTCATCGACGTATACATATATATATACACACACAGAAGACGACTGACATAAGACCGCACTGAGAGTTCGCTCAGAGTAGTAAGTCTTTGATCAACGGCTTTAAAGCATATTTCCGCCGGCTGCTGTCTCTTCGCGCTTGTATAATATAACGTCGCACGCACATGTGCGTGCAATTTTTCGACATCTCTTCTTGTGCGCGCGCGCGCGTCGACGAATCCGACTCGTGAAATTGTCTTTCCTCGTATATACATATACACGTACGATGCTATACTTGAAGATGAGAGTATGTGTGTGTTATCTTGAACGTAATTAATTCCATCGATCTTTATCGCTCTCAGTGCAGGCGGTTTCGACTAATTAAAGCCCGACGCCGCGTCTTTTCACATTTATGAGGGTTTGTCCTTGCGCCGCCGCTCTTTCTTCTTCTTCTTCTTCTGCTCCCTTTCGTTCCTCCGTCTCGGCTGTTTCTTTCTTTTTGTTTGCCTCGCTCTCGTTATGGAATAAAAAATATCATTTCTAGCGTTATGTATATATCCTTTATTTTCTCCTGCGTGTCACATTCTTTGAATTTCAACGGCGCCTCTTAGCATGATAATAGGCTTACATAAGAGCGAGCTTTAGAAAATGCCTTTATATTAGACACCTTGCACGAGTGAGTGAGTGAGAGAAAGAGGCCTATATATATATATATATATATAGCTTCAGGCGGCTAATGAACCGCGAAATCGGATTTACACCTTGGCTTCTCGGACGAGCTTAGACGGTGAGCTTCGATTTCTTAGAGCTGCGGCTGCTGCTGCTGCTGCAGGATATCGATTATAACGAGCTCAGGAATTTCTCTGATAATACATTATTTTTCTTTTGCCTTATGGTGATATTTCAAAATGAGATCGATTTATACTATATAAGAAAAAAGCTCTCATTGAGCAATAATACACACAAGGAGATCTCTCTGGAGTATAGCTTTGCAAATGGGATAAAAAGCATGTCGATTAAATCGCGACCTGATCTCTCTCTGGATCCGGTTTTTCGTGCGAGTAGCTTCCGGGAATCGATATATTCCGATATTTATGGCGAAAGAAGACCAGACCATTCGACGCCGGATCTAGACGGAACTCGTTTCTTCCTCTATACTCTTTCAACATATGTCGTATATGTGTCTATATACACCAACACACTCGAACTTCCGCCTATTATTTTCTCATAATACTACAACAACATTTTAAAAATTATTCTTTTCCCCCACACGATCGCTATAATAGAAATCCCTGAGGGCGACATATTAGACTCGATGAAGCGTGAGTTATTGTTTATGGACTACAGAGAAAACGGAGTGATCTATCGTCATGCTTGCCAGAGCGCGATAGCCAAGAGAACCATAATACACACACAGGCGCGCATCGCTTAACCCCATTACCAAGTTCCCGATATGCCGACACACGATCTCAAATACTAGCTCCACAGCCTTATCGCAGGAGAAACAGTCGCTTCCATTCGCTCTTTCGATCATTAATCAAGCTTTTATTACATAATATTTCAATAAACGTGTGTGTGTGTGTGTGTGTGTGTGTGTGTGTGTGTATACATAAATAATTTCGACATTTCGAATCGGACAACGTGACACTGCTAAATACGGGACTTGGGTAATGGACGATTTTTGCTCGATCTCTTGTGAGCTGCAGAGACACAAGAGTGAGAGAGAGAGGCTATATGTAACCCTTCGGGCTTTCATTGGAAGCTTAACCAGAGGAAAGGTGGCTCCGTGATAGATGCAAACGGGCCACGCCAACATGGGTGGGCCTGCCCTGTCACGTGAGGTGTACTAGCCACCCCGAAGACATTGGCCGACTACAAAGGAACGATATTAATCCCCGCGGATTCCTATCTGGGAAAGGGCAGATTCTTTATTCTTTTAGGCTTTATCTGATGATTTTCATTTTGTAGGATTTGCTATACTTTGATTGCTTTGCGTTAATTAGTTTGATTTGATTTTTAGTTGATCTATTAAACTTAATTTTTCTATATACCTTCAGTGAGTATGAGTGAGAAAGTTGTTGAAGTTCCATAAAGGTGCATTAAAATCACATGACAACTCGAAATTATTCAGAAAAATTAATAATCCTCCTCCAACGCTATATAATATAATTATTAGTCTACGTAAAAGTCAGGTAGCTAATTGGTAAGCTCGAGTCAAGCTGAAACAGCAGCCAGCCCTTTGCGCTTCAAAGGTACCCATCATCATGCCTTCACATTCGTACGTGCCGACGGGTGGCTGTGCACAGGCGCCGGGAGTCGACTCATCCATCCCTACGTTCCCGTCTATACTTTATACTTATTTCTCTACAGCATCTAAGAAGAAACTTCTGTAAATATAATAATAAAAATTATAATTTAGCAAAAATATTCACAAGCAAACCGAATAAAATGTTTTTTTTTTTTTTTTTAATGAATCGATCTCCGTAACGAGAAACGAGTCCATTTTATTACTTTCTTTCAGCTTCAAGGTGGTCCCGTTAAAAGCTGCCAACGTCTTCAAAGTACACCGCTGACAGCCAGTATGAAACTATCACCTTGACCAAATACGTTGGCAGGATCCAACCTTTCAGTTCCCGCATTACACATTTGTCAACGAGTCTTGTACATCTACTTCGTCGGCGTGTCACAGGCGTGTATATCCGTCAACAGATCGTAAATATTATAATACTTTATTCGCCGAACTGGACTTATAATTATATAGTTGAACGAAGGAATTCAACACCAGCGAAAAGATATGAGGTTTGCAAGCTCGTAAAACATTGTAAAATTGAAAAACACAGTATAGAGTGAGGAAGATCCCACCAAGTGTTTATGAAGTCTAATGATACCCTCGAGTCGATCCATAAAGACTGGCAAGTGGCATATTGTTTCAGAGCCATACCATCATCGTCCTAGTTCTCCTTCTAACCCCGAAGCGTTAGTTCGACCCCCTCCTATACATATATATAGGCGTAGGTGACAAATAGCCGGAAAAGTGAGTGTCGTAAGTGGTGCGATATCAGTGGATTGGCCCCTGCGGGGGAGCTAGTCGAGAGTCGTAGTCGTCGTGAATGGGATGGGAGGGATTCTGTGGCTCTGTATGTATATATGTGTGTCTAAGGGTCGCACCCTCTGATGTAGGGTATATAATGTTGGCAGCTGTGTGCGTTTGGGAGATGTTTGATTAAATAACCGCACAGATGAATTGAATCGAGGCCGATAAAGCTCGCGTGACTCGTGTTTTTAGACGACTGAGTGCTTGCTGATGCTGTAGGGGGGTGCATTTGAATGAGGAAGGAGAGAATTTAAGTGGATGATAGGAGAGACTGTGCTGTTGAGATGCTATAGAGAGTGGAATGCTGGATTTGGAAGCTTTTTCTGTAATCTTGTTTCGAGATAGGGAAATGCTCTTTTTTATGTAAAAGAATGTTTGTGATATAAAGAATATACTTTTTGGTTAATTTAAATTCGTAAAAATAAATTAATTTAAAAAAGCATACCGAATCAGTCGTATAGTAGCGGCAAGCAGTGATCAGATGACTCTAGTTTCTAGTTGGCGACGCTAGGTGGCGCACAGGCACTTCCCTGTTTCCCATCATCAGTATCTGCGTGCACAGTGCATATATAGTGGGGTGCCACCTTTGCCGAAACTGTCTTTTTGGGCCTGCTATATACTTGGGCCGCTCATGCTATACCTGCATGAGCCTACTGTTATTGTAGGGATGAATAAATGAAGCATCAATATCGCGGATACAAAGGTCATAGGATTGCTGTATCCCTGTAGAACCTATAACTCTTAACGTCACAAAGCTTAAGAGAGTCGTGCGTTATTTGTCATGAATTTTGAGTAAATATCAAGTATGTACACCAATTTTGTGCAAACTCTCCTTATCTCGAAGCTAATTATCGAATTACGCCGATTGCATGAAAACTACGATTTTGTGTAAAGTAGAAAATAGCTTGTCAAGCGTTTACTCACACTTAAAGTACAACACTATAACATTTCAATTTTAACCATCAAATTTCAATCCACTCGTTAAACAATTACCCAACGAATTTCACCAGTGTAATCCTATCGATCGCAACGATACCCTCCAACAAAAGGGTTTACAAAGAACGAAGAAGAAAAAAAAAGCGAAAAGAGGAATTTCCTAGCTACAGATATATAGCAGCAGTGAGTTTATCCTCTACAGTAGCAAAGTAGCGCTCTTAACTTTAGGAACTCGAGGAGAGCAGTTTTTACGAGCTCTACGTGTCTATTAGCCTCATTACCTCCTCCCCCACCCCTTTACATCGTGGTGGGGGTAAACGACGCCACCCGTTATATTGCCAGACACGTCTCTCGCAGCCCCTCTTTATACACGCAGCAGCTCTTCTCTTTCCCTATCTCTCGCTAATCGCGGCAAAAGTCTGCGTGAAGTATAACAATATTCTGCGCCTCAGGAGAGTAGGCAAAATTTAAATAATTCACTCGTGCGCGAACAACATGCGCAGATTACTCAGTTAAAATAATCCAGACACGTGTGGGTGAGTGTATATATAGATTCGAAAAGTTTGTTTAAACTTCCAAGGGCTGATAAATCAGAAACAATACACGCAAAAATCTTCCCGTCCTAAACTATTCGAGAGAGAGAGAGATGAAAACGAATTCTCGCACGTCTCATTCGTCCGCCTTGCATATCGATGATGTCTTTGAGATTGGATACGCGAGAGGGTGCGAGAATTCTTTTTTGTTTTTTTTTTTCATCCGTTTCGTTTTATTGTCTCTCGGACGGAGATTCGCCACGCTTGGGCATAGCTCAAAAATCCGACTTGATTAAATTTTTGATCAAATTACTTCGAGCTAAATAAACATGACGACGGGATGGTGGTAGTGGTGCTGCTGATCGAGGGGTGAGAGAGCGTATACGTGCGTGCACTTTTCAACCCTCGACTATAGACGCGTGAAATTCCTGCGACCTGACACGCGCCACTGGCGCGATTTAAAAGCGAGACAGGAAGAATCTAAACTTTCGGTCCATTTGTAGCCAAGTGTTATTGCTTTATGTCGACGAGTGTGCTGCGAACTGCTGATACGGGCTTTGGCTGTAGGTATATACTTCGATTTGATGTTGCTGAGTCGACTTTTTCTTTGTGCTTTTTTTTAGATAAAAGATTAGGGTGTGCTTTTTTATTGAATTTGAAATTAAGAGGTACACCATTTAAGCTTTTTTTTTCTCAATAATTGCATTTGAATGCATAAGATACGATTACATATTGTTTAGTATCCTCTAATATTACTATTATTGCATTACATGATGTTGGCGATTTGAATATCCCACACTTGTTGGAGATTGATCATAGCTGGTTTCTCGAGTCGACAGTTACAATCATACTTTTCTTTCCAGCTAAACACATTATATCGTTTCTATGCAGTCTATATCGAGTATTTTCTCCAACCTAACGAATCTCAAGTCCGTGTTGATAACGCGCGTTAAGTTTTTTCCTACTTCGAGCTTCTTTTAATTTTTATAACTGTTACTTATCTTTTTATATAATACACGTACTTATCACAAATTAACTTTTTCCTTCTATCATCTTAACTCGAACAAATTAGAAAATGTTAAAATTGAATCTATCATTCAAACTCGCACTCCATTACCTCCTCATTTCACGATACTGATAGCCACTTCTGTATACCAAAAAGGAATCACGAAAAGTTTCAACAATTATCTACCAAAAGCTCGCAAAAGTCCCAAGTTCAAATCCGCGGAATCCAACGCGCGCACTTAACCTTCTCCCACGACATCGAATCAGATGACACAGCATTAAAACCGGCGTTAAAACAAAAAAAAAACACCAACCGTGACTACACTCCAAAAGGGGGATGAAAGCTCGCATCAGTATTAGGGGCTGCTCATCGTCTATTCCAGCGACTCGCTTCCAAACGATAATTGTTCCGAACTATTTCAATCGAGCCTAATCTACCGCGTCTCTCTTTTCCTTCGAGAGAAAAAATTAGCATGCGGCTCCCGTCAGATATACATATACACAGAGCAGAAAGAAACGAGCCTATCTGTCTTCGGAGTCCGCGCATAATAAGAAAAAAGGAGAAAGGCGCGGTGGCAAAAAGAGGCCCCCCCGATTACGGGGCTCGTATTCTTTTAATTACCAAAGTCCTCTCTCTCTCTCTCCGAAACGAAACGTTTCCCTTTTAATTGCGTGCTCTCCGGCCTGACATTCCGGAATCGTTCTCTCAAAGAATTTAATTACTGCACACGCCAACAGCAGCAGCAGCAGCAGCTCTGTGATGGTACCTGCATTACCAACAGTTTTGTAACGCGTCGCGAATGGACACGACGTTAACGTTTTATCGCGCGACAATAAGCTTTCGAAAATATACGGCCATTCTTTTTGTTTTATACTCGTTTGCTTTTATTTCGACGCGTCGGCGACGTGTACATATATATATACCTCTCGGTGTGTACTAAAGATTGCGTGATTAACATAATTACGATATACCGGAATTTATGTAATATATATATGCGCGTGATGTGTGTGATTCACTCGTAATTTTTTAACGACAGTAATAAGAGGTATTGTCGCATTTCTCGACGACGACTTCCTCAAATCGTTAGTCGAGAGAAAAATTATAGACAGCGCCAAAGTTTTTATACCACCGGCTATTATTAAGCCGTCTTTTCCATCTAAGGATTTTAGGATCGAGAGAGAGAGAGAGAGAGAGCTTGCGTTGAATAATTCTTTCGCTATTAAAGGACTACTTAAACGTCGTAAGGAAAATGTTTAATTGCGTTTTTGCTAGTATAAACTTTAACGATCAAGTCGTCGCATCCTTCATTATTTCTCGTATAATTGCAAACTAATATACGAGTGTGATATAAGTCCTATTCGTGTGTAGGTATATATATATGTAACGAAATTTCAGCTGTACTCTTTTTTTATCTCAAGCTTGAATTATACGGCCGTATAATACAATTTGGAATAATATTCCAGAGTCGTAATTTCTCGAATAAAAGCGGAATTGCAGTTTGCGGTGTCCTTATCTCTGGACGAAACCGCAGAGCCATTATTATTCCTGATATATACCTTATAGCGTCGTGCGCCGGTAGCTATGTATACATGTTTCTTTGCGTCACTTGTACACGTATATATATATAATAACAAAACATCGTTTTCTAAAAGTGTCTATCCATAGCCATCTGGTACTACTGACCAAAAAAGAGAAAAAAAAGACTCTCATCAGGGATGAAGAAAAAGAGGGTAGTGAGTTAAAAAAAAAAAAAAATTGCAATCGGTCGAATCCATAAGGAGCGCGCACGCGCAGAGGGCATTAATGACCGCGCGCTTGCATTCCACGACGATCACTTTCTCTCCTCCCTTAAGGAATCCCTCTCGCGCGCGCGCTCTCCTTTCATCCTTCTCTCTCGCAGCTTCTTTTTCTCTCGCAGTATTCCCGCGCGCGATCGCGTTGGGTGGTCTCTCGCGCGAGAGCTGTACAGTCTCCCCCCCCCTCCCTGTTGTACGAGCTCCTTCTTTCTCCCATACGTGTATATATAGGTACTTTATACGTGATCCTGTCCCTATAGATATATATATACAGTGAGAGAGGAGAGCTTTCGCTCGTCTTTTGCTTCTCTTTCGGGTACCGACACACACACACACACAACCTTTATGCCCTTTATGTCCTGCGCGCGTTACGCACGGCTGAGATATGTGCGATGGAAGGAGGGAAGGATTGCTGCTGCTGCTTTTCGTCACCGAAGCCGCGAGTGGGTATCGGGTTGCCGATTTCTTTGAGGAGGAGAGTTATTATTATAGGTGGAGGACGATAAAAAAATTAGTTTGCTTGTTTAAGCTCTTTTGCGAAAGAAAAGCTTTCTTTCTCTGGGGCTTGGGTGATCAGTATTTAAGGGGGTTTGAAGGTGGTAACTCTAATTTACCGACCGGGCAAGAGATTGCTGAGAGACTGTTGATTTTTAAACAAATTTTTGAGAAATTTCGGCTTTGAATTCTTATTATTTATACTTTTTATAACAAAAAATATATACATATAGTAGTACCACGCGATCATAACCCAGCTTTCCAAAGAAACACAATTATCAGCCGGAAATGGAACACATCTGCAGCAATAATAATAATAATATAACCCAAGAGCCTTTTGAAATAAGACAGCATTAGAACTCGCCGTGTGTGTGTCATCCTTTCGTGCGAATATCTGTTCTCTCTCTTTCTAAAGCGAAACCAATCGTTTCATTAAGACGAGTGAGTATGTATATATATATACATATATGGAAGGTATAAGCTGCCGGCTTTCTTGTATATCGATGCATGTCCAATCGTTGCATCCGCGGCACTACTGCACAGGGATGTATATATATGCGCGCGCGCGACGCGCGGAACGATCGTTTTTCGACGTGAGCAAAGCAAAAGCTGCTGTGTGTGTGTAAGTATGTATATATAGAGGACGAGGAAAAAATTAGCAAACAATGGCGCTTCGCGCGGGATGTGCAATTAACCGCTTTGCTTATTTTCTTTCTCTTGTATACGCGGTGTCTTTCTTTTCTTTTCTTTTATTGCTCGTTTAAGCTGCCTTTGCATTATTTATCATTTATTGTCTTTGAGGAAACTTGGAAGATTGCGGCTGTTCCATACTGTATTATATATCAGATTTTCGTTTCGTTTCTTTGATGTCGATTGTGCGTTGTGATAAAGTAATTTTGAATTTCGAAATAACTACAAATTTTTTCAAAACTATAAATACCAATTATTATATAGTAAGTATATTTTTAATTCAAGCTATATAAAAAGTGTGGATATACTTACCGAATTTTGCAGAACTATTTCTTGTACCAAAATCTACTTATAGCTTTTCTGCAATCGAGTATTATAGTAGGAAGACCTATAAATAATAAGAAATTTTTGTAATATTTACATACAGCTTATAAATCACATTTTTCTCCATGCAACAATAACCATATTTTCAAGAAGCCTCACTTTCCACACTATCCCCACAGCGTCATTCGAACAAAACAAACCAGCCTTCCAAGCACAATCAAAAACAATAATCGACTAACAAAAAACAAAAGTTCCAGTTTTCATCATCATGTCCCATACCACCCAGTCTAATACTCTCACACTCGCGCATCATCGTCGCGGCTCGATTCACGCGCTCGCGGTGTATATATATATATACCAGAGTATTTCAGCTCGTTAGGATAACGAGGATCTAATATCGCGTTCACAGCCCGGCCAATTACGCTTTCGGCAAGCCTCTGTGACTTTCGGCGGATCCAACGAGCCGCATCTTTCTCTCTACGGAAGACACATCGCTACGCGTGATCTATGGCCACATCTGCCGCAGATCATAAGCGACACATTTATGGGCAGCTAATTGCGGGAGCAGTCACACGCGGGACTTTTCTAAGGACGTTTTTTTTTTATTTTTCACTTCCGAAAACCGCGGCGATAAATTTCTCCTCACTTTGTCGCGCAAAAGCTCATATCTACAGTTGCAAAGAGAGTCTCGTTACACTTTTGAACGGTATACGCATATACTCGACGGGCTTTATTCGTTGATGTTGATGATTAAAAGCAATTAAAAAAGGTCTGTGCGATGATATATCGCAGGTATTTATATTTTATACTGAATTCAGTATTTTTTATTTAAAATTTCGTTGGCATTTTAAGTATAGACGATTGATATCTATTAAAAATATCAGATATCAATGTTTTTTCAATTTTTAACAAACTGATATTTTTTAAACTATAATATAAACTTACATTATTTCAGTCCAAACAATTTCTCAAACTCCACATACAGAGCACCGAGAGATAATCACTTAAGTTTATACTTCCCAAGTTATTGCGTAAAGACCTCCCCCCCTATATCTCCCAAGTCACAGAAGCTTTGCTGTGTGTATATATATGCGAACATATAAAATTATATTTAGCGCGCGTCCAACTTTCCGGAAAGTGCTCACACTCGATGACACACAAAAGACGCTTAGTCTACTAGAACGAAGCTAACTCCTCTCTCTCTCTCAAAGATTTTTACTATACACCAGTCTCGCGCGTAGGTGCGCCAAAGCTGTAAACTTCAAAGGTTCTCATCCTCTGACTCGGATCGTTTAGTCCGCGTGTTTTTCAAATGACGCCCGGCAAATTATTGCCGAGATATTTATTGCGACGAGTGCATGTATGTGTGCCGGAAACGAGTAGCAAATCGATGAAAGAATGGTGTCTGTTGCGAAACGCGCGAGTAAATTTCGAGAAATTCGCGTTGAGATACGTATTATGCGTGAGAGATTTTTGAGACGGACGAGTGGCTGTGCTTATTGGCGCGGATTTTAAATTTTAATGAACACGTGTTATACGAGCGTGTTTATGGTCGTCTATGTGGAATTTTCTGCTTTGATCATGATGCGAACGAATTTGCTGATGCGTTGAAAAGTCGTACGGTACGTTTTGTGCGGTATACATGAATTGACAAAACTGCAATATCGTATAAACTTTAACGATCGTTTAATTCGTAGTGTGTTATTGCGCAAAGTCACGTTAAAAAAAAAGGAACGCTTAGATATTTGAATAAAGAAATTCTAGCCACATTTCACGGCGTTCTCTCCGGATTAAAATTTTAATTAAACACCATAAATCCGTCTGAAAATTCTCCAGGAATCAAAAAAGGGGTCCACTCTGCGGCACCCCCTTATATCAATATACCAACAAGCACACAATGTTCTACTCTCGACCGTAAAATACAGTAGTACCAAAAAATACTCAGCCAAAAGAATGCGCCGGTATATATGTATAAAAAAAGGGGGGTGCGACTAAAGTGCATAAAAATTTCTATCGTGACGAATGGTCCTGCAGACTCTCGCGTATATGTGCAGTGCGCACCTGGAATTGCAATATAAGCTTTCTCTCTGCTGGCCATTAATTTGCGCGCAAGGAGTATAGTAGAGCGCGCAGGTGGGCACACACACACAAGAAGTGGGAAATTTAGTGAGCCACTGGCGGACCCCTAATGGCCGCTGCTCTCGACCACAGGGCAACCCCCTATTGCTCATTCTCCCTCGTTATCTCTCTCACTACAAGAGAGAGAGAGAGTTTCACCCCCACGAGAAAGCTAGTTGCAATTACGCATCGCGCCGCAGTTAAATACAACGCAGGACACAACGACTCTGTAATTTATCCCCGTTTGGCTACTACTAGGTCCGCCCTGGTGTGTATACCAGCGGTGGTGACCTTAAATCACTATGAATTTATTCTCTTCCGAGAATTTTATGAGCAAAAGAGAGAGAGAGAGAGAGAGAGAGAGACGCGCAGTATACATGCTGCGCTGCACCGACCAAATTGTTTTCTCGAGTTATATTCCTCGCGAGAGTGAGAGAGAGAGAGAGAGAGAGAGCGGTTCTCTGATGGCCCGGCGAGATGAAATATCTTGGGCTTTTCGGCCGCCGTGCCGCGCAACTCGCCGCGGAAAAAAGCAGCTTATTTATGGGCCAAGCTGCTGCTCTCACGCGCGCGGTAAATGAAGAGTTTTTTAGCCGACGGACAAATGCCAAGAGTACAGCGTGCGCTTGTAAATTCAGCTTTTATTGCAACAGAGAGAGAGAGAGAGAGAGAGAGGCTGCGATGTTGAGGGCTATTGGCTCCAGTGTCGTGCGGATTCGTATTGTTTTCGAGATTAAGAGAGTTCTGTGGTATAAGTCACATTGTCTGAATGTACCCAGACCTGTTCTACTTGTTATATTTATAAAAAAATTGTATTGCGTAAATCAGTTAGTAGTGGGGTTCAAAGTTGTGTGTAAGTACTCCGTTTTTTAATTGAACAAAATTGTCATACGATTTTTTAAAGATCAAAAATTATCTCGTAGTTTCAGGAGACACCGTTAGGGGACGCCACCAGTGAGATTTTTACGAGAACTACTTCTACGATTCCGACCTTCTATTTTCTCACTTGTCGCAAACACTGCGGGTTACTGTTTCATAGTGACAACAGCCGGTCGATTGTAGCAAGTGCGTCTTGTGTAAACAAATTTATTTAATCAAGTTGCGATTGCGAAAAGTTACGTGCATCTTGTAACGTTTTATCTCTCGTAATTTTTAATAAATTTATAAGAAAACAAAGTTAGTTTAAAAAAAAATATTATCCAATTACTGATACGACGACACTAAGAAACTAGTTCATAAAGCAATCCAAGTTTTATTGAACTTGTATCTATATTGCTGGGAAGTCAGGGTAAATAAAAGTATAACGAGAGGAATTTTGGTAGAATTTACGATATTTTAATCGTCACTAATAAACAGGCGTGTATAATGATTACACAGACGTATAGGTTTCGCTCTACGATAATCACCACTACGAGACACTCGTACAAGATCGCGATAAATTTTATGCTCGTGTATCGTATACGTAACAGTGAAATATATATACATATTTAATGAGATCGTTTTATATATTTATGTATAAATATAAAACATAATAATGGCTCGCTTCGATAATAATGATAATATCAATTTCCAATGTATCTACTATATAACAAATATAGCACATCGGAAATACTCTGTCTTACACACCTATTACAATAATATAATATATCCATTTTTTCTCTCTGTACACTACGCTATATTTATATAATAACTGGGACAATTCAGTACTAGACGACGATTCGAATTTCGTTCGATAATACAGAAATAATTTAAAAAAAAATACTCATAGCATACACATACACAACTAATTACACAAGTACATATCTTTTGCACACAAGGTACAACTGGCAGCATCATCATAATTATACACCTATATCTTACATATCCACAGTACGATTCTCCTCTTATATACAACTATGTACATCGAAATAAATACAAAAAAAAATCATAATCCTCTCTCCCTTTCTCTAAAAACTAGTCAAAATACAGTCTATCGCAGTCTATAACTCAAAAAGAAAAAAGTCTTCGATAATTGTTCCTCCCTACTCTTGAATCTCCTCTCCATCCTCGTCAACGGGTACAGTCGAGTGATTGTAAAGACCCTGTGCCATGAGTTGTAATGCCAGTGGATTCTTCTGTCCACTAGCCTTCTTGATCTTGGCTCGTTTGTTCTGGAACCAGATCTTGATCTGCTGCTCGTTCAGACCAAGCTCTTTGCTCAGCTTTTGACGGCGTTGCTCGTTGAGATATCGGTTCTCGGTGAACTCGAGCTGTAACTTGGCCAACTGCTCGGAACTGAATGCAGTACGTGGTCTCTTCTCCTCCGGCGTCGATGCAGACTGTGATGATGATTTCTCGCTGTTCGTACGCTTGACTCGTCTCGTTCTTGGTCCTGGAAAAGAATCGAAGAAACAAACTCGTTTTAGTTCTATACTCTCCAAGGTATTATGTATAAATTGCTCGAGTAAGATGTACTGTTATCTCTCCCCTTGATTCAATTACCGCCTCTGTAGAGAGTCTAATCTAATTTTCGTTAGGAAAATTCTCCCGAGCTAATAGCCTCCGCGAATGAATATTCAGTGTATACGCGGGGAAGAATCACGAGCACGAGCCGTGTACTGCGTAAGCGCGGTAGTACGTATACATATATATATATATATATAATTCGAAGTAGACTCGCGAGCGCGCGCGTCTCCTACGTGGCCGATTTTGTCAGCTGCGTACATACTCGGATGATGATTCTATAATGTTGCTATCGATATATACATCGATGATTTAGCGCTTTATTTGGCGAGCTCATTTAAAATACGCGGGTGTTGAAAAATTGGAACGACTTTATTTGCCCGCTTATTATATATACATGTGCACGTGCGCGCGTGTGTGTATGTGTGTGACATGATTTATCGAGAAAAAAATATCTTTATCGTTAAGTGGTATAATTAAGGTTTTTTCCGAAGCTATATATACATCTCCGCGGGTGTGAGTGCGCGAAAAAGCAGAAACGGATGCAGCAGTGTATAGCGTCAAGGGTAAACAATCACGAGAGAGCAGATGTCGCGTCGGTGCTTAAACAAACGCTCTTAGGTTTTTCCGTCGCGTATAAGACAAATACACGATTGCAATCAACGAGAGAGAGTATAAATTTCCTCTTCACAGCACTGGTACAGTTTATTATGCCTGTCTTTCGCAAAACAGAAAATATTTACAGTAACTCAACTCACCGGAAGAGGGTCTGTCGGAGTATCTGGTGCAGTAGATCCAAGCCGGCCAAAGACTCTGTCCATTTCCAGAGCTGTTGCTTTCCCCACTGACTGATTCGCCTCCGGCTGTAGACGCAGCCGAGGATATGGAAGCCGAGTTGCCGGTTACGGAGCTTCTATTGCTGGCGAGACTCTCGAGGCTCCCGCTCCTGCTGAGATTCGACGAGGAGAAGCCGAGCTGTGGCGATAGCCTCTGGTTGTTGTTGCCACTAGACGAGAGACTAAGGTCACGGGGTAGACTCAGCGGACTGTGGACCGGAAGTGGTGTCACCTTGATTGGAGTCGTCTTCGCCGGAGACCGGCTGAGAATAGCATCCCGACCAAAGTCCGGCCGAAGGATGTTAACTACGCTGAAGCGTAACGGCGAGACTTGCTCCGACGGCTCCTGATGTGGCTGCACGTGGCTGTCGGGCGAACGCGTCCGCCGGTGGTGGTGGTAGTGCTGGATCGTCATTCCCAATCGGCTCAGTCCGTAGGCTGATTCCATAGTTGCCAGAGCTACACTCATGGTCCTTTCTTTCTTGATTTGTTTCTTCTTTATTATTTAAAAAAAATAAATAAACTGTGTCTTGAAGATAGCGTTAGTATTCGTAGTAGAATAGCGCAAGCACTGTCAAGCACTCGACATAGCACGCCAAGTCACTGGTCTGCACTGAGTGTCATTCGAGGACGACTGTGTCTGAATTCGGCAAGTTCGGAGTTTTTCCCGAGATTTCCGAGTAGTTGAGCGAGTGCCGTGACGGGTCTGACTGGCTGTCCATCCGTCGTTCGGTGATGTCTAAACTAGGCAGCCAGTCCGTCGGTCCCTACTTACCCGTGACCGATCCCCCCCTTCCCTCTCTTTCTCGCTCTCCTCCTACGCCAGGCACTGCACTAGACGCTCGCTCGATTGTATCTCTATTAACTCGGCTGGTCGTCGACTCCGCCCACGGAACTCCCCCGAACTCGTCTCATCTCACTCGCGCTAACGCGAGAGCTACCCCCACCACCGGCCGACGCTGGAGGGGACTGGAGGATCGCGCTCCCCCACCACTACCGCGTGACCTACCCCCACTACTCTTCCCGGGAGATCGACGCTCGGCCACCTAATGGTCGGAAGGGAAAACGTATCGTTCGTTGCACTCTGCAGCCGAGTAGCCTGAGGCCTGCCGCTGAAGCTCTGCGCTCGCGCGACCGACTTTTTCAGGTGAGTTTTCCTTCCTCTTCTCTAAAGCTCCTCATGCGCTCCGAAAACTCTGCAGTTCTAGCTTTCATCAACAGTCTTCGGTAGGCAATCGGCGATCGAAATTCAGCAGAGCTCGAAACAGATATTACGTAACTCAAGCGTGGGAGTATAATAAAAAAATTGACGCTGTAGACACATCGACAGCAGCACTGCAGCCCTCGCGCGGCGTCGCGAGTAACAGCTGCGTCGAGGTCCATAGGTACAAGCTCTCCCCCCTCCCTCGCTTCTCTCCCACCAAAAAATCGATCCACCCACTTACGAGCGCTCCGCCTCCCCTACCATCACGCCCCCCTCTGGGCGTTACCCCCACTCCAAGCGCAGCTTCGCTATATACACTCTTCCCCCCTCTCCAGCAGACTTCGGACAGCTCGAGCTAATTCCTTTCGTCTTCTCTGTCACTCTCTCTCTCGTCTTCGTCGTGTTTTCTCTCGTCCGTGGACTTTATCGCCGAGCGTACGAAATCGCTTCATACAAAAATTTACACGAGCTGTTCCTCTCGCTCTTTCTATCTTCTTTTATTTTTTGCCGACTTTTACGACTCACGAGCGGACGAATGTATTATCTCTACCCCGTCAGGGCAGATGCAGCGCTGAAGCCGCCTGTTCTCTCTCTGCGGATGTAATAACGTAATTTATTCTTGGGCTGTTCTCGCAGCCAGTCGTTTCGGCCTGCCCCCGAGCGTGTATAGTCATTGACTAGGCCCCGATTTTTCAGAATATAGCATCTGCCCAAGCAAGAGAGAGAGAGAGAGACTCTTAACTGCCGAGCGCGCTTCTCTTTTGCTCGCGTTTTCTCTTTCGCTTCTCTCTCGGAGTATATTATAACTATACACACGTCGCGCAGCTCTCCCTCTTCTTTCTGCCTCTGAGAGATAATAAATCGTTTCTATTGCTAAATCACGAGCCTCCTGCGCTTCGGAGACTGAGATATCTCAAAACTCTCCGCGCGATGATTCTTTCGATGAAGAAATAAACGCTTCTCTCTCTCTCTCTCTCACCGACGAGAGCTGGATTATGTTTTTACGAAGCTGGCTTTATGGAAATGTTACGGCGGACTAGTCATTTATGTATTAGGATATATATTTTTCTTCCGAGAATTTTACACTCTTCATTGCAGATTTCAAAAGTCGGATTACTCGCGCGTCTCGTGAGATTTTAATTACAGGTGCAGAAAAAAATCAGCGGAGCGAAAATTTTCTCCCTGTCCGTCTTACACCTCGACAAAAAAAAAATCATGCATGCAGCACGAACACTTAAACACACGCGATGCGCGAAATAAAAAAGAAAGAACCCGCGCAACGTCATATACTAATTAAACCCTATATATAGGCTCACGAGGTGTCGTGAGCGCTTTGTCACGAAAGAAAGAGAGAGACGACGCACACGTCGTCGACTCCTCGATTGTTCCTGTCACGCTATACGACAGAGTCACGCGCGAGCCTATACTTCCTGTTTTATACAATTAAATTATTTAGCCGCAAATCGACGCAGCAACTTTGTTTTGCTTTTATAATACTGTATACTCACTTTTCAGCCGTCGTGAAGCTTGAGGTTTGAGTAGAAAACGACTTGGCAACGAGTCTTTAAATATATGTGCGCGTCTGCGGTTGAGCTTTGTAATTTTTTCTTTCTCTCTTTGTTTGCAAAATTAAATTTGTTGATGTATATATACACATTTACGAAGGGACTCATCTTCTTTATTATAACCGAAGGAGGGACTTGGAAAAAAAATAACAGGATCACGGGTAGGCGGGATCGAAGCCAAGGTTATCCGTCGGACACAAAGAGCCCGCGGGATTGGCTCTCGGGATGGGCCCTAGATCCTCGCGAGGTGATATATTACGTCAAATATAAGCCCCGAAAAATCGATGCATTATGCATAGGAGTCGAAACACGTTTTTCGCCCGGTGTATATAATATATACGTGTAATGTGCTTATTAAAAAAAATCGAAAATTTATGTAACGATCGGCTGTTCTCTGATAAATACGTCCGCTCATAACGAGCTCTTCATCATCCGCAGCAGCTCTAATCTCGCCGGATTCCATTTTTTTTCGGAAGAATTTCGGGGTAAACTGAAAAGATTTACGCTGAATATAGTGTGTATAATGCGCACGTTATTGAGGAACTATCGATTCTTTTCTCCTATTATATATAACATATACACAAACAGGCAAACTCTACCACAATAACCTATCTACATACATCATCAGGAGAACGACAAAATCAAGCCGGAAAAGTTATGCATCACACACAGCAAATTAACCCAGGATTTATGCGCTTAGTCTTATGAATTATCGCATTTATTCAGCCAAGAAAATACTCTCGGAGAACAATAATAGAGATCGCGCTCGTAAATTAACGTCGAGAACACACTGTGTAGCCGCTCTCTCGTGCCTCTCGATATATAATATAATACACGGCGGGAAACGCCTTCAGTTCAAAACGTTCCAACTCAATAATAAGACCGATCGACTCTCAATTTTATACATATAATCGTTGTCACGCCGATATCGCATAAATAATAATTTCCAACTCTTTTTTCTCATGACACCAGGGGTTCACACACACACACACACACGTGAGAGATAGCACAGCAACGATAAGCAAATACATAATAGAGGTTAAGCGGCCGGTTATAAAGTACCTCCTCTCGTTATTACATATTTTCTAAAACCATAATACGCGCGGGTATATACGGCCGGGTTCTCGTACACACACACACACACACATACGATAATTTTCTCGCGCGCGCGGTTTCTCGTAATAAAGTCACGTCTAAGGATAACAACAACCTGGTGTACCTTATTTTCTCTTCTCGGGAACACATCATTGCCCGATCGTTAAGCGCCGCTGCGTGCAGTCTTTATATATATACATATATATATATATACTCTCGTCGGCGTCGGCCGTTAATGCCGGAATGCGCGCGCGCGAGTGTATTTCGGTGCGCTGACAGGCCGTGTATAGTCGTAAACGGGGGTAAAATTATTATATGCAAGCCGGAATTCAACTCACGCGCGATTTCACCGTAATTAGCCGAGCGCGCTTATGTCTGCGAGGATATAATATGTCGCCCTATATTATTACTATTATTATTATTAGTATTCCATTAGCCGATTTGATAAATACGCTAATGCGTGCGTCCATACATTACGTTATTCCGAATAAAATATAAAAAAGACATCCAATTGATTTTTCTATCATATACAAGTTATGCTATCTGCGAGTAAGATAAAAAGAGCGTGTAGCAATCCAGCCTCTCTCTAGCGATTTGTAAACTGGTTCTATTTACGGCCAGTGCAAACTCTATAATGATCAGAGCAGCAGCAGCAGCAGCAGCCGCCGCGCGACGACTTATTTAGAATAATTAATGCGGCGAACGCAGCTCGGCCAATCGTTCTCGCGCTATCCCCACCGTAACACACACGGAGGGGAACTAGAGGCGTTGCCCGCGTCGATTCAAAAACGCCCACCAACCCCCTCTGTCTTTATCTTCTTCACTTTTATTATTATTATTATTATTGTTATTATTCGATCGACATCAGGCTTTGTTGGTTTTTGCGATTTTATTATACACGATGCAATAATACTTTCATTAACCGATGATTCGTCAATATACGTATATATTTTTCATTTCGTATGTATATATTTAGGAGACGTTATCGGACACACAGTGTGAAAGGAGCCACCCTCGCACACGAGTATATATATATATGTATTTATCGGTCTACCGCGCGGGGCGCGAAGATAACCGCGCCCCGGGGAATCTCGAGAGCATTCCTTGCGCCCCTGATTTATCGAGCGGATAGAAGACCTGATCAACGAGGCGAGTTCATTGAGCTGATTTTCTCTATATACACACTGTGTGTGTGTGTGTAATATACTCGCTCTATTTTCTTTAGTATGAGGTGAAAATTTTCTGACGAATAAAAATAGGTGATATTTTTCGAAATATTAATGCACAATATATTCAAGGAATATCACGAGCTTTTATTTATACAGAGGGAGCCCGCGGCGAGAGATTAACGACGGTTCGATGCTGTGATCGAGTGTATGTGCCACTTGAAATTAATGAAAACCTGCTGCTGCAGAGGGATATCGCGTGATATACTTTAATTATTCTTCCAGGCTATATATCCGGCGTTAATTAATGAGGAGTAGGTATATAAGCAGTTTGAATATAATTTTTGTTGATTCTACGCATATTACAACGACGACAAGTCGAGAGCTGTATTACTATTATTTACAACGTCGTGTCACTCGACGCTATTTCTTCTTCTTCTTCTTTTTTTCTTCACGTTACAAAGATCCTCTTTCGACTTTCACTAATCCGAGAACACGCGGTCGAAATTTACGACGAGCGTTTTTGCCGCTGAAAATTTGACGCCTTCAGCATCAGTTCCTCTCTCACGCAGCTGTAGACAATATGAGCGTTTGTTTCCCGGGAAGAAAAAAGACGGACAACTTAACGGACTCGACTGATGCCGAGGAGGTACGTTACCGAATTTTGATTTACGACCTTCTTTTTTTCTTCTTCGTCTCCGCGATCATCGGCTGTAATTCAATTTGGGTAAGAACGTAATATACGATCGTCGTGTGTGTTGCGGAAGAAAAGAAGAAAAAAAAAATACCGCCTTATACATAATTGCATTATATACTGCGCGGCGGAGAGTAGATTACGATCGAAACTCACGCGCGAGCTCGATCACAGATAGCTAATTGAAAATACAACCTGCTAATGAACACATTATTCCATACGAATAATTAGATCTTCTGTGTATACTATATACATTATATAGAAATACACAATGCACACAGATAGTCGAGGATTAGCATAGCTATATAGCTGGAGCGGTCAGTTTTAATTAAAATTAAAAAGAATAATATAAAACAAGAGAGAGAGAGAGAGAGGGAGAGGATAGATCAGAGTTATTTACATGCAGAGACGCACAATGGGCGTCTCTCGGTGTAAAATATTGTCCAACAGAGAGAGAGGGAGAGAGAGAGAGGTAACAACATACTGCACAGGAACGTAAAAGCTGCGCGCAATATACAGCGAGAAAAAAAAGAGCTGCATAGCCGCGGCGCGCAACTCGTGCGCTCGTTAAAAGCGAACATATCGTTTCCGCGTTCATTAGAATAGGAAAACGCGCGCGCGTATCCCATATTCGGCCGCGCGGCGGCGTTGCCTTCGAAATGCAGAGTTAACCCTTTGGCCTGTGTGTCTGTGTGTGTGTGTGTGTGTATAGTCTCTCTCGCGTATACCAGCCATTTGCGGCTGCTTTCCATGGAACTTTAATGCTCGGCTCGTTATCTACTTATATATGTATATACACAGATGGACGAACGCTTAAAAGGGCGCAGCGTGAAGTAGTTAAATATTTTCATATATTTTCCCAAAGAGAGAGAGAGAGAGAGCCGCGCCTTTGCGGCGGTAATAAAAATGTCGCGATGTTCATACAAATTAATTAGGGATATACTGATGGCGAGTAGCTTGGGTTATTTGTTAAGTTTGTGTGTGAGGACTGTTAATATTGAAGGTAATTTATATGTATGTGTAGAGGTGTACATGAATATTGATGTAGAGAGAAAATTCGCGTGAGACACAAAAGAAAACATCGCCGACAACACGGTCGAGAGAGAGAGAGAGAAGGCGTGTCGGCTCTGTTTTCGCTGAATAAGTCTAAATACAAGGTGTAAAAGAGTGAAAAATGATGGAAAGTCCGAAAACGTGTTTAGCCTTCACCCAAATACGAGCCAGCGGTGTGTCCCTCTATTCCTTGGAGAGAAATGTATATAGAGAGAAAAAGCTACTGGCAGACACATCCGAGGTCGTCGCTACGCAGGTGTCGTGTCGAAGCCCCCAAAAGGCGAACTTCCGTCGGTCTCGTCTCTCTGACAATATTACCGGGACTGAGAGAGAGAGAGCCCTCAATGTTTCGAAAACACCAATTCGTTCCGTCCGGATTGCTATCAGGCTTTAGTCATGGTTTTCTTGGAGCTTTGTCGGCTTTGTGTATTATATATAGGTATAGAGATGCTGTGCGAGAAAGAGAGAGAGGAAAGTCAAAATATTTCGCCTCCTGAGGTGAGGTGCACACGTTGCGTCGGCGGCTGTGCGGAGTCATGCTCTCTCGAGTGCAATATTGTGCTTCCTCAGGCCGGAAATAAAGAGGAGTCTTGCTACCGTTGGAGGATTTAAAAATGTAGGTATAGGGAGGAAAATTTAGTTGGACGTAAGCAGGTTGAGTTGATAGTGCATATTAGTTTTTAGTGTACTTCGGTAGATTAAAAATACAATTACATATTACAATCTGATATGGGTTATAGGGGTATTGTACCGATCGAGCTGCCGATGGTTTAGACGTCATCAACAATCTCATTAAAGTTACTATTAACATCCTGTGAGCAGATACAAACTGCACTATCTGTCAAATATAGATTGATTTGGTACCAAGCGCATTCCTGACCAGTATTTATATGAAATTCGTGAAGTTGTCTTTGTTTTAGACGAGTCTACATTTGCCCGGTTCTTTAATGAATTTCTTATATCGAAATCTTGGGTATTAGATGAATTGCTTCGAATGTGAATGTAGTTCGATTTTATATTTCCGTACCTATAGCGCGAATCAACTATATTACAGCATTAATAAATTCAGACGTTACCCCTACTGTTTTATTTAATTTTATCAAAGTTTGATTATATTTAATTCTTAATAAATTACCAAGAACCAAACAAGTGAATTAAAACAATTTCACAAAGCCACACGACAACCAGAATCCTTAAATTGACTCGCTTGTTTTCCAGAATGAAAGAAGAGTGAAGATCTCGCTCTCGGCGTATCACATTGTTCGATGTATCGCGTACCGCAAGCAGACAGTACACAGGGACTCTACAGGTCTCTCCTTCGCTACACTCTCTTCGAGGCTGGAAAGCAAGAGAGAGAGAGAGAGAAGGGTTTGTTTATACTGAAACCGGACGGGGGGCCACATTGTTCTCCGCAGCCAATTGCGCGCCAGGGGTCCCCGAGGCGTCATGGTGCTCTTTCTTTTATATATACCTCTACCCAGTCTCTCTCTCTCTTTCTCTTTTTTCCGACTTCCTCTCTTTCTCTGCTTCGACCATTTTTTTTTCGCCGGGTACTCGATACCTCGCTCTTGTTTCTTCCCGATGTTTTCACAAAATAAGACGGTTGTACGCTGGGGAGAAAGAGAGAGAGAGAGACGAGAAAATAACGAGGTGAGAATTTTCGAAAATGTCGAGCAGAGTTGTTTGTTCTCTGATGTGTAATTTTTGCATGAAAATTTACAATAATTGAGCGCGGATATATACGTTGAAGTTCGCACGCGATGGATAATATTGACGGCAAAGATGTTCGTGATCTCTGAAGTGAAACTTATACTCTAAATTGGTCTGTTAACATTCTCTCGAGGGTATATTGTAACGTAGGTATACTAATCCCGAAGTTTTCGACTCTATAATTATACAGGCCGAAAATAATTTGAAGTATGCACAGTAATGTCTTCAAAAGAGAAAAAGCAATTTCGCTGTAATTTTCTCGAAACACCTGTTTCTGAATTCCAAATTAAATATACAAGTATTATTCTCTACGTATATACACTATCACGATATATATTGGTATAAGCTCAGACCATAGTGTCAACGCAGCATAAATAATGCAAAAAAAGAGACTATCGATCGATGCTACGGCAAGCTTTGCTTAGTGACACAGCAGAAAGCATTGAGGCCGTGTCTCCTTTCTATATATATATTATATTGTCGTCTCTTCTGAAAAGACGACGACGGAAAACATTCGACGAACAGGTATAGACACGTGCGTCGCCAAAAGTCTCGCCGACACGAGAAGATAAAAAGAAAGTTGGTTATCCCGACAAGATGTAATCTGATTTCCCGTGACCGAGTTGAGACGTCAAAACTTGGCTGCTGCTGCTTTCTGTCCTTGACGAGTCTCGGTTTCGCGTAAAAAGTTTGTTGAAATTTCGAGACCTTCTACGGACTCGTCAGTGTCTATATGGTAGGAAGGAATGAAGTCCGAGCATTTTTCTCTTCATTTTTATGCAATCGACTGACTGATTAAGCGCACTTTTTTCTTTACTGATGAGGCTTGGGGAAATTGGAATGACGGATAATATACATCGTTCTGAAAAACGTCTTAATTCTTGTGAGAAGACGAGCTGCATTAATATTGTTATTCGTAATTGAACCAAAGTTATTATTGTAAATATTTTCACTCTCTACACAAAAATTATGTAGAAAAGAACATGGTCGCTTTGTTTATCTGTTTTGGTGTTATTTTCATCTCGTCCCGCTGCGCACAAACACAGCGAGGTACCTCCTATAACTGCATTAAAAGCGGCGAAAAAAAGATTAGGGAGTCAAACCCCATGGCGAGTCTGTGTATAGTTTTGACAAGCGTCAACAAACTCTCTCTCTCTCTCTCGTCCAAGTTTTTAATCCCTCGGTCTAATCTCCGGCTGAAACCGTTGACTTCGACGGATATTTATTTTCCGATGGATTATCCCGCTGAAAAAGTCAGGAGCTCGCAAGACGATGATTTTCTGCTAGCTTTGACACGGCTTTAACCAACGAACGATAAACTTGACTCTCTCTACACTGCAGCTGCTGTAAATCCGCAAAACCGCGTGTTATACTCGGAAAAGCAAATGTTTTCCTTCCAATATTATATACACCCGCTACTGGTTCTTTTATATCTTCTTCTCTACATTTAAAAAAATGTATATATAGACAGTACAGCGTATTGAATAACAAATTAACGACTTTCTCAAGTATACACCTTCAATTACTTATGCAAACTTTGACAAAAAAAAACTCGTGTCGTGTGATTTATCTACCCATTTTTACATGTTCATTATACACACAACATCCCGCAGAACTTCATTTAGATATACGCGCCGCAATAATTCACCTTCGAAGGGTTTTCTATTTTAAACACTCCTGCGTATATACGGACGGCGCCGCAACAACGACGAAAAAAAGTCCCGAGACGCGCAGTGAATTTCCCATTAAAGTTTTGAAAGAAAAAAAATTTA
This sequence comes from Cecidostiba fungosa, assembly GCA_900474305.1. Classification (NCBI taxonomy): domain Eukaryota; kingdom Metazoa; phylum Arthropoda; class Insecta; order Hymenoptera; family Pteromalidae; genus Cecidostiba; species Cecidostiba fungosa. The sequence goes on along the minus strand of UCOJ01000057.1, from coordinate 128,728 downwards.
ACGTCAACGCATACATACGAGATTTACGGCGTCTGGCTCCTTTCTTCTTCGAGCGAATCTTCACGAGCGGTAATGACAGTAATTGACAGTTTATCTCATCGAGTCTCTCTCTCTCTCGTGAAAATTTTAATACCGCACCACCGGCCTGCGTTGACGTAATTACAGAATAAGCCTTTGGATACTGCGCATAAAGTTTTATTCGATCGTTATAGTATACGCAAAAACTCTCGATTCTCAAACTCAACTCTATATAAGACACGACGATCTATTTTGACACGGCATATCAGAGGAGCGTCGAGGCGTGAGCGGTGAAACACAAACAAACCCCTCCGAGAGAGAGTAAAGACCTTGTTCTCTCGAAGCGTGTCCAAAGTCACAGAGTTGTTGATCCTCTGCTGCGCGGGTGGAGTGTATATATAGAGAGGATTTGGCGATTAAGGCTCAGCTGCCGCCGCCGTCGCGCTGTGGGTCAGGGTCGACTTTTCATCTATACTCTCCGCCTATATAATGCTTATCCTTGACTGACTGACCGAGAGCTAATGTTTATTTTTTAAAAGGAAACTTTAGACGCACGCGCGCGCGCACCGGGGAGTAGAGCAGTGGGCCAAATATTTTCCGTCCTCTCTCTCTCACCTTGAAAACGATCGGAAGCTTCTTCAAACAGATTTTCTGAAACGGAGTATATAGCTTTTGTTTTCAGTATAAATAAATACTCTGACTTACGGTTATTGGACGCGCGTAAGCTACGCGGTTTTATCGCGTGTCGGTGCCTATAGGTATATATATAAAGTTTGAATAGTAACGTTAAAGTGAAACACTTTATAGGCTTCCGTATATTGAAACATCTATTACCCGACGAGATATAAGATTCGCTAATTTTACGAGCGTTATAATAGCGAAATTCTTCGCGAGAATAAAATTCTATATAAAACTTGTGTATACACAATATGATATTCGCAATATAGTCGAGACTATAAGAGAGAGAGAGAGAGCTGAGCGCGGCTTGTATCTCGAGGCAATTAATCTCGAGAGAGGAGCTACATAATACACTGCAGCGATCCGCGGATTGAGAACCCCTAGGACGACGTGTGTGGTCCGGTCTGCGAGGTGCCGACACTCGAGGCTTCCCCCACCTCCCCATTTTTCTCTCTCTCTCTCCAGCCTCCTCCTCCTCCTGTTCGTCCTTTTGCTCTTCTTCTTCTCTTACTCCTTCTTCGGGCCCTCGCACGTCATTATGCACCGGCTCGGCACGAATCTACTTTAGGAGCTTCTCTCTCTCTCTTGCTCCGGCTTATTACCAAGAGAGGCCTAATCCTATCCTTCTTTCGCTCGTTAGCCTCGCTTCGTTTATACGCTCAGGTGCTTACTTACAACTGCTGTGCTGCCTCACGAAGACGCTGCTGCCTGCCGCTGCTTGCTCCCCCCCTACGGAATGAGCTGGTGTGTACGAGATTCGCGATCGTGTGCTGCTGCTGCTGTTGCTGCATCGACGGGAAAAAACGATAAGGCGCGCGTTATAAAAGAGCCGAAATTAAGGAGAGAGAGAGAGAGAGAGAGAGAGCCAGGAGGGACAAGAAATATACTGGAGGCTTGGAGATATGAGACTGCGTCAATTTCTTTTCTTTCCAAGAAGCTCTTGCCTTCATTTTTCACCGCGCTCGTTTGATTGCTTGGAAGATTAAATTCGCGACAGAGAGAGAGAGAGAGGGACTTTTGAAAAACTCGACGAGATCTAAATTGGACATTGGATTTTCTTATCTCGCGAGTACAATAGGGTCAAATCTATATAATACTGCGCGGCATGCGAGTGAGAGAGAGAGAGAGAGAATAGATTCGAGAGATGACCATAAGCGCAGCCAAAGTTCCGCCGCTTTTGTCGTGGGAAAACTATTCCTGCGCAGAACGCTGTATTATCGCGCGTATTTAAATTCCCCACCATTATTCGGCGTTAAACTCATATTAGACGCGGACAGCAAAGCCGGCACTTATAGTCGCGGCGTAAAACCGAAGAAACGTTTCGCAAGCTCTCGCGCGCGAGTGTATAGGAAGCAATAAAAATCGAGGCGCGCGCACGCTCACGCGCGAGAGGTAAAAATCGGCAAAAACCGGCAGAGAAAGAGAGCACCTCATTAGCATTCCGCAGAGCGACGGAGGGCGAATTTCGGACAGTAGCCAAAGCGCTCGAGATCGTCATCTAATCACATGCGTCATCGCGCTCTCTTTGCCTTTGTCGCGCGTTCGCGCTTAGCATTCCTTCGAAAGAGAGACTAGAGAGAAAGAATCGGAGAGGATGAAAGGCTGACGTAACGCCGGTAGCCGTGTATTATCGCTCGGCGCTCTAACGAGGTGCAGTTTTTACGGGCGAGCTACATAATTGGCTGTTCATTTGCATAGACTCGCTATATATACGTGGCTCGTCCTTTCTTTCAGCTCTTATAGGTATATATACTCGCAAAATCCGGACTGCGGAAATCGAGGCGCATGCGCCTACAGGCAGAAATGGCCTCGTTATAATATGCGTGTGTATATGTGCGCTATGCTATTGTTCCCGTAGACGTTTAATGCCCGGCCAACCAATGCCGGCTGTTATAACGCGCGTTAACATTCAACAACACGATCGTGTAACGATTCTTATATTGCGCACGGCAAATTTGCGCGCGTATACCGGTGATGATATGCTTCGCGAATCGCCATTTCTCGGGCTGCTAGATTTTCTCGCCTTATGCAGCCGGCACCGAGAAACGCGAACTGAATTCCTGTATAGTAAAGTAGTTTTTATAAGTATGTTTTAAATTTTATTTAACTCGGTCAAGCTTTGATAAAAGAGAATCTGCAATAGTGGTATTATTTTTTGTCAAACTTTGATAAAATCGAATGGGATATTATGCTGTTTTATTTAATTTTGTCAAACTTTGATAAATACAGCAATTATATAGTTTTCTTTAATTTTGTCAAACTTTGATAAATGCAGCAATTATATCGTTTTCTTTAATTTTGTCAAAGTTTGATAAAAACAGAACTATACACAGTTTTATTTAATTTTGTCAAAGTTTGATAAAAACAGAACTATACACAATTTTATTTAATTTTGTCAAAGTTTGATAAAACAGAACTATACACAGTCTTATTTAATTTTGTCAAAGTTTGATAAAAACAGAACTACACAGTTTCATTTCATTTTGTCAAGTTTTGATAAAATGTGTAGATTTAATTTTGCCAAACTTTGATAAATATAGCCGTTAAGCTGTTTTATTTAATTTTGTCAAATTTTGACATAAACAGTGGGTCGTCCGCGAACTTTTATAGCAGGAAAAGGCAAGTTTCAGTTCATTAAACGACGGGATCACGTTGATAATTATGCATAATCACTCGACTGTAGATGTCAGCGCGTCTTGTTTGAAGTGCAGGAACACGGCGCGATAATTGCTCGAGGCTCGTCGTCGCGACTGATCATTAAACAGTACCGTAAAATTGTTCGGCCTTGGCGCAATGCTTGATTGGAGATTTTTATATCACAAGCGGCCGCGCATAACTAATTCGCGCTTTATTGCCGCTAATCTGTCGTCATTAGGACGTTAACTGTGCCGGATAATGAGCCGTGAGTTTATATTCCTTTTATCCATATAAGCACGTCTTGCGGGTAAATAAAGTTGTTATACGGATACGGTTTACTACGTTAACAATCTTCGATGTTTATATTTGCGCGCCGCACGTCGTCGTTATTTTTTTAATAATTTCGTCGCACACATACGCGGTTGCGCAATTCACTCCGATGCACAAATAGACATTAGCCGGAGGCTGTATGTGTGTATCGTTAACTATATCGGCAATATAGATAGAGAACGATGGTGAAATGGATTTATGACGAAATTTGTATTGAAAGTAAACCGGCATTGGCGTGACCACCTAAACAAATATTTAAGCCGCATCGACTTGAATGCAAGTGAAGTGTAGCGAATTGTGTCGTAATAGCCTCGTAATGAATGATCTCTCGTCGGTAAACATTGAAACGGTTGGTCGATGCCGTTCAATGCGCGGCTTCTAACCACAAATAAAATTACTCAATTCATATGCCGCTTATTGAATCAAATGCATATCGATATTCCGATTGAGAAAGAAAAAAAATTCGAATGAAAGCAGCAACTCACAATTAATTATGAATTATATGCCAAACGTTCTTTCAACTCCCAAAAGATCGAATAAATCAAATTAATTTCCCAAACAACAAGAGATTCCTCGGTATTTTTCAAAGATTTAAAACGCCGTGAAAAAGCACACTCACCGACCAAAAATATATATATATAATGTTTTATTAATGCAAAGCACAAGCGTGCATCTCCTCTGACTCATTGCGCAAGAACGAAATGCGCGTCGGTCGAATGATAAGCGATCGTCGAAAGGTAGGCTATAATTAAGCCGTTCATACACGTTTCGGCCCTTTCGCGACTTTCCTCCGAAGTTGCGCTGCAGCTTCAGGGCTGTTCATGCATCATGCATTGTGAGAGATGCTTCGCTTATATATACATGTATATACAGCGTAGGATGAAAAGGAGGAGGCAGTTCAAGGGTCCAGGAGGAGAGAGATAAGTTAAACTGAAAACCGGTCGCGGTTTCTCTCTTGGAAGTAGCTGCTGCTGCTACACGGCCGACGTCTTGATATGGAAGTTACGTCGTCGTAACGAAGCGCGTATACACATCACCGCTTCAGATCCTCATCTCTGCTGCTGCAGCTGCTTGACTTTGATATTTTTCGAGAGGCGACCGTTGCACGAGAGAGCAAATTACCGCGAGTGTGTGGCGGGAAATTCTCGGGGGAATACAAATATGAGGCTGCTGCAGCAGCCTCCTGTGCAGTTGTTACAGTTTTCTGCGGCGGGAATACTGATAGGGCTTTTGAAATGCTGCTGCTGCTGCTGCTGCTGCTACTACTGTGTTATAGACATTGCGATATTACGTTTTAATTGCTTTTACGTATAATAATCTTTGCGCAAAGCTTCCAGACTAATCAGAATAAAGACATATAAGAAATTCGTATATGGAAACTAGCTCCGAAGTAAATAGAGTGTGCTGTGTGTTGAAACTCACGCAATCAAAATGAACCAGAGTAAAAGGACCTTCTCGGAAATCATCGAGATTTGCCTCGCGATGACAAATGGTGCCAAGATCTCTCGGATCGACAGAACTCTCGTTATTCCCTACTCCGCATCGACTGTATGTCTGAAAATAGCAAGAAGCCGTTTGCAATTATCCGGTTTGCTGTAATGTCGGTGATTAAGGGAATCTAATGAGCGAGCATTAGATCGCGGCCGGTTTTTACTGCGCGCTCTCTGCGTATATGTAGCTTTGATTAAACGGCCTTTTATAACGCACTTGTGTGTGTGTCCCGAGGGAGAAACAATTGTGTATTTTCCGAGGGAGATTGCACTGCTGTGAGGTGTATACTTTTCAGGAGATTGGATTATACGAGGAAGGCAGTTGCGTGTGTGTGTTTGTAAATAGCCATTTGGAATTGAGAAATTATTATCGAACCAAAATAGAGTCATTAGAAAAAGTCTCATTACATAAATAATACACGAGGCTGATGCAGCTGCAATCGCAGAAGCAGCATGGACACACATTGATGTAAAAAAAGGAAGGATGACCAATCGCTTTTATATTGCGCTATAGGAAATCGATCGTATAGAATCATTAGTCGATTGGCGTGTAATTCTATCGAGGCTACATACAAAAAAAAAAGAACAGAACGAAGAGTCAAACGTCGGGTGTCTTTACAAATCAAGGCTGATCCAGCGGCGTATCTTAATCCGAATCAGCACACAGAGTCGATATTCGTGCAGCGCAGCTGCTTGAATATAGGTATATAGAGGATAGCCTGTTATTACATACTAGGGAAGAGTAGCCGCATATTTATATATTATACGAACGCGCGACGAGGCGAAATTCGTTACGGCTCCTCCTCGCGTGTGCGACATCGTCGTCAGGGCTTAGGAGAGATAAGCCATGTCGTCGGCTCGATTATGCTTTTCGTCGCAGCAGCGCCTCCGAAATCCTCTTTGTACAAGCTCGTCGAAACGTGTATATATAGGTATACAGGGATTGCTTTATGCGACGCCAACATGCCACAAGGCGGTTTTCGTGGCTGTAACTTTTTTCATCTTGACTTTGGGCTGTCGTGACTTGAATATAATGTTTTTTAGATATTATTTATTTGCAAAATTATTATCGAGAATTTCCAAGACGCAAGCTCGCAGATATAAGGGATTTCATTCGATACATTAAGCTCAAAGAACGCGAACGAAAAGACGCACTTTATAAACACTCGTCCCTATAAACAAGAAAAACATCAGCGGCCGCGATTTAAACAAGCGCGGCGCGCTTATAAAGGTTCTCTCTTTCTCGCGCAAACAAGCGCAGGCGCCGAAAAAAAGCCGAGTAGAGTCTCCGCAACGTTCCTTTGTAAAAATCGTCGAGTTTTTTCACTCACTCTCTCCCTGCCGTATAGCAGCAGCAGCAGCAGCCCCCGGAGCGAGTCGTAAAAAGTGGGAATGAAAGAATCTGTTTGCCGAGGCCAAAGAGCGCGAAATGGGATCCCTTGACGGCCTGACAAATCAAGCTGAAAATTGAATTCTGGGGTGTTGAGACTCTCTCCCAAATCTCCCCTCTCTCTCTCTCTTTCACGATTGTTTCTCACCGCAGCAGCAACATTCCAAAAGGCTGATGTGTGTGTGTGTGTGTCTTTGCTTCGCACCGCCAAAGGGGGAAGAAACTTGGAATTTTCTTCTTCAACTAGTTTCTTCATTTTCTTTTGTAAAATTCAAGTATATTATATCTCTGTGGAAAAATCCAATTTCCGGCTCTCTCTCTCTCTCTCCTCAAGATATTCGGCTGTATGTGCGTGCGTAGCTAACGTTTTCTATCCGGTAATGAATTCCGCGAGGAGCTATATCCTCTTGCGAAAGGAATCGTAAAGTGTGTGCGTCTCTCCCTCTACTTTAATGAAGAGGGCACGAAACGATTCGTTTTCACGACGGGAAGCAGACCTCCTACCGGAATTACCTCTGTGTCTTCGCTTATCTCTTTCTCTTTCGTATATATATATATACGTTTCTAAGTGTATGATCTTGCGGATAGCCGAGACGTCTCTTAAATAAGCCTGTATCTACACGCTTGTATATTGATAAGCAGAGAAACTAGGGGTATTATCTTCTAATAGGCTTTTTATCGCGCGGTCTATGATACCCAGAGCTTTTGCAGGAATAATAAAAAGAATATCTATACTAATTAGACTATATTAAAACGAAATTGTGAAACAAATTTCATTATAACGCGCGTTATAAGGGGTATATCGATCATCGGGACGAGCTATCCTCTTTAATTAACTTATTCATTCGCGCTCTCGCGCTAATTAAACGCGAATCGCGCGCAACACCTGTATACGCGTGCAGCTCGTGTGTATATACTAATATTATAACGAATGGCTGCGCTCACGTGCGCGACTATCGTCCAGAAAAGTTGGCATAGAAAAACAGAACTCGATCGGACGCCGATGATAAATGCCTGCTATAATTGCGTATATCTCTGCGAGTGAATTTCCTCCGATTCGAAGCTATATTGCGCGTAATTTTTTAGCGCTGGTATTACATATGTGTGGCGTCTTGATTAATGGCTTCGAGTACCTGCCCTTTTCCGTGTATCTCTTCTATATATTCTTGTTTGCTCGACTATACGTGCACTGCACTGCAACTCGTGCACTGAAAATTCAACTCGATAATATCATATCGTCTTATGATGACGAAATTGCAATAACGAACTTTTGACTGTTTTTGATAATCCAAGCGGGAGTTGACAAAATATAGACATTTAAAAAAACAGGCTTCTCGCTTAAAAGAAACAAGTTTACACATATAGTAGCTTATACACACACGTATACAGCGCGTGTCGGTCTATCGAGAACGCCGCGAGTTCATCGGCACGCCATCAGCCTATATAGCCTCTCTCGTTCAGCTATACCCATATACATATATATAGAGAGAAAGATACTACTCGCGTGCTCGCACGAACAACCCTTCGACGAAAAAAATCAATCGGAGAGCGAAGCGAATAAAAGATAAGCGAGAATCAGGACTAATGTATCAATCATTCTGTTTACGTAACCTCTGACGCGTCTCTCTCTTCTTTCTATTGCTGTATATATATATATATTGAAGGGAGTGTAGTAGTAGTAGTAGTAGACGACGCAGACAAAGCGCTCGAATAAATGGATTCACGCGCGCGCTTTGCCCCTTCCCTACGAAATCAATAAACTCGCGCGCTATAACCCTCGCGCTCTCGATCGCTGTGTATATATCTATATACATGTATATATATACACCACTCCTTCTAGCTATACTCTTCATCCTTCAACCCCTCTTTCGTCGACGCGAGTCTTTTTCTACTTCCGCCCTCTTTGCCGCAATTTCTCGCATGGCCGACGCTCCTTCGCGCGCGGAGAGTCTTTGACGCCTACTTGGCTGTAATTAAGAATTTTTATAGCGCCGTGTAACCTCTGGAATTTGCAAAAATTATTCTTCTTCCTTTTATCTCAGCAATATTCTGATTCTTCAAAGGAGAGAGTATGAAAAAAACTTCAAAGAATCAAATCGCGGTAAATTTTTTTTTTGGCGAGGGAATTCGATATGGTATACAGAGGCAGAAATATCGCTCAGAGCTTTTCTGGCGAGGGAAAGCTTTTTTCGCTGTGTAGAGGGTACTACTAGGTGTGTACAGTCGGGTGAGAGAGCGGAGGCGAGAAAAAGCGTTTGGTAACATCAACGCGGCTGGCTGCCGGCGACTCTGCCTACCTACACCACCCCCAATCGATATCGCGTTCCCATGGAGATGCCCCCGCGCGCTCCTGAGCTTGTTACCCACATCCATTTGAAAATTGCGCTGTTTTTCAATTTTATTGTGTTTTTTTTTTGACTTGTTCATTATTTTTTTGCTTAATGAGTTAAGCTTTATGGATGGATCGTGGGAGCAAACTTCTCTTGCTACATATCCGTTCAGTTTTCAGTTGTAGCTTTTTTTACAGGTCCACTAAAAGGATGTTTCGCTTTTTCTAATGATTTTTTTTTAATTCTAATCAAAACTTGTATATAGAATAGCAACTTTCTAACAGACTTCTAAAAGCATATGGAAAAATAGAAAATGACAAGAATGACCATATTATTTTCTGTTTAATTTCATGTAAAATCATCGTCAGATACTATTGTTTTTAAAGTTGCAAAAAGTAGTACAAAATAAATGCCAATCTGGCATACATAATTTGGAATGTAAATGTCAAACTATAAATTTACATCGACAGCAATTTATCTATCCAGGACACAAAGTTCCGTATAAATCCATTTCAATGAGAACTTCAGCAAAGAAGCTACAGCAAACGAAGACACGTTTAAAATAGAGAAATTTCGCGCGTCATCAGGGCCGACAGCTGCAAAAAATAGCTATTGTTGTTTTTCGTATAGGTAATTTCATACCTATGCAATTTTTTCAATATATTGTGTATTGTTATTACATATCGGTATTTATTTACATTTCGCAATAAAGTAGTTTATCAGTTGTGAAAAACATTATTGCTGTTATTTCAAATTTCAGGGGATATCTATATACATATCAAAGCAATTACTAGAATTATATTATCAATTTGATCTTATCCCAGGTTTTTAAATTTAATTTAAATTTAATTATTGTCATTATCACCTATTAGCTCAGATTTCGAAACTCTTGTGCATGTTATCACGAGATGAGGACGGGGACGTCTTTGTGTCGACTTCACGAATTTCATATAAATACTGGATATAGAATTATTAACATAAGTTCACTTTGAAACGCTGCACTACATATTCTAACGCTTATTCGATCTTAAAGCTACGCAATGAAGTATCTAATCTTCTTCCTGCTAGTAGTAGCGCTTGTTATAACTGAAAGTAAGTTGTGAGAAACATATTCATATTGCCTATATATAAATCTTCTTTTACTCTAATATTATTTAGAACTATCAGTAAGTGCTTTTTAAACTGATCTGCATAATACCTTATCATCCAAGGTTTGATTTGACTTTGTTGACAATAGTATAGTGTAATGTGAAAGTCAAGAAATTAAGCTGTAGATCACTCGTATTATAAAATGTCATTTTCTCTATTGTTACAGTTAAATGTCAGGATTGCGCTTGGTACCAAAGCCCCAAATGTTCTTTCGAATGTTGGAGCTCCTCAAGTTGGACATGCCATCTAGATTTGACAGATAATAGCGCAGTTTGTATCTGCTCAAACGTCGTTGTTAGTAACCTTAATCACATCGTTGATAGACCATCGGCACAATACCCCTACTTTTTACCCCAAACATTAAAATTTTCTTCTTTAAACATCCTTTATCCAGAACGTATAAAATAAAAAATCTGCCACATAGTAATATAGAATAATATCGAAGGTATATACAACTATGTGCAGTACTAGTTCGCCTCGCGCCGATCGTGACAAATCAACAGGAAAAGAAAGAGAGAGCGACTTTAAGTATATATATACACCCCACTTTGTTATTTAAATTCTGGAGTCGATACCGGCGCTCTTTTCAATATCAACCTAGCCGATCTTGCTCGACCGATTTTCGCTACGAGTTTGGATCCATTTGTGTATTATACACTTCAAACCAACCAATGTATATACACAGATATACCTGCGCGCCCTCTTTGAATCTGCGCGCGAGCGATGTTATCACGCGCCGCCGCGAAAGAAAATAAATAGGCGCGAGATGGAAAAGTTAGGCCGAGATATTTCGAAAGCGAACGTGTACATACACATATATATATATATACTTATATGTGTATATATACGTGAATCATGCGTAACGTAAGAGCTTTGTTCGAGAGGAAAACAATAGAGGTTTTACGCTGAGGAAAATACACGAAACTCTTGGTTTATTCGCAATAGCCCCGAAGACAGCTTCGCGGTGTTTGGATTTAATTTGCCTGATATACGTATATAAGTAAGTCGACGATGCTATCTGGGTTATTTACTTTTATACGATACAATTAAGCGATTGCTTGGGAAATAATTGTGGCTTTGTGTAAAAATTGCCTCGATTTATAATTTCAATATATAATATAGTACACGTATACCGCAGATTCTTTTATAGTTTATCGATCCATCAATTTCTACGACTCGAATAATTGATTCATAAAATTGTTGAAAATACGTCAGTGTTTATAAGGATCGTTCGAGAGAGTTAAAATCTTATCGAAAGATTGAATCTTTGCCTCAGCTCTATCATGGGAAACCGATCGTTTATACACTTTTACTGCAATAGAGATAACGTACGGTAGGCAGTTCAACAATGAAGTTTAATAGATATTTACGATTATGATTTTATTATAACCTTACATCACAGCCTCGATTCGTTTTCAAGAATATACATATAACAACTCGAGAGACACTGTTATAAAAGGCGCAAACCCAGTTGAATTTTCACATCGCACTTCGCGAAATTAATAATCATTAAAAACGATCGCTTATATTATGTTACCCTGAGAATTTCGTTCACACCTTTATATGCATCAGTTAAAACCGCGCGCAGGTTTTATACAGCATCGTAACATAAAAACTCCGACTATATAATTTCCATCGAAAGTTTACGGTATACTTTATCATAACTGTCCTCTCTCTCTGCCGTCGTCAGCGAATTTTTTCGATATTAACATACATTTTTCGAAACGAGATGGTGTGAAAAAAAAGGAAGAATATCTCGAGATCGCGCGTCAGGCGAATTATATTATCGAACACATGAACGAAAATTTTTGCGATGTGGGTCAGATTACACTGGGAATATCGCGACACTTTTATTCTTCCAGAAAAAATCTCTTTCTATAAAGAAAGTGTCTAACCAATGTATATAACTTCCAATTATTCGATCGACGGAGCGAGACTTAGTATACGAATTATTGCGACGACATATCCACAGCACATCGCAATAAATAAGACGTCGTTAAAAGCCATCACCTGCTTTTGCAACAGTTCACCTCTTATTACACGACTCTCGAGCCAACTATAATAAACATGATCCTTTAAGAGCCGAAACTATATCGAAAAAAAGTGCAAAGACACATCAGTTGGATCTCTGGCAGCTTGCATTAATTGCCAGAAAAAAGCTGCTCTCGTTTTAATAGCAGTATAGAGATCGAGCGAGAGAGAGAGAGAGAGAGAATACCTATATAACGCAGCAGAAAAGTCAGCAAGTTTTTGCGCCAAAGAAGAGAGATCCGCGGCGCGGGCCAAAACAAGCGCTTGGAATCCCGAGGCATCGGCTTCTCGGAGAAATTTTTCTCGTCTGCAGATCTCTGCAGGTATGTGATGCTGTGCTCTCTCTCTCTCTCTCTCTCGAGCAGGTCTGTACTGCTGCTGCTGGCCGCCACGACAGTGATGGACGTCCCCGAGCTTTGCTTCTCTATCACCGCGAACGCGGCGATGGCGGCGGTGTGGAGGTAGGCTCTCTTTGAGAAAAGCAAAGTAAAGGAAGAGCGAGAGAGAGAAAGAGAGAGAGGAAAGGACGAACCAGATTGTGTGCACGAGGTACATGTCAGACGTACTAACGACTCGCCGACGCGCGCACCGAGTGATGTTTTATTTAGTACTCGATCCTCCTGCTGCTTCTTCTTTCTCGTTATATTCGAGAATTTATAATATATTTTTTTTTAGATAAAAAAAAAGAGAAATAAATAAATCTGTGAGAGCGCATAAGCGAGAGTAGATTATATATTATATAGGAAAGGGCTGAGGAAGAAAAATGGGAGGAGCTCACTGCGCTTACGTTAGCAACTCGAGACCTATAACACAGAGAAGCCCCGACGACGACGAGGTGATGCCAGCTGGAAATGCAAATCCCCTTGGAGATATCCGCTGCAGCGGTAACTTACACCCCGTGAGAGACTCTTGCGTATATAGTTGGCCGAACGTGATGAGGCATTCGCGCTCCTTCGTTTCGGCCCGTAGTATATATGGATAAAATCTTATTGCCCAAGCGCCCGCTCGCGCTATTATATATAGGTATATACTATATGTATATACGAGAGACCTTAAATCAGCTGCGAGCGTCAACCGACGACGACGAGGAGCAACACCATTGTTAACGGCGATAAATTGCTCGACTTTAAGGGAGAGAGACTCGAGATTAAGTGTTTTAGAATGCATAAATCTAGGGGGGGATTATAAACGGAAGCTTATTATTTCGAGAGAGAAAATTTATTTCCTCTCAGATTATGTTAAACGCTTGGGTGTATATATAGATAATACTCTCTGCGCTAGCTGCGGTCAGTATATATATACAGCTAATTTTTTTTTCTTTTTGTTTTACGTACTGGTTTATGCTGATTATACCGCGTGTTTTCCAAACACCACTCCAATTATTTCGGAATACATTATACGCGCCAGTGTATAGTGTGTCCCTCTCGGTATACAGTATACATTTAAGGCTAATCAAGTATATATACACCCACTTTTTTTTTCTTCACAGCGTCAATTAAGCGGTAAGTGCAAATTATCATCGGCTGTCTCTATATTACCCCGGATTAGGAACTCCTCGAAAGCAGCACGAGCGAGTTGTTAAAAGTGCGTATATAATACGAAAGAGCTCCGATATATATATACGTGTATAGAGGAGAATATACATCTCAACAAGGAGCGCATTCCATCAGAGCCACTCGAATTTCCCGTCGTCGGAAAAGATCGGGTTTTTGCCTAGTTCCCGGTAATTAAATTACCGCAGAGGCGCGCGCGCGCGGGCAGAGGGAGAATATTGCGACGGTGCCAGGTAATTAGGTACCGCGAACGAGCTGCTCGTTCCTCGTATAAGTGTGCGCCATTACTCGACTCGCTGCTGCTGCTGCTGCTGTTGCTTCCGTATACGAGAATAGGCTATATAGTAAGACACGACGTGATTGTGATGTGACCACTTGAGTCTCCGCTATGCTCCTGCTGCTGCTGCTTCTGTGCGAAAGAGCTACTTGTAAGCATCGACAACGATCCTCAACACGAGCGAACGATGCACTTCATACTGCGTAACTAGGATTTCAAGACGAGCGATAAAAGCGAAAATTACGAGAGGCAGAGAACTGCCTGCTTGTTAAATTACTTGCGAGTAAATGCTGCGTGTTTAACTTCCTTTTCTTTTTCAGGACGTCTTTTCTGTGCTTGCTGAGAGAGCTATTTTTAGGAGTTGTTTGTTGCAGCTTTTTCGATGAAATTTTCGATTATCCTTGGCTGACTATTTTCTATGATGTAGGCTAGCTACAGGGAGTTTCAGTGTTTGGAGAAGGATTGAATGTGAAGTGCAGCTGTTTTTGATAATGCAGACTCAGTCTCTAAATCCTAAAAGTATTTCAGCTCGTCGTAGCGCTTGCGGTAAGTGAAAAAAAGTTAGCTTTTTTCATACATTAATTTACTGATGCTATTAAAATTATTTCAAGATTATTTTAATTCCTACTTACTCTCATCAGCTGTAATTATAAAACGAAAACACACATTACAAATAGTATCCTCTCGAGAAAATGTCAAATATTCAACTTCTTTTCAAGTGCCCTCCTTCATTCACCAACAATTTTTCACTATTTCTCTAAGTACACTACAAATTGGATAAACGCTCGATCGTGTGTCATTCACATCGCGCACAAGAGCATCAAAATCAAGGAAGAAAATCGCAGCGCGTAGATTGATCACAGAGAAGCAGTACAATTATACTTAAATCTCTTAATCTATGCCGCAACGCGAATGTAATCGTGGATTCTGTTGGTTGTTGCGCTTAATTATAGCTATGCCAATGTATTAACGTCTAAATGAGTAATTATCCTGTTCGCGTGCGTTGCGGCACGGAGAAAGAGAGAGAGAGGCGCACATCCGCGCGTATATGATGCTGTCGTAGATTAGACGAATGTATACCTGATATGTAGTGTATACATATATATACGAGCGAGAAGCTTGCGTCTTTATTAATAACGTCCGACGACATTGACCGATTCGAAAGCAGCGGGTAATTACCATTCGGAGGATCATTGCAACGGTATATATAATACGTCAGATGATGAATCCCGAGCTCGTGCAATTTTCGTATACCGTCTTGTACGCAGCTGATTACGAGCGCGCAGGTGCGCAACGAATTCAGAGATTCAACGGTAAGATAACTGATTTTTTTTTAATGACTCCATCAATTCTAAACTCACGTTTCCTCTTGGATTCAAATTATTTGCAAAAGCCGAATCCAAAACTCACCCACACCTGTGATAAGAAAAACGTATATAAACACACGGTAGCAGTATACACGCCAGAAGAGTTATTTAATGCGACGGCGAATCCCGGCCGTATCGTGCAAGTAGTAGTAGCAGCAGCAGCAGCGACAATTAAGTTTATAGTGCGTGCTAAGTGAAAAGCGTCGGCCGTATTTCTCGACGGCGCTGCACACGCGAGGATCCCCGTGGCGATCAGCACAGTAGCCGCTAATCATCGATTAGCCGAGGCTCGTTGCGTTAGCCGATCGTAAATCGTTATATATGCGTCTCTCTCTCTTCGAGTGTGTGTATACGTATATATACTTGCGCAGGAAAAATAGCCTTCCTTTCATTTATTATTCTTCATATAATGTTGTGTGATGGACGCGCTACGCTGACGCCTGCGCTGGAATATTATATAGCTGAGTAATTATACAGCGTACGCGAGTGAAGAGCTACTTCTGCTTTAGAAAAACAAAGACTTGTCACGATCGTTAATTTTCAGAGGATGTGTATAATTGCTGATTAAAGCTGGCTTTTATGCATTCGTAACGATCCGTTCTAAAAGGGAGGACCTTAATTTTTTATAGCTGCGTTGGTAATTGTAACTTAAAGCTTATAGTATGTTATCAGTCTCTAAAAAAGGGCGCGATATTTGAATTCCTAACCTCAAAAAAAATAACAACTACATCCCGTACATTCAACCATACAACAACAACAACAACAACACAAAAATGAACGAGAGAAACGATTGCTATTTTTGTATAATCCCATCGAGTCACGCCCCACGGAATACACACAACAATATAATCGCATCACTTTACGGAACAAAAGTTTCCGGAGAGCGATTATCGAACGCAGCGCGGTTCTGTATATTATTGCGTATATATATAGGGGGGAGTTGGTTGGTTGACTCTCGGTTCACGAGATAAGCGCAAGAGGGGATTCAAAATTCACAGCAGTAACGCTCGTTGAGGCAATAATTGTTTTGCCCGATGTGGAGGCGTAGCGATATAACCCAGGGATGAGCTGAGCAAATACCGCGTGGGAGATAACGGCCGAGAGCCCCAAATTAACCCTCTATTAATCCGACAAGGGTAACCAGGAACACACTGGCTCATGAATTATTATGGACTATACTCGCCGGCCCTTTATATCATATATATATATATTTACTTCCATTAAACGCCTACTATGCGTGTCGTTTATCAACTTATCGAGATCTATAAGCTTATGTATACGGATTTTACCGTTGGGAATTGAATTAGCGTAGATTTTGGGATCTCTCTTTTTTTTCTTCTTCAGAGGAAACAACTGTAAGCGAGGGATTACACTACTCGCGCTTTGCGTCGATCTATTCCCGATAAATCAGGAGCTAATCGATGAAATATTCCCAAAATATAAACGTAACTCTTCCGACTGTCGAATTATACCGATTTCTACTGGTAATATTAGAAAATAATAGTTTCCTTATTATTCAAAAAATTCGACATAATCCCCTTATAAATCTCGGTATATTTTCGCTTAATCTCAGAGACACAATAGTGAGGAAAAAACAATTTCGAGATTCGCGCGCGCGTGCACGAAGGTTCGGCATCTTTTTTACGGTCACGCCACACAGCAGAAAGTATAATGACGGACGTGTGGCCATCTCGCAGAGAATGCTCACAATATAAACACGGCAGAGGGAGAGATCAGGGAGCTATCTAATTACCGGGAATATAAATGAGCCGGCGAGAAAGCCTCAAAGATGTGGAGACGGCTATAATTTAAGCGGGCCCGCAGTCGCAGAGAGATGCTAAAAACACGGCGGCCGAAGCATTTTCTCACGTTTCCTGATCAGCGCGGGTATATGTATATGTGGAATACTTATATACGGCGCGTCTATGACACCAGTGTTCATAGTGATATTTCGCGGGTCTCGGTGTAATTGAAAGACGTTATTACTCTCAATTAAGTAATTTTTCCTTTCGATGTCGATGATTTTCCAGTTTTCGATCAACAAACACACGACACGACAAAAAGTAATGGCTACACCAGCAGTATATAAACATCCTGATTACAGCCATCAGTCATGTCATTACTCAGATCCCCGGCGACTAGCAATTAACTCCTATAGACGTTTTTCCTCACCACTCTTCGTATAATATACACATATACACTCTCTTGTGCGCGAAAAAGGGGGTCTAAATCAACACACTCGAATTTCAGTATAATTACACCTGTATATATACATCCTTGAGAGCGCATCAGACTCGAAAAGTCGTATCGCGTGTACTTATAAGCAACGTCGGCGCTCAGCAAAAGAGGGAGAGAAGAAGAAAGAGGAGCGCGCGCGCAGTGTAATAGGAACAAAAGGAGTAGTGGGCCTTAAAGGGTGGGGGGCGTTGGGCCAGGTCTCGCGAGGTGGCGCGCGCGGCGCCGACACACACACACACATACACACAGGGGCCCCGCGCGCACGTTCTTGGACCACCCAAGTCGAAAAAGTGCTATAGTATAGAGAAGAGCGCTGTGTGCGCAGCAGCACCAGCAGCTATCAGCTGCGGGATAAATGAGTCTTGCGGTGAGAGAGAGAAGATGCAGGGACTGTAGAGCTGTGCAGCATCGATTTATCGATGCCACTGGATGCGGCAGTCACGTTTCAAAGTAAGATGATCTGCGACGATGGTTCTTCTTCTTTTTTTTAAGAGAGAGAGAGAGAAAGGGCGATTCCTTGAAAATTGAGCGATTTTTATTGAGTGCAATTTCATGGATCTCAAGGATCGATGATTTATTTGAGAGGAGAATACCGGGAATGGGATTGCGAGCAAATTGCGCTCTCGCTTGCGCTCGTTTTCTTGTATAGTTAGCGACGGGCTTTTTTCGACTTTGGGCTTTGTTTGTTATAAGGTAAGAGCTTTTTTTTTCTTAATATTGCGAGAGTGTGATGAGATGGACCTGTCCGTCGGAAGGATTTCGGATACGTTGCTTTGTCTCTTGTATCGTCGACAAAATACTATTAACGGCTTTCTGTGTCAATTTCTTCGTAATAAACATAATCTTTTGCATTGGGAGTATATTTCAAGATCGTTTATTAAGGATTCTTGACAGAATTTTGGTAAATCTGTCATCCGATGGTATCCGACGGCCGAGCGCCGGGGTGAATTTCGGACACTGACGATAAATGGATGGCAATAAAAGTACTAAACTTTTATTTTATACTGAAAATATGTAACGCCACTCTAATTACCATTACTATTTTTAAAGTTTATCTTCCTTCTTTTAAACAATTACAATTTTAGCTCACGATTACCTTCCTCTATCCAAGGACCAGTATTCGGAACAGGATCTTTTGTTGCTAATTTTTAAATAATAAAAAGCGATTCTATAAACAGTAATCCTTTCAAAACCGTTCTACCCATACACATCCTAAACTTATACGCTAAATACTCAGCAACGTAAACAGCAGCACAGCCGCAATAGAATCTCCGTTAAATAGCATTCCAACCAATTACACGAAAACGTAAATCAGTTTATTAAACCGTAAACAATCATCTCCGAAAGAATTTCCGCATACTATAGACACAAGGCATACAATAAAGTATACTAAACTATCCTTATAAATCGGCGCCTCAAGTATGCAAGTGTGATTTATATAACATTTGTTCGGCTCGATCAAGCTTCCATTTTAGAAAGTCGATTTTAATCCTGAAGTGAAGAGAAAAAAAAGAAGTTTGCAGTATATACATATACGTGAGTACGTGTGCCCCCGGATGAGGTCAAGTGGTTCATGTTCTTGGCGCGGCGGAGACTAATTAATGCTGGAACGCGATATTCTCCTGCGGCTGCAGTAAGAGAGGTAGCCGCGGGTAACAAAATCAGGGACTCTCGGATGACCCTTTACTTTATACTTTCTTTCCTTTCCAGCCCCGACGACGACGTGTACATGCGGTTTCGCGAGAATGGCTATACGTGTGTGTGTGTGTGTCTACCCACTTACTCCCGCGAAGATTACGCTGCTGATGCTGCACTGATCCTTACGGATAATCGTAAAGTTTTATTTTGCTTGCACGATACTTCATTACCAGCTTCTTACACGGCTGCAATAGCTTCGTATAACAAGTCGCAATCAAACTTAATGTATATAAGGATTTATACCGAATATATTTATTATTTTAGTCAGTTGTTATAAAATCGCTGTGCTCATTTCCTTCTTTATACTATACTTACATTATAATAGAAAGCATATACTGCGGAGTCATTAAAAATGAATCACTGAATTTTTCCATCATATCTCACAGAAATCAAAGCTTACGAAATGTAGAGAGAGAGAAAACGTATATACATAGCAGTAATAGACTAGTTAGTTACAGCAATAAGCGTTTTTCCACGAATGCGAAGACTAATCGATATTGAAAGTCGATAAAATCAGTAATAAATTCGTTTATCACAAGCAACGGCCCCCGCGGCTATCTCACTTCTAATATTAAATCGCGCGATATATATCCATGCCAGGAAAAGAAAAAAGAAAAAAATTAAGCTCGCGCCGCGCGTCGGATGAAATTCCCAAGCGCTCCTGTGGCTACCGGTGCGCTGAAATACGATTATGGTGGAATCGCGTGATTAATACATGCGAGCTGCCGCCGCCGCCGCCGCCGTGTGGCTTCTCTCCCCCTTAAGAAAACGCGAAAGACATCGAGATATGCCGTAGATGCATATCCTTATAGCGATATGTATAATGCGGTGGCGAGAGATGCGGTTTTATGATTTTCGAATCAAGTGGAGCTTGGATTGTTGTATATTATATATTAAAATTTTTCTTATATTTCATACAGCATCGAATCGGTCTCTTCCGACGGATAGTTTCTTCATCTGATTCTCACATGAATTATTACAAAAAACACACCCGATTCGAACAGTATACAAATAAATTGAGCCATTCCATCAGCATCGTCCAAGAAATTCGAGTATATCTATACATATATATCGCACATTGCAAATATAGACTGCATCAACCGACACACACAGAGAAGAGAGATATTTCATTTGGTGTCTCGTCCACCTCTATACTATACAGAGACGAGAGCGGCAGATTCGGTTATCTCTGCTCCTGCAACGCTGCGAGGCTTGTCAGCCTTGAAAAGCTCGAGAGAGAGAGCTCGAATTCCTTGTATCCAGAAGGCGATTAGCAATACGTTTTAGCAGGTAGATTCTCTCTCCCAGCGTGCAGTAGGCTATCTCCTTGTTCGCTCCAATATACGCGGATAACAACTGTCATTATTTATTCGCGACTTTATATTGTACTTTTTTTATATATCTATACCCTCACCTTTTTCTCACGAGCCGATGTATACAACCGGCTATACGCTCATATTTTAATTCTATTTTGGAATATTATTTTCTTCGCTATGGAATTCATAATTTCTTCTTTTTTTTATGCACTTTCGTGGAATCCACTATAATAATTATTACATAGAATGTATACGCGGTATATATCAACGTAGGTATGTATATGCAAAGACTTAAAGTCGTCCACTTATAATACACCCACGAATTCCATCCGGGCGATCGCAAATCAGAAGTACGTCTCGAGGTTGAGCTCATTAAGTCGTTAAAATGCTAAATCGCTCGTAAATTCATCATCTGTCATCAATCATACGCCATCGCGTTTGAGACCCCCACTTTCTTGCAACTCTTTCTCTCTCTCTCTCTGATGCGCCGAGAGCAATATAACGATGTCCTGTTATGCGAATTAATGAGATCGACTGCATGCTTGCAAGTAATTTTTTTTTCGCGTCCTCTCGAAAGAATTATAAATCGCATGATGTGGGCAAAGGAATGTTTTCACTCGTACAATAATCGTACTCCGAAAAATTTAACGAAGTAACAAGCTTCATTGTTCTCCAAAAGAAGAAGAAGAAGAAGAAGCATATCATCATAACTTTATTCGTCGACGACGACGATAACAAGGCCCTGTGCACAGTATTATATATAGAGAAAGAAAAAGAAGTCAACGCTGACAGCACCAGCTCTTGATATTCCCATCGAGTCGCCGTGCAGGCTGATGTTTTCTCTTTCTCTCTTCCCCTACCCTATAGGTATACTACATACTCCGTCAGAGTCTGAAGGGCTGCACGAAGAGATACACGTCCTCGCGCAGCTTCCAACGCGCCGCCCATTTTTTTACTCGAGAGAAAGAGAAGACCGGTGCGAGCGCGGCGCGGTTTTCTGGATCGACCGCTTCGGGCACTATTATTAGACGGTCTGGCGAATGAGCGTACGCTCTGAAAGGGAGAGAGAGAAAAAGGAACACGCCTTTGCTCTCTCTCTCTCTCTCTGTCGCGAAATTCGGGGAACGAGAGAGAGCGCGGTGATATAAACATATACTTCTACATCCTAATTTAAAACGTAAGGTATATCTGTGTGTGCGAGTATTTAGGGATATTCAAATTTCCCGCCAAAAATTTCGTTTGTTACAATTGGACTGGGAAATAACGTTGGATCTATTATAATACAGACACGTGTGTGAGTTCTAGAAGTATAACCGCATATGTAGGGGTCTATAAGTAATTATTTTCCTTTGTGGGATGTGTGTGTATATATAGAAAGACACCATGTGGAGAGGGCTGGGCCACTTTGATCCCCGCTCATCGTGTATAGTATCCACATATACTAAATTAGGAGGGGCAAAATGGAGCCCATGCAGAGAGAGAGAAGTCTCTCATACATATCGATTCCATATATACCTAAGTATCCTCGAGAGAACTAAGGTGTCGATGCCAGTCGGACGCCGCAGAAAAAGTAATTTATATTTTTTTTTCTTCTTCTTTCCTCTCGGATCTCCTCCTTCATGGGAAGCTGACGAGCATCTGTTATAACGTTCCCTTATTGTTTGCATTGAATATAATACTATCCGTTTGGACACACGCCAAAAATATCTAAGGATATATAGATATACATCATAATTGCCAATTTCACGGAATACGCGTTATCTGTATACGTATATACTGATGTATCTCTCAAATAATAATTAAATCGTTTTTCCTCCCGAGCATAAATTTCAATGTTAATCAGCGGAAGTCTCGCGCGTCTCTATACATGAAATTCAACTCGACGTTATCTATATGTATAAGCATAAAATTAAGCCGACGAGAGCGCGAGCGCGCGTGTTTTTCGCTTTGAAAATTCAAAGAAGAAATTTCTCGCGTTGACGTCGGGCTTTTAATGACTTTTTCTCTGCATCAAGCAATCAGCCCTCGAGAGACTCGACGACTTCTCTCTCTCTTGCAATATAAGAACGCGCTCGAGGCGTGCAAGCAAATAAATTGCCTGTCAACTGGCACCGGGTCATTACGCTCTTCGCCCACGTGTGTATGTATAATACATATACACACGCACTATATAGTCTTGCGCAAGTGTCGCTTCGTTAACTCTCAATTTCGACGGAAAGAAACGAACGATATGAGACTTCGATCGTCGAGGCGAATATACACACTTTGCAAACAATCGGTTGTCGGGACGACTCTCGAGATTGATCTCTTGAGATTTCGCTCGTCGAGAAATAATAATGTAATCTGAATGAGTTATTGTGCGGCGACGAGGTTGTGTGCGTGTGTATGAAAAATTTTCAGATATTTCATTGTCTCTTTTTTTTTACTGCATATCATGGAGATACAGTTATAAAAGATGTGCTCGTATTATAATGAGACTATATATAATACGATCTCGTGAACGATGTATACGATGTATACCCGCATGTCGATGCGTCCGAGCGATAAATTAAAACACACACGCGCGCGATTATTGTAAACAAGCAATTTCGACGTGTATAATATAATAATATTGTTTTCCAGTAAAATTCCGCGATATTCTGATGTCGATCTCGGTGTATAGCGAAGAAAAAGAATAATAACCTAAGGACACAGATTTACGAGAAAAATTTACAACGAATTTTGGAGGGGCTTTCAGAAAATCCATAAAATATCGACGATATATAAATATTATAAACGATCTCCAATAAAAATCCAAACATTCATATCAGCGAGAACTCATCGAAGCTCGTAAATATTAAACGCGGCGACAGGATACAAAGCCGCGCATGCAAATAAGTACGTTTTTACACGTGACGTTTAAATCGGCATTCTTAATTACATATATGTATATACCACATCTCTTCGCTTCGTCATACACACACACAGACACGAATTTTTAACGGTCGGATTCCGGCCGTCGGCTATTCCGATCGCGATTGGAATGTAGAGAGGCGTATACATATATATATATATATATAGAAATTGGAAAAAAAGAAGCCGCCATACTTCGTCGCATAGCGCAGACGTCGTCGTGTTTCTCGCTTTGCGCGGCTCTTCTCTCTCGATGAAATTACCTCTGGGTCAAGAACGACAGTAAGAAATAATGGCTTTCACGCTGTATAGCTTCTCTCCGGAGAGTATATCTCCCCCTTCCCCTTATAGCCAACGGCCGAGATTAATTGAGCTGGCAACCAAAAATGGCGCCTCGACTGTACACCGAGAGAAGCGCAAGAAACAACGCGTATATATATGTATATAGTGTCTGTTGGTTTATATATATTGTATATACAGCAGAGGAGAGGATATATATATATAATTGCGTGTTCCGTACTTAAGCTGATTGCTTCTTTCTATTACACGGATTAGTTTTTAGGAAAATCGTAAATCTATCCGTCCTGCAGTATATCTTCTGATATTATCAGTTATTTTCATGAAAAGCAATCAAAAGTTGAATAATAATAATAATAATATAAAAAACAGACACACATCTCCTACATACGAGCGTGTAACACACGATAAAAGCATACTTGACGTCCATTTAGCATCAGAGAAGACGTGCAAACGACTGGCGAAAGAATCGGTACATAAGGTGATGCTACGGCAGTGCGAAGCAATGATTCGAGAGAGAGAGAGAGAGAGAGAGAGAGAGAGAGAGAGAGAGAGAGAGAGAAGCTGTCACCCGTATAGCCCAGTGATATTCCTGCAGCGTGTATATAGCGATGGAAATCGCAGCACGTCGGCGCGCGTCAACCTGTCAGGCTGTAACGATACTCGCCTACGTCTCTCTAAAGAGCCTCTCTGATCCTCGAGAGTGCGAATTGAAAATGAAGAAACAGAGTATACGTATGAGAGATACTCACTCTCTCGAGAGAGAGTTAGTTGCATGGCTATATATACATGTACAATGAACGGATTTAAATTGATTATATTTTTTACCGAGGATGATAACACCTGGTGTAAACGTTTTCCATTTATTTCGTCAGGACTGTCGGAAGAGTATTTCTATTTTTAGATTTTATTGTAGATGTGTATTGTAGAAAAATAAGCTGTAAAGATTGTAGAAATTGGAATTGACAATTCGTTTCAGAGACGGCGAAAACAATGAGTCGCATTAATATACGTATCAAACAGCTCAGCTATAATTACATCTCGCGATTGTCGAGTATACAATACCCGTGTCCAAAGCGAATCCAACACACATTTTCGTATCCCGTCGCGTAGACAGAAACAACGCGAATCGTGTATACGACGTTTGAAAAGCCCGCGCGTGGGTGTACTATACCCGCGGTGTGCTTTTTGACGAACGAGACAGGTGATTACGGCATTAGACTGCGAAAATTCGCTGTGGAGATATTATTTTTTTCTTCATTTACGAGTCGCTCGTAAAAAAAGACGCACGATCGCAACGCGAGAAAAATTCGCGAATTAAACGTGCGAAAGACGGCTGCGTTTCGAATAATAATGTTATGAATGCGCCGGACTCGACTCGTTAAATTATATTACACATAAAGCTGTAAAAGCAAAAGAGAGAGAGAAAGACTGGCGCCGTTGGGCGAAAACGTATTATCTGTATCGAACGGAGATGTTGAAATATTTATAAGGCACTTTATATTGTTACTACTTTTTTTTAATGCTCTCGTGAAAAATACCCTGTTATCTTGACGCTGTAAATATTCACACGAGCTTTCGACATTCCTTGCATATCTTCCGCAAAGCGAGAAAAAAAAATTTAAGTCAATCGTTATATTCAACGATTTGACTTTTTTTCTGTAGCCTTAAGGGGGTCTCGGGAGATTTTTCATCATTTTTGGGACTGTTTTACCGACAGTACAATGAGAAAACCATTGAAAACGCTTTTAATTATTGTTATATTGATACAATTAATAAATCGACCGCAAGTAAGTTTGCTTTAATATAACTATTCCGAGCACGATCGGTAAAACAGTACGGGACCCCCTTAAAAAATCCACAGCTATATACACAGTTGTACGGCTACACGGCTACTGTAATAAGCCTCGAAATAAAGACATTAAAAAAGGGCACATGACGAAACTCCGTGCGGCGTTTCAGTTTTCACGCTTTCCGAGTTCGCGGCCGATCCCTTTTTGCGCAGAGAACAAACTACTATATACAGTAAACGTCGTCGTGGTCCGCGCGTGGGCTAAAAGGCTTGGAGTGTATATATAAAGCGCGCTGCTGCTGCTGTCCATTAAATTCGTCATGGATCGTTACACCACGTAGATAACCGACAGGCCACAACTATTAAGCCACACTCCATTCATCGCACGAAACTGCGGCCTCGCGTATTGATACTTCAGCGCCAATTTATGATGGAATTTCATTCAATATATATACGCTAGACTCGTTGCCGTTGTTGCTGAACCGTCTCGCCATTTACACCTTGTAGTTGAATGTAAAACTTTTTGATTGCTCGATTGTTATGCCGCCACTTGGCGGGTTGTATATGTATATGGATATAGCACGCTTTGGATTTCTCGAGAGACGCTTTAGTCGTTTCCAGAACTACTTCTCTGTTTTCTTGACGCGCTTGTATTCCTGCACAGGCTCTTTCGATTTTTACAATGGGCTATTCTTGTTCTGATATGCGCAGACGTGCGAGACATATAAACTGTTATGCTGAAAGGTCAATCAAGCATGAATCCTGTTCTTTTTTACGATATTTATGATCTCTTTATAAAAATACGCCAGATTGGTTGTCTTTAAAAGATTCAAAAGTTTAACATTTTATTTAGCTAAAACGATTGTGATTATTTCCAACATTCTGACCTCAAAATTTACATTTGGCTAATATAAATATGAAACGAATGATAAATACTTGCAAATAGATTCCATCTCTCTTTATTAAAGAAAAAAAGGTGACTTTATAATATATTCAAAGTTCGAAATCTCAAAGAAAAACCAAAATACCTACAGACACAAAAATCCACCGTCGTGCGCATTTCTCACTCTCTGCGTGCCTCTTATGTATACATAAAAAATCGATGTCCTCTACGAAAGCACAATGCTAATGCGCCAGAATTACATGCGACGCAGCCGATCGTGAGCATCTTTGAAATTCAAAATAAGAAAGAACAGAGAGAAAGCTACGCCTCTCCGTCAAGCGCCGCAGGAAATTTCTTATTCAAACTCCCCGCGATATACTCGAGATATTAAAATGAATCGGATACTCGGAACTATCCCTCGCGTCTATAAGGACTCACAGATCAGCGTAAATAACTCGTCAGAGAGCAACACTTGACATGCGAGTAGACGCCCAAATCGACGCTTTATGGATAATACAGTATATCGCGTGTGCGCCACGAATATATATATAAGAGCCAAAACGCTTATCAATATGCATTATTCACTTCGTCTTTTATTCAATCCCAGCCAATGAGGAACTGAGCGTAGATATGCTCATCTGGTCGACACATCTACATTTTCATCGGCTGCACTGCACCAGGATAATATGGAGATGCTCTTTCTCTCTCTCTCTCTCTCTCTCTCTCTCTCTCTCTCTCTCTCTCTCTCTCTCTCGTGTACTGTCACTGGCACAATCTTTTCAATGCATATTATTCAAATGAAGTGTATACGTTCGCGAGGATATCGGCGATGGCACGGTTGAGATTTCATTGTAAGTTATTTCTTAATACGACGACTATTCAGTTATATTATACACACGGATTTTCAGAGGCCAATGGGTTATAATATGGCTGTATTGATGTAATTGGAGAAAATTGTACAGGCTTTATCGAGGGAATGATCGATCGTTTGAATTTTCTGTTATAATCTCGAAATGATTTGCCGTGATTTATTGGCTTCGGGAGATATTTAAGTTTTTATCCTCTATTATTACATTGTAATTTTGTACTAACACTTTTCAAAGCTCACACGATGTATGTATATACTGTATACTTATATACACTTTCTCATTACCTAAAGAGAGGATAATAGTCTCTATATTTAAACGTTTTTCTTTGCAAATACGTTTTGAGACGGGCTTATTAATTTTCAACAATACATATACACAGCAGAAGCAGTGAATGAAAGTATACCTGGGATAATAAGTTGGCGTGTCGTTTATCGTTGCCGAGTCTGCGCTTGATCAATGGACGTGCTGCCCTCGAGGAAAAAGTGGAAAATATCTTTTAACTTCTTCGAGGAGCTGCATATCGGCTTACCAAACGATTATCCTGAGTGTAAAACGCACGAAAGTTCGTGCAGATTGAAATATTAACGGCGCTCTACATCTTTTCGAGCAAAAACGGCGCGCTGATTTTGCCTTCATCGGTGAGATGAATGTGAAAAAATCGTTGATTGAAGTGAAAGTTTAGTGTCGATTAGCCTGCGTGATGACTGGAAAGCTTCGGTTTTTTTATTTAATTTAATTCCATTGGATGATGATTAGAGATTCCTTTAGAAAATGCAGTGTTTATGATGAGCGTATTTTTCAATCGTGTTTTACATTCTTTTTCCTGATGCTAAGAACAGCTATCTTGACCACAGCTGCTGTGGCTGGTCTTGTTCTTTGAACCTGAGTATAATTAAGATAATTATTATCCAGATTTTTTTGTATTATTATATAGAATGAGCGAATATTTATACCCTTTGAACATTGACAAACGACAAAATCTTTGCACTCCATAGCGTGGCTTTTAGGCTGACATCCATCAGACACTTCTTTTACATTTATATTTGGCTTTGATTTTTCTCTTTCTACATCATTAGTTCCAACTCCTTTATTCACTGCTTGGCTTGGATTTTTTGTATGCGATGACTTACTTTGACTGGGCGTTTCTTTTATTGTGACCTGTGTAGATTTTTATATTGCTTTGAAACTGCATTATTTATTCGTTAAGCTATTATACAAATAATAATATATAATACTTTGGTATTTTGCTCTTTTTTAGGAGTTTTATCTTTTGTTGCCTCGTTTTTAGAACTTGTAGTTTTATGCGCAGTTTTATTATCTTTATCAGAGTTTTTCTGTAAGGATAAAAAAATGTTAATATTTTAAAGACGTTTTAAATTAATTCTTGATTTAGCTTACATCTTTCGAGGCTCTACGGCCAAACTTTTTAAATAATCCACCCGACGGCTTTGTTTCTTGAGATTCCACTGCGGATACTGCTGCCTACACAAAACACAATAAATGCGCGTAATTTTTTACCAAACTCGCAATTTTTAACAACAAGAACCTTTTTATTTTCTTCTTGCACAGGTTTGCTTGTTACTACACTTTCATCCGACCCAATGGAGCGCGACGAGCGAATACTTTCATGCGATTTTGTATCGTAGTTCGGCAATGTTTCACTGCTTGTACAACATCCAATGTCAGAAAAAGATTTTTCCGTTGCAACCTACAAATAGATGCAGTGTATTATACTTAATTTATTCTGAATGACTCGACTTTTAAAGCCAATAGCACCTTTTCGTGCTTCAAAATTCCCGTGACCATCTTGCATTCGGTAAAGCTGTACTGGTAGTCGAGACTAACATTCGAACTACACGTGTTAACGGATTGATCTCTGACCACTTTTTTGAAGGACCTTTCGATAGCTATTTCTCTTCTAGTCTTCCGCGACCAAACACTCTAAAAAAATTAATAAATTTGAAAATCATGACTTTTTTAAAAATTATTTTTTCAAATCACGTAACTACCTTAAAATTTTTCCAAATCTTCTTGTACTTCTTCTTCTTCTTCTTGCAGGGATCTACGCACTTTGGGCTAACCGTACCCGTACACGCATCAACGTTCTTTCTACACCTAAATTTCATTCACAATAGAAAAAAAGCAACAAGTGTACAACACAAGCACGATCAATAATCCCTGCAACAAAAGCAATATTTGTCCCTCATACTTGATAGCTCGACTATTCGAGCAACAGGCAGCAGCAGCAGCCTCACTTTCCCTCGTGTCACAACAATTGCCGCAACAGGACTCGGGGACATTCTTCTTTTTAGCCTTGCAACTCGAGGATTCGGGAAATCGACAATGGCCCGAGGAAGGAGTTGTCCGACAATGAGTCGGTCTTCTCTCTTTGCCACAAGAAGCCGCCGCTACAGCACCGGAATTCCCTTTGCGACTTTTGATTTGACTGCTGCTACAACACGCCCCTTCGATCGACGATTCCGTGCTTGCGGACTGCAATTTGTCGTCGTCGCAAGTAAACGCTGATTCACACCGGCTATCCCTTTTCTTTCTTAACCTCTTGGGCCCTTTCGATCTTTCCCTAGTAATAATAGTCTTGCATCTGCAGTTCTTAGCGTGTCCCACTGTCGAGAGAAGAAATATTAATTTACATCATTTATCAGCCGAGTATATACCATCCAGACAAACCCCTTTTTCACTCTCGTGACAATGTCCTCGCTAATGGATGTTTTCACAAACAAATTTCCGTCTTAAGAAAATATTCAATAGCCTATTTTCTCAGACTTTCAAGGAAATATTATGATGCTTGTTTTCTAATGAATAAGGATATGTATATAATGTATCTTTTAGACTATTACTTATTGTGTGTATTATTATCGACGATGGCAGCGCTGCGACGAACAAGTTGGATAGTAACGAGAGCAGACGTTATCCCTTGAATATTCAGGAACGTTAGGTTGGGAAGTTGATGGTGATCTGGGCGCAGTGTGCTCGCGAAGGATTAAAAACGTTTTAGAGCCCATTTTTATGCCTTCGTGAGAACTCGGTGGTATGCTACGTGCGATTATGATTACTCTCTTATCGTTGTATTCATCCTGAGGGGAAAAAGCAATTTAGTTAAATACGTAATAATCGAAATGAATCTGATATTGAAAGAGGTTATTGCGAAAATTCTCTTAACCTGACCTCGTCGCTACTGCTTTTCTTCCACTTCCATTTTTGCTGTAATTTATCTAGCCAGTTTCTTAAAAATTTCGGGCTCTTGAAACTCACGATGAAAAATTTGATTTAAACTTTGTACATCGAAATGCTGTAAGCATGTTTATTTGTCGCGTTATGTCATGCGTGAACTCGGCTGACAAAAGTTATACAAGCAGAAGTGCGTCTAATTTGACAATAGTGTACTGTATAATGCAAATATCGCCGGCCGTCTCTGCATGAATTTGCCAATTTGCCATTTTTCTCTCACGCCGAAAGTTTCGAGGAAAACGAAATTTCCAACTCTTAACTTTCACATTTTTCCATCGGGTTTGCATTTCAACCCAATATTTCACGTCCCATTGTTTCGGCCACAATAATAAGCTCCCGCGAGGTTCGTACTCGAATATTTTGTAAACAGCCTTTTGAAAAATTTGAATAACTAGAGTCCTGTGGCCTATTATTTAATAGAAGAACAAAACCCCTATTGTCATGCTAACTTTTAATCTCTTCTCTTTAATGCACGCAAACAAACAGTTTTCGCATGAATTAACCTAAATTAGAAACCCCGTCTTTTGAAATATTGCACCTGATCGGACATTCCGTAGGCGCCAACCATCTACACAACAAAAACTCGTTCCACACACAGACAGAAAGTTTTTCATATATATATACTCGTTATCCAGCATATCTCTGAGTAGGCAGTTTACAAAGGGAACAAACAAAACAATTATAATCCCTTATTTTCCACGAAAGACAATTTGAGAGAAATGTCGCGTAGATATATAAAAACGAGGAGTAGATTCCTCTCAGTAGGCGCCATGTTTCTTACGAGCTTTCGCGAAACTCTGATGCAGAAAAATTTTTCCCTCCGCGAGGCTTTTTAACAATTTCATCGCGTGTCCCGTGGAATGCAGTATAGCTTTGTAATCATTTCAAAAGAATCTCTTGGCCGTTAGATAGCTTCATATACCATATATCCGAGGAAAAACGCCCTTCCGTATACAGGCCGACGAGTAATTATTCAGCTTTTTATTATAGCCGCTGATGCGGCTGCTGCTGCAATTTCACGCGAACTCGTCTAGAACAAAACACACACGTGAGCTGTATATACGACTTTCAATTTGCAGAGGATTGTGTATATTACTATTTATACCTACCTTTGTTAAGAGCAAAACCAACAGCTATATAATTATTATATTCTCGAAAAGCATATATTGTTTGCGCATAATTGACTGAACTCATCACAGGCATATCAATAAAGTTTTATTACCGTCGACAATCGATCGCGACTACATTATCATAATTAAGCGCGTAGTATAATATAGTCTCTCGCGTTTATTAAGAAACTAAAAAGTGATTCATGCGCCTCTTTCTCAACGAGCTGACAATGCCGTGGCGAAAATATATATCCCACTCGTGCGCTTGACGCAACTATATAACAACGTCGTCGTCGCTTCATATGCAAATTTTCGTCTCTTATTATTCACTCAGCCGCAATGTATCTTCAGATTCATCAGGCAGCTCCAGAATATCAACTTTATCCTGTTTTGCACTTGAACGACCTGATTTCGGTGAAGCCTTTTCCATTTGAATGATTTTTCCTGTGGTGACAATCTCGTTGACTTTTCATTGTATACTACAAGTCGTATATACGACTACAAATTTCTCGATTCATTATCCACCGCTGTGGCTTTGCGGTAGAGCGGAAAATTCAAAAAAAAAAGAAGAAAGAAACGACGCGTCGATGCGTCTTTTTACAAGCATCAGACCGCGTTATAGTCTTCCGGTGCATCGAGTCACGAAAGAGATTACAAATTCGGACGACTCCACACACAGAGAATGTGTTTTGTACCTATATAACACTATACTACACAGGGCTATTGTTTGCACTGCCGCGTCGTCTTCTCTCCTGCATCTGCGGTTTTTTCTTCCGAGATCGTAAATTGCGGAGGAAGTTCCTCGTAAAAACGTATCCGGCCTCGGCCTCATTGTCTGTGTGTATGTGTATTATCAGAAAATTACCATCTTCGCCATTGTTGTATAAGGGCTTTAAAACTAAAAAAAAAGTTATATAGCTGTATACGCGTATAGGTGTATAAAAATTTGCATTAGAGAATCGAAGAACTGGGTGGCCCTGCACGCACATAACAATAAGTATAACTTGACCATTATGTGTATTGTAATATAGCACAGCACTCGATGCTGAGAGTTATAATCGCCTAATTGTACAAATTGTGACAGACTCTCACCGAGTGTAGTCATAATAGAAACGACGACGAAAAAAAGCTCGGAAAGAAATAAATATTGCAATTGTGTCTGCAGACTCAATCGACCCATTCTCATCGCCCCTCAAGAATGCGCTCTGCACTTACACGATTAACAATAAAGCTCCTCAAACACAATCACAACCCCCGCTTGCAACCGATCCATAAATCCTCATCGTTTTTCCCGACCACACACGCGAGAAAACTCCATCTCCAAAAAAAAAAACGCTCACACATACGTGCCAGAAGTCAGAAAGAGAGAGAGAGAGAGTGGCCTTGCCGAAAGTTCTCTCTTATAGAAATCGGCACAGCTGAAAGCGAGAGAGCTGCTGCTGCAGCAGCAGTGAACCATTTGTCGCGATCGACAGGTCAAGTCAGGTAGTATAGCTCTCTCGTCGTGGGCGACCTTTTTTCTGACAAAAGGAGCCCGCAGCTCGGCCGCAAAGTCAAAATAAAGTAATTGTTAGGGCTTTGAGCCGCCGCTTTTCCTTCTCTACGCGTGTGTATATATAATATTGGAGGAGAGTCGAGGCAAAGTTGGGGAAATATTTTGAAGGCTGTGGTAATGAAGCGGCCGCGTTGAAATTATAGCTGAGAGGAGGAGGGCTTTTTCTTCTTCTTCTTCTTCTTGGGCTGAAATATACGCTTCGTTATATGAGTATGCGCTTGGATATTTTCTCAGGTAGACCGCAGCGGCGGCGGAGCTTCTTTTCTTGAGGTGTATATAGAAGCTTTGTGTCGTTGTGACACGACGCTTTGGGTTATGTTTATGTTTACGCTTGTTTGCGACAGGTTGAACGAATCGACTTGGAGGCTTTGTAGTGTGTGTTGCGTACGTTACGACTTTTTTTTGTTTGTTATTGATAAAATTTAATTAGCTAACTATTCTGCTAAAAATGGTCTATATAAAGAAATTTCGAATATCAAAATTTGATAATAATTAATATAACGGTTTAAAAGCTTGCTAAAAAATAAAATAGCTATACGAAGCAAGGCTACGACACTTAACTTTCGATTCAGGATGTATTCGTCCTGGTTTCTTATACGTTTTACACAAAAGTCACAAAGAGGCTTACGGGGATAACGCAAATCCTTCTGTCGGGAAACGCTCGCGCTCGCGCGTCACAAAGGAAATTTCGTTCAAACGTACCGCCTGACTTGCTCAGACCAAGAAGTGTAATATCGCCTTGAAATCTTCGAGGCTTCTTTTTTTTACGACTTTTTCGTTCCCAGGCTTTCGAACACGGACAAACTCAAAGGAAGATTCATTTTTTACTCGCCCTCTCTATGTCTGTGATGGCGGTGGCGGCGAAAATATGGTATAGATGCGCGCTTGCAGATAATTGAATATTTGAAAGTCATTTTCTTGTGTATCTATATATATGCACGAATTTTGATGGTGTCCATTAGCTTTGGATGTAACATCTATTAGCATATTAGTGTTTGTTATTGTGAAAGGACTGACAGGAGATCCTCCATTATTCTTGTGGAGTAGAGTATTTTAGGACTTGAAGAATAGATTCATTTTTCTTGAGGGTGAAAAATGAAATATCACGTGCTTTTTTAATAGTAGCGGACGCAATGACATTAAAAGCATTTTTTATTATAAGAATATAAACACTTCCTTATATCGACAATAATAAGTCTGCTTTAACATAGTATTTTAAACAAAACGCCATCCAGCAGTATCTTCTATACTCATTATTTCCTACAAAGAGAATATACTCGCCACGCATATTAACCTGCAACGCGAATTAATACCCTCCAATATATGAAACCCATCATTGCACTAAGTACACCACCATCTCTCCCACCCAAAAAAAATCACAAACCCTCATGGAAGCTTTGTGTATTGATACGTTTCAAATATCCCTTTAAAATCCCCTTCCACCTAAATTCCCATGATCGATTCTCTCTCAAGATCGAATGATCCGATGTCCTGTACCTATAGGTATATATGCACGCGATCGGTTGAGGTCGTCCTCGCGAACCCGAGCCGGTAATCGTTGGTAGCACACACAGAGCCTCGATCACTATATATATACTATCCCATCAGGTCGTGAGTAGCGTGAGAGAGAGATTGACGCTCTCGATGTGTGCCGATCGCGTCCGCTAATCGCCTTAGCCTCTGCGATCTTCGGCCACACGTGCTTGGCTGCAGCAGTATATAACAGAGAGAACGCGATCCACACCTGGGTGGGCCTCTCAATCCCCCTTTCGTCCTTAAAATTATGCAGAGGCTCTGCTCTCGATTGTCTTCTCTCTTTCTCTGCAAAAAAGTTGGAAGAGAGAGAGAGAGAAGAAAAATTCGAATGCTCTGCAACGCCGAGAATGCTGCTGCCGGATTATACGTATTCTTCTTCCTTTTTTACCTCTTCCTCTCTCTCTCTCTTGAGTGTTATATATATATACAGTCTAGCTCGTGCGTGTCCCTTTGCTTCCGTGACTTTCAGGGATTATTCCGGGAAGCTCGATGGGAATGTATAAGGGCTCATCCTCACTGACTTTGTATAATATGGCGCTGCATCACTTTGTTGCTACTGCTACTGCTGTAATTTCGATGGGGTGTACGTGTCGCGGCTTTTGTGGCTGTATGCTAACGATCCTCTGCTTTAGAAATGACAGACCGCAGTGATTATGCTGCTGTAGAGGAAAAAAGAAATCTGTTCGATTTTTCGGTATTCACTTGTATGTGTATAATATATAGGCATGAGAATTATTATTATATTCTCTCTTTCCTGAGAGAGCAGCTTTCGATGCCTTGTTTTCGCGGATAATGGAACTGTTTGGACCGTATGCCGGTCTATAGAATAAGCTTGTTACCACTTTTTTTCTCTCGGTCTCGATGATGAATGAGAGTGATTGAATAAGGCTCGTTTTGTGTTCTTGAAAACGAGGATATACTTATTCTATGGATACAATTATTTTGAGAAACGGCTTTTCTATTATGCAAATTTCGATAACAGGCTATCTCAGCATAAATTATTCCTGACGTTCTTGCTCTATTAATCAACCAATAATTAAAGTTCGAATTAGTGCAGTGTAGGTTCACTTGACGTATATGATAACAACTCTGTGTACATCTGATAAAGGCAGGATAATTTTTAATCAAATTCAAGAGTCAAGTCTGAAAACACTTGTACAACGTAAGCTCACAAAAGCCAAGAAAATAAAAGAAACTGTGAAATTTGTCACAGTCACCGAGGAAAGAGTTACGCTTCTTTTTTTTATCTCTCGTTGACTTAAATATACGGGGAAGAAAGAGAATAAGAAGGCAAGAAATTCTCATCGAGTGACTTATGCAAACTAAGAATTGTTCACCGGTTCCACAGCAATCATCATCATCATCATCATTTACGCTGATTACCATTTCAACCATGAATGCTGCACTTTCATTCAAAAAGTCCATATCCGGTCGGCTCTCACGTTGTATATTTAATTCAAAAGCGATGATCCATTTCATCAATTTTATCAGACACACAGCGTATACATTTACACATAAATCGTCACATGATCATCAGTCATTCCCTTGAAGAAACTCGACACAAAGTAGGTATATAAACACACACACACAAACATTCCACCTCAAGATCTCCAGCGATAAGAATATATCCGTCGCGCGCCGCAACAAATTTCCTCTAGGGATCACAGAACTTTAACTCCGCGTATACATAACACCTGCGCAGAGTCTGTCTGTCTGTCATTTTTCAGAGAGAGTTTTCGCCCTCCAGCTGTCACGAAGAGAGAGAGAGATGCGCGAGTGTCCAACTGACGTCGTGACACCTTGCGCCTGACCTTGAGTAAATATATACATTACATATTGCACTTGTTGTCCGATGGTGAGGACAAGTCTCACCGCGAATTATCACGATGCTTACGTTTATGTAAATTGGCGGGAAATTCAAAATTTATAAAAAGTATATATAGAGATAATAATCTCATCGTGATGCCGACAGAGTCAAAGGGCATGATAGGGGAAAGCCGCGTGTGCTTCTATATATATATATATGTAAGTCTGAAGGGTGGCTACAGGACCACCCTGCGGGAGCGAAAGTGCGGCGCGTTTTATGTTGACCGTAAGCAAAAGGCATAGATCACCTGGGTGTCGCTGTGTTTACCGCAAACGTCCAAACAAGCTTCGTCCTCCGGATCTATTAGGGCTTATACCCGTGGCGTAGAGTCGCATCAGCCTCTCTTTTTCAAAAGCTATACCTGCGTGCGCCCTTTGTAACCGATAGAGAGCGCACGCCATTGATGTTTTACCGACGCGGGGCGTGCCACTCTCTCTCTCTCTACCTTTATATTAGTCGATCGAACGATTCAGTTCACATCGAGAGATCGGTGAGAATATGCAAGAAAGTTTTGAGATCGCGATATTACGAGGAGAGTAATTTTTCTTTTTTATTAAATTTGAAAATCGACCATTGATATACATGAATAATCTATTAAAAACAGCCAGATCGTATCGAACGCATATTATACAGAGGAGCTAGTATAGGTAAGTATATCCATTGGTCCATTGAAATTCTTATCCGTCGTCATCGAATA
The DNA here is from genome assembly GCA_900474305.1 of Cecidostiba fungosa. Classification (NCBI taxonomy): domain Eukaryota; kingdom Metazoa; phylum Arthropoda; class Insecta; order Hymenoptera; family Pteromalidae; genus Cecidostiba; species Cecidostiba fungosa. The sequence continues at coordinate 91,480 of UCOJ01000057.1, read as the reverse complement.
AATGATAGCCCGCTCTGCAATAAAATAGGAAAATATATGGACTTTTAAAAGCTTCTAAACGACAAACAGATCCTGTAACGATATACACACAGGTGGACAAAAGCCATATAGCATCACAGCAGCCTCTCCCTCGTCAATTGTCAAATCCACATTTTTTCCCTTTGAATCTAACCGTAAGCTCTATACAGGTATATATAATATACAAGCGCCTCTTCTCTCTCTCTCTCTCTCTCTCTCTCTCTCTCTCTCTCAAGCCACAAAGTCATCCCGACCGATGGTATCTAAGCCAAGAAACAGCGCGACATCTTCGCCTTGATCCGCCGACTCTTTCTCTCTTTGACCTCCGGAGTCCCACACATTTATATACATGCTGTATAACTCAGGGCCCACCTAGCACTCTTTTCTCACGTCTCGCCGCGCTAAATGATTCAACGCCGCACGCATTCTCGAGATTCTGCCCTCGATAATCCCGAGAATTATCGTTATTATAATATCTCGGCGAAACTACGCGTTTTTCCGCGCTGAATTTCTCTCTATATGACATACATCAGGTATATAGAACGAGTAGCCGCAAGAGATAAAGCTAAGAAGAAAAAGTGTCTCTAAAAAGGCATGACACAATATCCTTGGCGGCGGCGGCGGCTCTAAACGTTTTTCTCCGTTCCATTAGGGGACAGGTCAGTTATATGTATGTATATATATATATATATGCTGTGCACTTCGGGGTTGCCGGTACGGATAAGAGAGGCTACTCACGAGCTTATCTCGGGCAATAAAGTTTTTACCTACCGACGCGCCATATCGCGCCTCGTTATATTACCGACGACGACGAGGCGACTCTCTCGTTTATATATTATATGAACACCGCCGCCGCCGCCGACGAGATATAGCTTTTGGGTTTATATTGGAATTCTTGCGGCTACTCGACTCTGCGGCGACAAGTCGATCTTGTTTATTATATTTATGCACGAGAGAATTGAGAAAGTTTTCGATTGAAACGTTCGGTTATATTTTTCCGAATTTTTTTCGATGCAGGATGTATCTGAATTTTTAATACACTGTGTATAATTGAATTTCACCGTTAGAAGCTTGAGAAAGAGGTTGCTTTTTTTATTCATTGGTTAAACGTGTTGTTGATGAAATTCGTGTGAATATTTATGGATTTTGTAGGACGTTAATGGCGCTTGATTAAAATTATAATGAAATTTAAGAAACTCGAATAAAGCTATTTCAGACGTCAAGCTATAGTGTTTCTCAGATAAATCAATTGACGCACGAAAAAAAAAAAACTTTCGTAAAAAAAAAATAACACTGCGATCGCTCAATCATACGTATATAATTTACTTCTTATCATTGCACCATTCGACACGCAGTCGTTCTCGATTGTTACGTTCGAAATTCGAGATAACTCCTCGATAATATCTCTAATAATTACGCACAATATCATTCTCGCGTGTTCCGAATAAAAAACGTATATATCTCACAGAAAGCTACGAGACTTGTGTCAGGAATATATAGCACAGCACAAGCTATAGATAAAGAGAAAAGAGAGCAGTAGAGTGTAAGCTATGTATTCATTACACACACACGGAGGGGCGGTCTCCGGACGATTAGCTGTTTGGTTACGCCCTGGTATATGTATGTGTGTAGGAGAGATGGAGGCATCCTCGAGCTACTCTTTTCACTTTCGCGGGAATTAAATCGTATTATATATTATGCTGAGAGAGAGAGAGAGAGAGAGAGAGAGAGAGAGAGAGAGAGAGAGAGAGAGAGATTGTGTTGTGCGTGTGATAATGGTACTTGGATCGACGACGACGAGTCGCTGATTGTTTGCTCAGACAATAGGCGCGTGCGAGGAGAGACGATCGATTGCTTATACGAGAGCGACGGAATGTTTGTGCGTACGAGGAATTTTAATTGGGGAATTATATACTGCCAGTGTGTGTTTTTCTTTTTTTTTTGTTTCGTGCGATTTGCATTTTTATCGAGGTGTGCGATGTAGCGAGTAATCGATTTTTGACGATAATCAATTACAAAAATTTTCTGATGCCATTATATCAAACTTTTGTAATAATAAATAAAATCAGAAAATTACAAGACACACGACAATAGCCAACCTTTCACCGACTCGGTGTATATAATCGTCCGACGGCAAAGAAAGTCCACGACTCGAAAACACATGGCCAGTAGAGCGCAGCACCGACTAGACACTCGCAGCATATATATACGTATCGAAGAGGCGACCGCCGCCGCCGCGCACATATGCGACAGCAGCTGCCGTCGGACAGCAGTACAGCCCATAGGGGGAGGAGAACGAAGCCGATCGGATAAGCTGCTTCGGCGAGAGGAAAAAAAGAGAAGAAACGCCTGCATATATGCGATATTCCCACGCGACATAATGCCTCTCTCTCTCTCTCGCACATATATATATATACATACACGAGAGCCCATCCCCCTTTGCGAGGTATAGACACCTCGTGTGTGTGTGTATATACCGCTGATGCATTAGCTATTTTACCCAAAGTCGAGATTTATAATGCTCTCTTATATATGTATGCATGTGCTATAGAGGGACAGAGAAAACTGCGCGAGTGCGGTATATTCGCGCGAAGGGGATCGCACTTTGCTTATATATATATATATATATATAGGTATACCTCACTGCAGGTATATATATATTGATGTTGGCGCGCGTTGTGAATTATGGCGGCAATTTCGAGAGTTCTCGCCGCGGCTAATATTCAATTCTTCGTGGTTATAACACGCTCTCGTTTTAAAACCGTGTATGTACGTGTGTGTGTATAGCTCGTTATTTAAAAAAAAGAATTTCAAAAATAATCTAACCGCTGCTATGTGTATATATATATATATATATACAATTTTATTCAGCGTCGATCTATCACACAGAGGTGAAAAATAAAAATCATCATCACCGCGCAACTTGTCGACAATTAATAATCCCGAAAAGGACATCACATCACACACAAGTGAGAGTAGAGGACCTGTTCTGTTTGACCAAGTGTCTCATCTCCCGAGCGACAGGCCGGACGAGAAAAAAAAAGGAGAGTTAGAGAAAGAAAGAAACTCGCGCTGATGCAGCCTCGAGAAAAATCGCTGGCTCTCGTTCGTAATTGCTTTTTCGGTGATGTGTTCTCTGACCACCTAAGTCGCGCCGCAGGATGATGCAGCTGAGAGATATAATGGCGCCCGTTTGTCAAAACACGTCAAAACACTATACTCGCGCTCGCGCGCGTCTGGATACAGACGAAAACAGCCGGTCACGCCCCACGCGCTCCTCTTGTATTAATTCTCTCCTTCTTCTTCTTCTTCTTCTCCTGCTCTCCCTAATTCTTTTTTTACGATTCTCCACCTTTTGTCTCTATATACTATATACATATAGGTATATACCCTTTCTTTTTTTTAAGCGTCGTAGGTTTGTTAGCCGTCATTTCCATCCTCTCCGTAAAGTCTCACTATAATACTAGTCTCACCCTGTGCACAAAGAAATTACACGGAAACATTACCTCTCTCTCTCTCTCTCTCTCTCTTTCGTGAACGCACACCTTGCCGAGTCACTCGGCAAACATCAGTCTCGACGGTCCATTTATACCCCCCCTTAAAAGCGTCGACGTCATCGTTTGGACAGATATCGATACCTCCGATATAAATCGGCTCTCTAATATACTGTGTAATAGATTATGTGATACGTATACGTGTTTCTCGAAATTCTCGCTCGAAAATTACATTATATGTATACCGGACGCGCCGTTATCGCGAGGCTCGTTATTAGGTGCGACTACTATAGATATCGCGTGGCTGCAGCGCACACAAGTATAATGGCCGGCGCTCACGTGACGTGTGTCTCCCTGATGTCTATTATATATGTATAGGGGTAGATATAGAATAAATTACGATAAGCGAACTATCGCTTTATTATCCGGTGCAATAATAAAATCGATAATTTATCGCTCAATCGAAAATTCCGCTCGTATTATACATGTATATATATATTTCACGATCGTTCGTTCGTTCGTTCGTTATTATTTCGCGACCGGCAAAAACCGATGAAGATAACAACACACGAAGAAGAAGAAGAAGAAGAAGGAGCGGCAGGAAAATAAGAGAGTCTCGAGAGGCTCGCGAGAGAAATGGCGGGTTGTTTTTGCGCGAAAAAGAATAAGTCTGCAGCAGCAGCGCACGGGGAAAGAATGGAAGGCGAGGTAATCGATACGCTAACGAGCTGCTGCTGCTGCTGCTGCTGTAGCCGAGGTTATGGCGCGTCGCGGCTTTGGCACGAACGTCGAGCTCTTATCGCGTGCTGAGGATCGAGAGGATAATTAAAGCCTCGATCGCCACAGAGAGAGAGAGAACCGTGTAATGATTAGAGGAGAGAAACTCACTCTCTCTCTCTACTCGATAGAGAGGATTAATAATAAGCAATATGTATAGCCTCGTCGTATATATACCGATTTAATTATCACGTCGAGATCGGTGACACTTAAGAACCGGCGATTATACCGATCTTTCCACACGGTTAATTTGTTAAAATTACGGAAACCGGTATCCACGTGTGTGTAAAGTTTACTTACGGAATTACGGTTGCCAGAGAAAGTCATTAATCGAAACGATCGGCAAGCTAGCCGATTTTTTTTGGTTATACTATAAGCCGAAAACCGCATCAGCGGGAACATTATTTGCGGCTGACGGCGAGAACAATTTCATGCCATTATTCGCCCTATGCATCTGGCTGTATATAATACACGTTCCATCTGGCGAGTATATATATTTGACATGACGAATGTGTCTCTGTGCGGTAGAACAGACAATGCTCATCTCTCTTTCGAGCCGAAAACACGATGTAGGGAATAAACGTGTAACAAAGTGAGATACAAAAGCTGCGAAATAAAGTCTAGAGAGAGAAGAAGGGAATATAGAGGTGGGGTCTATGTAGACCGTATTTACGTGGTGTGTACACCCTTAAACGTTTGATTTTGTTGTCGCCTTTACAATACTCAATTATGAGCCGCCGCAGCGTGAACATCTGCCTCTATATATATAACAGGACACCCTACTCTCCTTATTAACGTACGAAAACTACGTCTATTTATACCCCTCGAGCTCATCGCTCAATTTTTTCCCTCGATATTACTTGTTATACAACTGCGGTTCATTTTTTCTTATACAATATTATATAACTTTCCCGAAAAACTTGATAATACCTAATACAAGCTACTTATACAAATCTGCATGAAACTACACCTGACGCGATATACATCATTGTTCCTCTCGTGATGTGGCGATTCTGTTTCCCCGCGATATAATAGTGCCATATATATTCCCGGTGCGAGCGGCGATTTGAATAAAACGGGCCGACTCCATACATCCCGCTCTCTCGGTGGCATTAAGTAAGCTGCATGATCGCAGTTATATAGCCCGGTATATGCACCAATCCTATTCATCCTTCGCACTTAACACGTATATGTATATACGCAACAAAGACTATCCGAACGCCGGACTCTATCAGGACGTAGGATCAACTATATATACGCCCGGCAACGAGCTTGTGCCTGCGCGCATGCGGTCAACTTTCTGCCCGCCTTCTTATATATATATGTGTGTGTGTATGTATACTTATATATAATATACAGTGCAGTATAAGCGCGGGATATATCTGCGCTATCGCCGGTGGGATGAAATAAATTTAGTCAAATGGCGGGGCTTAATAACGTGAGAAAATCATTTCCTATCTCGGCTGTGCGTATATAAATATTTTTTCATTTTTTTATACTCTGTTTATACGTTATGGTTTTGATGAAATCGTTATTAACTATACTGATGCGGCCGCTGAAGAAAGCGCGAAATTTAAAAGTGTATTAGATCGTCGTTCGAAAATTCAAAATTGCTTTATCCATACGTATAAAGTTATATTAATTATACAATATATTACAAAACTTCATTACTACCGATCGATAAGTATACATCGAATCGCAATAATCCTCGGCAATTTTCCAAAAGCCGCTCAAGCTTCAGGAGTCAATACACCTCAGCCTCACACTCTTATCTTCTCTCTTTCCAACGTACATACCGACCATATTATACCTTACTCTCTCGCTCTCTCGGACTCAACGATTTATTCCCCGATAGGTCTCGGCGCAACACATCCCCTCGAGCTATATACAGCGATTACTCTTCCATTGGCGGCTGCTGCAGCACCCAAAAGAGATAAAACCGAAAAAAAGGCCCAGAGAAAGAGAGAGGAGAGAGAGAGTCCGTGCAAGTGATGATCCTATAACAAACTCAATCCCGAGGTTCTCTCTCTCTTGCCGTAAGAGCTTCATTTAGTCCTTCTTCTCTTTGCGTGCATGCGCGCGCGTCAGAGGAAAAAGAGCATCTCCGAAGAAGATCGGATTTGATGAACCGATCGTTCCTTTGGGGGTTATAATTACCATCGGCTTCGAGAGAGATCTCGCTTCGAACCAGTTCTCTTCCGCCGGCTATATATGCCTGTATATATAGAGAGAGAGAGAGATACACGATGCTCTCTTGCTTCGAATAATATCGGTTATACAGCTGTCTAATGCTTTTTTCTTGTGTACGTGAACGTTTCCATGCGAGAGCCTGCAATAACTCCGTTAATCAAATTTTTTTAGGGGCTTCACTTACCGGACCACGTTTTTTCGACTCTTTAGGACATTTCAAATTGAATATCTTGTACTTTAATTATTGAGCAAAATGACTATTTTTCATTGATTTTACTCATAAGAGAACTTAAACTGGCTGGCAAAAAAGTGTGCCACTCTTTCGTATTCATAATGTTGTAAGGGCCACAAAAACACGGTCCCCTAAACATTTTTCTTTCACGCGTGGAAATGCTCATATAAATAGTTTTTTTTTAAGACAGAGAGAGAGAGAGAGAAAGCTCAATTAATATACGAATTACAAACGAAAATTAAACACACGCGCTCGAAAAATCCAATCAACGAGAGCGAAGTATAACCTCTTTTTCTCTCTTTCTCTCTCTCAGCTTTCTCTTCTTTTTATATTCCTCTGCAGTGCCTCTCTCGGTTCGTCCCCCCCTTATATACCTATATCGCTCCGTCCTCTTTTTACCGCATCAGCTATACACGAGGCGAACATGGCCGCATGCCTCCTGACACGGGCCCAAACAATGGCGGATACAAGGGGGCCCTTTTCTTGCAGCCGGTCGTCTCTCTCGTATATATATTATTTTCAGTCGAGGGGAAGAACGAACAGAACCTTTTTCGAGAGAGAGAGAGAGCTTATTTAGAGATGACAATCGCACTGCTGCTGTATATATACACTCTTTACTGCTGATGTTGATATGGAGAGCAATTAGTGCGGAAAAGTTGCATAACTGCATCGGTATAATGTTTTTTTTTTCAGGAAAATAAATGATACATCTAAGAAGAGCCGGAGATAGAAAGAGTCTAATTATACATTCGCTCGCATAAACGCATCAGGGAGGATAATTACACGTGAGTTAAGCGCAAGATTGATAAAACAATTATACCTGCAAATGTATAATAAGAAACGACAGCAGCAGCAGCAGCAGAAGCAGTGGGAGGATGAAACGGCTGTAACGAGATAATGACAGGTAAAAGTACAAACAGCTTCGATATTTATGCACACGTCGCATTACTCTTTCGATAAGATCGTTATAACTCAGCTGGCGTCACGCGATAGTCAAATACATATATCTCTCTCTTTCTGACTCTACGCTTTGATTATTCATCGTATAGACTACTATACTACTTCGGAAAATCAATAGCCCCTTCTTTGCAACGAAAAAAAAAAGAAAAAAAAATGCATGCGCACTATTAATCCCAGCGCGGATCTGCCGCGAGCGCGCGCGCTCAGAGTTTGATTTATCTCGCGGGCCGCTTCTCACGCGAGCGCGATAACTCACGTCCCTTAATTTCTATTTTTCACCGGCCGTTATATACCACCGCCGCAAAATCCTTTTTTACCGTTTGCGTGTGTTGCCTGCAACGCGCGGCTCTGTATGTAATCTGCACGAATTGATGGCCAACGACGACGACAACGACGACGAGCATCAGGACGTCTACCCTGTGGAGAGCTTCTTTTCAGCGAGAGAGAGAGAGAGAGATTGAGTGGACCGGATTTTGGACGCGTTATTGCGGCTAATTGCGGAGAGGAAGATTGAGGATTTTTTATGTGCTATGTAAGCTGTTTTGGGATTTAAATTGGTGAGAAAGTCGACGATTTTTTTTTGTAAGTTTTACTCTCAACCTAAAGTTGAGCATCTGGAGGTGAAAAGATTAAAACCTACATTTTAAAAGTCATTGGTATCCTCACAGAGATTAATTGATAGATTTTAATCTTTATGTGAATCAATTGCACAGATTTACACTTAATTGTAAAGCTATCATTTACCAATGACTTTTAAATATTCATAAAGTTTAAAATTTAGGTTTTAATCTTTTCACTTCCAGATTTTCATCTTTAGGTTAAAGAAAAGACAGTGTAAATAAAGACGCAATTTTCAACTCCCCTCCCTCCCACACACACACAAAAAAAAGAAATAGCTACCGCGCATACCTGCACGAATGAGACGACCTGCAGCCGCTTGAAAATTCATAGTACGCCGTCGGTTTTTCTGACGCCGAATGATCGATCGCGTTAACAGCGCTGGTCATAAATATGGATATCGGAGAAATGCATACGTGCAAAAAGTGCGAGTAGCAGTCGAGTCTATAGGTACATCTCCAACTTTTCCACGAGTCGACTATCCGTCTTTCTATATATACATAACGCGGACACGTGAGATACATTATTCGTGACTTTTTCGCATCGACAACTCGTCGAGTGAGCTTCTTTTATTACATTTATCATATATTATAAATCATTCGATTAGAATATTTAATTACAAAAATAATAATAATCTCCGTGAGAATCCTTGGGTCACGTATATATATATTATACAGCGACACACACACACACAGCTTATTCCCCGTCGGATCAGCCTCTATCTCTCGAAAGCCGCAACAAAGGCTCAAGCCCGCGATTTATCGTAGCAATTAATTTTCTCGCGGCGTAATTACCTCGAGTACTTCAGCTCTCCGCCGCTGTGTAATATTATTATATATACTAATTGACCGGCGAGGAAATATAGAAAAACCGCGGCGGCTTCTTTTACTATACATATATACCGCCGCTTTTTTTTTTGTTTAGTCGATCGTTTTTGTGATGAGCCTTTTTCGAGATGAGGCCTCTGAATTATTATAACGGCAGATATTTCGTGAAGGAAGACGAGGGTTTGACTTGTATTAGGTATACTGTATACCTGGAAATGAGACGTAATTAAAAGAAAAGTAGGTGGGGTTTGTATTATATAGAAAACGATAATATCACGCCGAGAATTTTTTTTTCCTTTTCGACTTCACGGAAGTGTTGGAATTGATTGTATAATTTATGCGAAACTCTGATGGATTGGCTTATTTTGACATTCGCAGAGATGAGAAAGAGAGATGTGTGACTAATCTCGTCAGAATTATTGAGATATTCGCGGCGCTTTTGTTATACATAATGCGAGTGTCATGTAAGATTATTGTAATGTCTTTGAAAGTTTATTCGAGCGAACGAATTTTTTTTTGTCAGAAGACATTAAGCATATCACACACGTGTGTGAAAGTATCTGTATGTGGATGACGAGGTGATGACGCTGCAGTCGGCCGTCGAAGATTTATTAAAGAAACGGGGATAACGAGCATCTGCCCTATTATTTCCGGTGCACCATATATATCGAAAAAGGAAAAAGCCGTAATTGATTTACTAGATATATTGAAAAGCTGTATATTATTGAAAAATCCAATCTTTTTTCTATTTTTCAATACCGATATAATAATGATACACATATATCTCAAGTCCGCGACTATAATTACAATTAAAGCGATTCAGATCAAGAGAGAAAAGTCATTCGCATTAATAAGCGCACGTTTTAAATAAGTAATTACACAGCCCACACGTGTGTGTCGAGAGAGTCGAAATCAAAGTATGGAAAAAACGAAATCGAAATAAGTTATTGGTATAATTACACACTTATAGTCTGTAATAAACGAGATCGGACGCGTTCCGAAAATTATCCAATAAGCGAAGCCTTACAGTATATACCACCGAGAGAAAGAGAGACAGACCTAATCTGGCCGATCTAATCTCTTCTGGCGCATCGAAACTCGCTCTTGCGAGCGCGCGCGCGGATATAAGGGTGGAGCTTAGGCTTCCATACAAGGGTGTGGCCGCGAGAACTTTCATACACACGGCGCAGCTGGTTGGGGCAAAAATGATGGTCATATTATATATAGGTATATATTGTATGCTATATATACACGTATGTGGAGGAGAAGGTTGGAAGAGATACACACATATATAGGGGTTGGTAATATTAGCCAGCTGGCGTTGTGGTCTTCTCCCTTCTTTTCTCACTCGGCGGATTTGCTTTTTCTCGGCCTACTTTATCCCCAGTTTCATATTGCTCGTTGTGCGCCCACTTCGATGACGAAGATGACACTTGCGAGCATCCGCTACATGATGGTATCAGACACCTTGTAGATGTGACTTGAATTATTGGGGAAGTTTTTTTACGGCTGCTGGGTGTTCGATATTGAAAAATAGTTGTTCGCGAATAAAAAAGCTGTATTCTATTGTTTGCCGTAATGACAGACATATTGGTAATGAAACAAATTTTCACACATTATTCTCTAAATCTGACACGTAATAACGATATCACTTATATAATTATTAATATTATTTATATGGTGTAAACAAAAAAATGTTAGAAACTATGATGAAAAGTAAGAAAATACTTTTTATATTTTATTACAAATATGTTGTATACTATGAAAGAAGGGCGGAAAATCCGATTTCACGCACTAGTTTATAAACCTTACGACCGCATATTATGTGGTATTTTTTTAACCTAAATTAATTTTTACATATTCCGTTATACCACAACACAAATTTAAAGAGACGCTGCACCACACAACACTCAGTCCCTTATTCCAGAAAGCTATAAAAACTAAATGAAGGCTTTCTCGAAAGCCACGTGTAGGTATAGTCATTGTGTCTCTCATCCTAAAGAAAGAAAGAGACTGCACATGGCGAAAAGCGCCAATATTTGGATCCTCTCAATTTCTAAGGCAATTACCCCCTCGCTCGCGTGCAGCCGTCCACAGCATATAGCCTAACCTTCCAAAAAAAAAAAGAGCTTCGATTCAAGAGTAAGAAGAGCAGCTCCAAGAAGAAGGAACCACATCCTACACTCGTGTCCCATCTCAGCGGGATCTTTTACATTTCGCGCGAAGTCAGCATCATTTTAGCGCCAAAGAATAAGAGACAGAGAGAGAGGAAGGAAGAGCGCGCGTGTCCCCTAACCTCACCTCAGGGGGGGTTACATCTCGCGCCCCCACACGGTGACAATGAACAGCTCGATCCCCCTAGAGACCTCACAAAGCGTCAGATTTGTACGACAACATAGTCCTGAACAATGACAACTCTGCCGAGAGACACAGCTTTTACCCTCATTGTGGTGAAGCTTCTGCTGCTTCTTCATTTCCAACAGAAAAAAGGAAACAGCTCGTGTTTTGCTTATAATACAGAGAAACGTGTACACACTCGGCCGGAAAATAATAAACTTACTTCACGCGGAGCAGCGTCAACGTGTGCCAGGGGATATAAGGGACCACCTATCCTTATATATATAAGACCGCAAGAGTCTCTATATATATATATACCTATATCCTAGTGTAAGGACAAAGAAAGTCAGCGTCTACTCCTTGGGGTACATTATACAAACTAACACACACACACACACAGACAGACAGACAGACACGCGTGTGTCTGTTCAACACGACGGAATGATGCGATATTGTGTGTCGCACAATGTATATATGAAGCGACTGCCCGTAGGTAGTGGCCACGCGCGCGTAACGTCTTTCTGACAGGTAATAGTTAAGACGGATGTGTATAGAAGAGCAGCTGGATTTTTGTGTGTGTGGCACGTGTTTACACACTATACACTGCTGCTGCTATATTATGGAGTCAACAAATCGGGAGGAGAGAAGTGAAAAGAAAAGGTGCGGCTGCAGCGAGAGTTTTTACGCTAAACGCGACAGATTGGAGCTATATAAAGCTGTGCGGTTGCGCGGACGATTAACTTTTTTATTGCAGGAGTGTGTGTGTATATATATACACACTATACCGCAGCTAATTTATCGTCCGAATTGCTCGAGGTTGGAGAAAAAGTCTTTATAATCGTCGTTGCCAGAGAAAGAGCTACTGTGTCTGCTGCTGCTGCTGTAAAGTTATATTGCGCTGTATATTTTGAACGGTGTGGCTGATGTATACGATTGGAATTGCGGCCAATTGGTGTTTTGGAGCAATTTCGGCGTTTTTTTAGGTGTCGTATTTATGGTAAAGACGTTGGAGATAAACTTGTACGTTATTTGAGGCATTTTTACTAAAATGTATATACGTTTTAAAATTATTGTTTTAATACGCTGCAACTCTTTAATTAAAAACTTGAAGATGAAATACAATTTAACTTTCATCATCTCAACTTTTCTTAGATTAACAATTTTCCCCATGCAAAACCTCGAATATCAAGCATCAACCATAAGCACATCCACAAAACCAGTTCATTTAAGCGCACTACACTCAAGCACAAAAAAAACGACACTACATACCCCCATCCCAGGTTTGTTCAACCCTAATTACATAATTTACCTCTCGCCTAATGATTTTTACGACCATCTTTATTACCTCGTCTTACCTCCCCCCCCCCAAAAAAAAACGTTAACCCGAGCAAACCGTCTCGACTACTTTTTTCCCTCCTCAAAGAAAATTCCCGCCAACAACAACCTGTGCCACAAATCCTTCAAGCCCTACACACACACACAGCACAGTATCAAGGCATTTATACCCATAAGAAGACTCGAGCGGCGAATCAGCGCGTTCGAATTAGCCGCGGAGAAATTCAAAATGGCTGAGAGAGAGAGAGAGGGAGCTCTCTAACGAGCCGCACATAAACTCAGTCTCTGCAGTGCGCGCACACGCGAGAGAGAGAGAGAGAGAGAGGAGTTCGTTATGGCATTGTAATCGGCTTTCTTGCAGCGCCGAATATCCCTGAGCGAGTTCGTTACCGATATAGATACCGGTTTTTCGAAGAAGAGATGGCTGTTCCGAAAATCAGGAGGAATTTTATTATCCTTTTTTTTATTCTTTATTTCGAGAGAGGCTTTTTGATTGTTTATTCAAAATGGTGCTGTGTGGAATGGCTGCGATTATTTTTATAGGATAGATCCTGAGGACACCCGTTGCGATCAAGTTCTGATGGGATACTACTTTTGAGCTATCGAGGTTTATAATATCCGATGTATTAGCCGCGGAGTCGAAACAAGTTTTCTTTTTTATTATAGACTCTTTAAACAACTAATACACCGGAAATCGGTAAAGTGCAAAAGAGCAGTATATACAATAATCCCACAACAAACTACCTCATAATCCATAACCCCGTGTCTCTCTCTCTCTCTCGGAAATTCCTCAAAGAATTTCAAATTTCCGCCGGGCGTAAATTATAGCAGCGTCGTCGGCGGCAGCATAAGAACCCAAAAGGCGCTCGTCGAATCGTTTAGTTCTCTCTCCCATCTCAGTGACAGGCACAACAGCGCATTAACTCGGAATTACAGCAGAGCTTTCCTGTGTGTCTCTCTCTCTCCTATACACAGATGAGAGAAAAAAAAAAGATTAACCTCCACACACACGACTCGATGGAAATATTATGCATGAATCTCTATGTATATGTGTGAGAGAGTTCGATATGTATAGAAGGAGCAGCTTCTTCTCTGGACATAATTTACACTGCGGGCGGGTAGCGACAGCATTAGTAGCTAAGTGGGGCCTTACGTGCTGTGTGGTATGCGCGCGCGAGAAAACCGGGCGCTGATGCAGAGAACCGATTCCTATCTGCTGCTGCTGCTGCTGCTGCTGGTGTGCAGCAGCAGCAGCAGCTGAGATTACGATCGAGAAAAGAAAGCTACTTCTTGTTTCTTATTATTTCTCGCTGCGTGTGTTTGTAATGCCGCGCGTTTATCGAACGTGTGAGAGAGAGAGAGAGAGACTGGGCCTTTTGTGTGTTTATAATGGGCCTTATATAGCTTATGCGTGTATACACGTGGTGTGGATATCGATGAATCGAGGAAAATTCTTGGGGGAAATTTTTCTTTCACACTGTATACTGCTATTTGTCATAGAGGATTGCGGTGAGATTGTTGAGCTTGATGATTGAGTTAATTTCGTGTGTATTGTAATCGACAAAACGTAATTTTTTGTTTATTGATAAGGAATCTTATTGTGAAGAAGAAGTTCCAAACTGTCAGCCTATATGCAAAGCACGTATTTAATCTTGCAATTCACACGATTCCGGAGAGTAGCTCCCCCATCAGATATATATATACTTAGTTTCCCGGAAAGAAATTCATGATAGGAAAAATATCCGCCAGAAACAGCTGGCACACTCTAGCTCGCCTTGATTTATTACCGATCGCTTCCATTTTCGTAATGAATTCAGCCCGCACACATGGTTCATCGCCGCGCAAAAATCGATATCCGTGAATTATGAAAATTGATACGCATATACATATAGCTTTCCGTGCAATTAGACAAGATAATATTAGCAAACATTGCGCAGCAAGGAATTCGATAAATATAATTACAGTAAGATTTACACACACAGTTTTTCCAAGCCCATTTTATTATCTCGATGCTTTCTCTTCTATATATATACCAATATAATAGCTATAAACGATATGTAACCCGTTTTGTAGAAAAGACGCAGAGATAATAGATCGACGGGCACAAAAAACGAGAGGCGTAGGCGATAAAGCTCGTTTATATTATACCTCTCGGATTTGGAAATTCAGTTGACTATTTAGGGAAAATTCATGAGCAGCTTCGTCGGCTTGTTACTTTACACCTGTTTTTTCGACGATTGTCAAGCTAATCGGCTTTTATTATCGAAGGTTTTTTTTTTTAAGTGTCGTGTCGTCGTCGGAGAGAGTTTTATTTCGGGAGACTTTGAAGACGAGCGCGCGCGACGTGGGAGTTATATATATTTTATGGAAGAAACACCTGCGGTGTGTGTCTGCAGGTATTGTGCGGTTGCGTCCGTTAACAGTATATATACGTGTATTTTATTGGTCGTCGTATAAGCGACGATCGTTTTGGAAATTTAAATAATCCGTTTTTTTTAAAAGAAGATGCGGCGCGCTCTGCGGCTAATTTATCGTCGTGAACATAGATTATACAGGAAAAAGTATACCTAAAATATTTTGACTCTAATACTGCATCATTTTTACGACGTATAACGAAAAAGTGTGTAATAATAGAAAAGAACTTGAAAAATTCATCTTCTATAATAAAGCCGCAAATATATAATAAAGTTGTAAGTTGCAAAATTCGAACCCAAGTCACTAAACAAAAAGAGCCGACGCTTCTCTCCCCCCCCCCAAAAAAAAAAGAAAAAAAAATGCAGGAGTAAGTATATCTTCCACTTAGAGTATCGGTGGCGTCGCCGATAGCCCGACAATATTTATGACGGCGCAGTGAGTGCGCGCAGCGGATTTCTTTCTCTCTCTCCAATATAAGATACGTGTATAAAAGGCGGTGCCGCTATACAAGACCACAGACTCTTCTCTCGCAGGTGCCGCTCGATAGAGATTAGGACGACACGACTCTCCCCGCGGTCTCTCCTCCGATTAATTAGAACCAAAATGGCCTCCGAGAGAGAGAGAGAAAGAGAGTCTCCATTTTATCCGCTGCTTCCTCGGATTCGAGTGTCTTTCTATCTCTTTCTCTCTCTCTTGCTCGTAAAGCACGAGATAAGTCGCCGCCTACTCCCGGCAAAACGGCAGCAGCTGGGACGACGCGGCCGGTTTTTCGATCGCCGCTGCACAGGAAACGACGTTTTTTTCTTTGTTTGTTAAGGTCCTATCGGGTTAAATCGCGGAGGGCTTTGCGCGTTTTACGCTACTGCAAAAGAGCTTATTTTTTTCGATTATTTTATATATATTATATACGTGTGTCGGTGCTTTTCAAAAGTCATATGCATGCGTATATAAGGAATGCCGGAGGCTAATCAACACCTATATATAACAAGCAAATATTATAAGAAAAAAAAGGAAGAACGAAGTTTATATTTATCGTGTGGCCGAGGAGTCGTAAATATATAGACAGGAAAGAAAAGCGCGGCTATTTTTGTTTTCATTTAATTAGACAAAAAGACACGGCCTCCTCGTCTTCTTTAATTTCGAGCCTCTATCACTATAAACAACGGCGAGTATATTATATACCAGGGCCGCGTGCGTGCGTTATTAAAACATAATTTTATGACTGAATTTATGCCGTTCGCTCGTACAACACACACACACACACTTGTTCACTATATCTCGATCGTCATATAACGAGTCTTTCTCTCTCCCCTTTTTTCCGCTCGTTTATCACCTATCTCGTATATATACCTACTCGGCGCCGTGCGATTATCGCCTTGCGCACGCATATATAGACTGGATTTTCTCCTTTCGCGATTTTTCACGGCGAGAAGCTTTTATTGTAAGTATACGAACACAACACAGAGTATAGAATGGCTGATTTCGAGCTGCTGTTAGTCGAGCGAGACGAGACCGCTACTGAATCACGATCTGCTGCTGCTGCTGCTTGTGATAGAGGTTGAAGAAATAAAATTTCGTTCGTTTGTTGAAAGATCGTTTTTATGTTTGATCTGTTATACACTGTCGTATAAATTTTTGTTTTCTTGAAAAAAAAAGTATAAAAATATTTATATTGTATATAAATAAATCTTGACGCTAATACATCATGATGATACGTGTACCCAAGTATGATGTCTCCTGTCGCAAATTGTGCATTTAAAAATCGATCGACATGCTTCGTAGATGTGTTTGTTCAGACATATTTTGCATACCCTCGCCTCGTTGATTAGGTTCAATCTCTGCCTGACCGATAATTTTTGGAAAGTATCACACTTTGTCAGATGGTGGTAATCTTCAGAGCAAGCGAAGCATTTCCTGTTTTTTCTCGATGTCTGTATTTCCGAAGTTCTAGTTCTTATAGCACGAATAGGTGAAGAAGCTTCTCTACGAGGCTTTTCCTCGTATTCTCGTCTTCTCGACAGCCGTCTTTCAGGAGATCTACTACGAACTCGAACAGGTGAAGCTTCTCTTCGATACTTTTTCTCGTGTTCTTGTCTGGAGATGGAAGCTACTTTGGACAGAAATTTAAAAAGCTGATCCAACGTTGGAAACTCGTCCTGGAGTAAAATACTATTCTCCCATTTATCGCGGCTAACTTTGTTTAAAAATCTCTCTTGAACCAGAACGATGATAAATTCTTGAGGTACAGTCACGCCTAGATCCGATAACGACTGCACGTGTCGCTGAAGTTCGTTGACGAAGTTCTCTATAGTCTCGTAGTCGTTCTCCTCTTCCTTCGGTAGATTCAGGAACCACGATATTTCTTTGGACATCAAAGACTTGCTTTGATTTGGCTGTAAAATTTCAAGACCAGAAAAAACTGTCTTAGAACTATTAGTCGGACTGTACAGCGACTCGGATTTTACAGGGAAAAGCTTCTGCTCGAACTGTACTTCGTCGAATTCCTTTGAGGTTCCATCGGAAAGATACTTCTGAGCTTTGCTCATGGCTTGATAGTAGCTTTCGAGAATCGTGAATCTTTCGTTGATGCTGTTCTCCGAATTGTCCAGTGCATCCAACTCGTCGTGAAAATTGTCGAAATTTTGAAACAATGAGTTTATTGTTTGAAATCTCACGTTGAGCTGCCTGTGATCTTTCGAGGTGTAGTTTGATAAGAAGCTTTGAAACGAGGTTAGATTTCTTTTTACAGCACTTCTTCGAGCTTGCAAGACTTTTATTCTGCTGTTGTCGTCCATTTTAAAATCGATGATCCTTTATCTGATTGGAACAAATAAACGTGTATATTAATTCTATTATTCACTCGGTATAAGACACTATTAAATCACAAAACTCACTCAATATACGTAAAAGAACGATTCACAAAACGACGATGTGACCGGCTGAACCTCCGAGCGATACTGACTATAATTTTCACACGAGGGAAGCATGTGCTCTCGACTCGCAACTCAGTGCATCTCGTATTTCGAGCGTATACACTGCGTCCCTTCAGAACTACGGTTTGAAGAGTCGTTTTCAAAAATTCAACGAACGTATAGTGCATATACTTGAGAGAAAAACGTCGATGTGTCTCGGCCGAGTATCGACACGGAACTGACGTCTCTCAATAGGTCTTTGTTCTTGGCATTTCTCTCAAAACGTAAACAAAACTTTAAGGAGCTCACGTATCTTACAAACACACGATAACGCTGTATACATATAGAAGCCTGGCGCACAATCAACGGCTATATTCGCTCTTATTATATTAACTCTATACTGTATTAAAATTTAACTCGAAGAAAAATCTTTTCAGAGGCCTCTCTCGTCTACAAAAATCCACAAGAGCATCATACTCTACAATCAAGATCACAGAATTAAGAAATATACTTCCTTCCTACCCATTGTGTGCACACACATATACACACACATAAACCAGAGGAATCACAGGGCCATTAATTCCATAAGTCAATTACCGGGAAAATAAATTTCTTCTCAACCGCATAGTCATGCAATCATTATAAAGCCTCCTCTCATGGTATAGTATAATCATCGCGAAATTCAGCAAAAACAGCGAAATACCTAAGCCTTGCACACACCTGGTGTGCAGTAATTCAGTTATGAGCCAGACACTGTTTAATTGCTCGTCTCGGCGTCCGACGCAGCACGAAAAAGCGCGCTTGCATCCTTAATACCCACACACATATAAACACTCGGGTAGAAAGAGCCGCGCGCAAGAAACAATTTAATTAGGCAGAGGAGGAACTCTCTGTTTATAAATAGTAATTAGCCGAGAAAGAGAGAGAGAGAGAGAGAAAGGTACTAATTAATCGGAAACGACGACCGGTTTCTTACCGATTCCGCGTAAAGCCGATTTTTTTCGATCGATCGATCGATCGCTTGTCGTATATAACGCAATCGCTGCTGCGGCTTATTAGCAGGCAATATATTTTAATCGGAAATTGACCGGTAATATAGAGTTATCGCCGCGGACACACTTTAAAAACGAAATTTCGAAAAAAATACGACCTCACCGCGTGTATAATACATACCAGAGAGGCTCTATAGAAAATGATAGGTTGCAGGCGCGCGCGGAGCAAAAGCGATGCGTACGCCGGATAAGAAGATCGGTATAAAAAGAGAGAGAGAGAGAGAGAGAGACGGGGCGTGTGTGTAGTCGAATTAAAAAAGAAGCGAAGCGAAGCTCTCTCTCTACACGCAACGTTCAATTCAGATAATGGAATGACTTGATTGTATACGCCATCGCCGCGCGCGGCGCGAAACTCGCGCCATCTTATAATACAGCCCCGAGAGAGAGAGAGAGAGAGAGAGAGAGAGAGAGAGAGAGAGAGAGAGAGAGAGAGAGAGAGAGAGAGCGGCTCAATCTCTATATTTTATAACCAAGGAGATAAATCGGCACTTTTTCTGCTGGGCGTCTTCTTTTTTTCTTACTTTGGAGAATTATGTGCGAAATGGAAATTACTCGTATAAAATCGTATTATACACGGCTTCACGCTCGTCGTGCAACGACTGATTTAGTATAGGTAGAAACCATATACTAGATGAATACATTTTTGAAGAAAAAAATCGGTATTAATTAATACGTATTATACGCTTTGTAGAAATGAACCTTTTTTTATACATGCATTTATTCAGTGTTTCATTATAATGCGTTTTCTCACAACTCGTCGGTATACTTAAAAGCGCTTGCAACAGCTCGTTACATTACGCACTTGATGAACAACAACAACATCTCTACTTTTATATTTTTACACATATAATTGTAGCGAATTTTCTATCTTAAACGTACACATACACGAGATCAAAGAGTTCAAAGACCACATAATATACGTCAGCTCTCACATATTTTTTTCCATAGCGTGAACGCGATTACGGTCTATATCGGTCTCTGTATATTATGCACAAGTCGGTGCCATAAAGTACCAACGATCGGCTATAGACAGCGGATAGACACACATATAATACAAATGCAAAAGAAGCGTCGCTCATCCATAAAGCCGCCTTTCAATGGGCCGACTATATCGCGCTTTGCCGTCGGCTATCTTTATACATACATACACACACACACACATGCGGTGGAAAAGGCGAATTACGAGCATTTCTGCGGATGACCGCTTACTTACTTACACGTCCTCTGACGAAACGCGCTGCACGTGTATATCAATGGCGCGCGCGCGTTATTGATGGATAATTTTCGTAATAGAGTTGCTGCCGATCTATTGAAAGGCTTGTGTAACTTTCATTATAAAAGACTCCTATAATACGTCTTATTCTGCAATTGTATTCAAATCGAAGCGCTGATTGAAACTTTTCACTTTATTTTCTTACGATTAATCGACGGATTTATATATTATATTATTATACGCTTTAAGTTTATAATAGACTTGTATATATATCTAGCTCACTTTCGGAAAAGATAGTCTCTCGAAACAATTTCAATAAATCTTATTGCGGACGTTGAGAAAAACAATTTAGCAAAAATCAAGGTTCCGAAGAGAGCGCGCGCAGAAAAAAAAGACGAGAGGGAACGAAATTCGAAGAAATAATTTCGCCACAGTAGGAGCTCGTGCGGATAGCTCGGATATAATATATCCCATCAGGTTATACCTCTGGTATCCTCGGGTCCGTATAACGACCGCGAGAAGTGATACATAAATATTCCGGAATGATAATACCTGTATAGAAATCAGAAAAATATTCCGAAAATTAAATCATCATCGAATTAATAAACAAAAGAACAGCCTCCACAAAGACACACGTGAAATATACTTTTATAACGTATACAATATATTCCCGCAGGAGACAAACAAGCATGTCGAAGTCAAAATAACCCATTAAAAAAAACTCCCCTCATCCGAACGCAGCTTATCAATCCCAACGATCATATCGTTATAAAAGCCGAACATGCAAACGCGGCTTGCATTGTATAGCAAAATCTCTCATATCGCTGCAGCGCTGGAATGGTTCTCTCTCTCTCCCGGATCGATATGTAATGGAACGAGAAGCAGAAGAAGAAGAAGAAGAAGAAGAAGAGGAAGACCCTTTGGGCCCACACGATTCGGGCTTTATCGCATCTCTCTTTCTCCGGATCATCCAGAGCGAAGAGGGAGAGAGAGAGTTTTATGTTCAACCTGTACTGGCTCGGTCGGTTCATCTCGCGCCGCCTTATTCTCCGGGTTATACGAGCGCCGCCGCCGGCGGCACGGAAAAAAGGCGGCCCTAAAAAGAACTTCATATTTTTTATGCCCCGACGCCGACTTGGGTGGTCCAAAATGGCCGGCGTACACACGATGATATAATAATATATTTTCTGTCTGTGCGTCAGAGAGAGAGAGAAAGACTGAATTTTGTTGCTACCGCGCGGTGAAGCGGCTTTGCGTTATTTTTATTGTTATTGATGCTAATACTATAGCGTTATAATAACTGTGAACGGATATTTATATATAAAGCCATTATGCTAATTGCGCGCGAAGAGCTGAATAATAATTAATCGAGACGAGAGCTGATTTATATATATAAGCGACTGGTTATATTCCCTGCAGTCGTGTAAATCGGTGTACGGGATTTGAAATGCTAATTCCATCGCGCGCTGTGTATGTGTTCGTAATTTTATCGTGTATTATATACGAGAAAAATATATAAGCTGCGGATTTTTGAGATACGTGTGTACGTGTAATTTACTTTAAATATATTTAATCGACAAAAGAATTATAATACGTCGATGGTTTGGTATAATTAAATATTTGAAAAAATAATACACTCGGGGTGTGAGCGTGTGCGTATACGTATAGACACACGTAATACAATACTCGCTTTAATCCGGCTGGGGAACGTTTAATTAAAACGAAATTGATAAAACGAAATGCGCTTGCTGCACGAATAATTGAATTGAGGATCTCTCTCTCTCTAATAAAACGAGCTCTAAAGAAGATGAAGAGAGAGAGGAATGGATATAATGCGTTGATACAGCCCTGCAGAGATAGGCTTCTCATTGTCTTTGCGTCGAGGCATATAGTATCATTATTATTACATTTAAGAAAAAAATGTATAAACGCTCGTGAGGTATGTGTTATCCCATCTCTATACATTGATCTTTGTCAATTAAAATGTACACTTTTATAATATCAATTTGTTTTTTTAAAAATACACAGTAAATTAAAAGTCTCTCAAACAATGATCAACATATCACAAAGAGTAATCCGACGTGAATTTATACAAGCCCCGTCAACGTGAACCGCATTTATATACACCTCAAAGAGAAAGTCTCTCTTTCGTTCCAGATCGCCAGGTCCAAAGTACTGTATCCCACTCAATTTCCAAAAAAAAATTCCTCCTCCCGTCCGATCTCGAGACGCACTTAACAATTTAGCCGCATACATATACATGTTCAACGCTCGCATAATGTATACATATACATACACTCGCTCTCTTTTCTCTCGCGCACGTAATACCAGGGTAAAAGACTGCGCGCGGCTCGCAATAATCTTTCCCCTCATTATTGCACCTACTTACACGCGCGCACAAATCATTTTCTGATGACTCGATCTCGAAAGGCCCCGATCGGCACTTGTTAAACTCTCCAGAGCGAGTTATTACGTATCCCGTTGCTGCTGCTGCTGTTACAGTCGGTAGCTTCTTTTTCCCCTTCTTATTGTACATACTTTTCTTCTGAAATGATAATAACGTATATACGCGCGTGAACCAGTCGAAAATGGCGCCTCTCCAGTAATTGTCTTGCGGACTTTCTCCGAATTTTTGACGTATTCATTCTCTGCTCCGGAGAGAGAGAAAAGTATTATGTATTCTTTTTTTTTAAACAAGAAGTCGAGCGCAATCTTCCTCATTACAACCGTGTGTGTCATGTATTCTTCTTTTTTCACTCAAAATAACCGTACGAACAACAACCGCAATATTTATTCTGCGTATAGGACGTGTAGTTTATGAGAAATTCAATGTGACTTTCTGTGAAATTCAAAGAAACCCTTTTCTGTTGCTGGAGCCGTATCAAACATAAAATTGTACGTTGCGTTGCATCGAATTGTTCGGAGAAGCTTGTCGTCGCCGGTGAAATGAAGATGAAGGCTGTGCGAAGGTCTATTGCTTCAAATTGGAGATCGTTTTTCGAGGTTTGCTTCAATAGAGTCGAGACGCGGCTGTCGATCGTGATTACAGGGAACACGGAAACTTATTTTAGCGCATTGTTTTCCAAGGAGAAGAAAAATTCTCGCGATTGACGATAAGCGGCTATAATATTATGCTCTCGTTTGGATTGGGCCGTGCTGCACGATTTTGGTATAATATCGAGATCGAAGAGTGTATAGTATTATTGGTTTATCGAGAAGAAGGTGTATTAAAACACACGTTCAACAATACCGGGTGTAAAAATCGGTATATACAGCAACACAACGGTATATACCGGCGTTTTTCTGAGGTGAAAAGATTATACTCTTACATCCGGAAATTGCTTTGACGCCGACGATTTTCATGAATTACAGTGATGTATATAGAGTAATTCCCGCGGCCAAGCGATATCGCCGCGGTTAATTGAAAAGCATAAAGCCGCGTCGTCCTGTTATGAAAATGATCGGTATGAAGAAGAAGAAGAACTGTAACGATCGTATCTCTATTTCACGACGCTTCATTATCTCAAAGCTCTCAATAGTGGGTAATTTGATCGTCGGTTGATAGCGACACACAAGCGTGTATCATTTAAGAAAATCGGTTGGAATTTTTCCTTTATGAATTAATCTTGAGCGAGTTCATTTTTTTTCTTTTCGAATAGAGGCTTGAGAATTCTTGTTTCTTCACACAAACAACAGCCGGTCCTGTAACGAATGAATTTTCGGGATGTACACAACAGCCGGACTAGACACTCGCTTTCACGTTTCGTCACGGGAAAACATCAGAAATACTCGGCCATCAGGTAATTAACGTCTCGATGCCTTCTTTCAACGGAAACGCAGTCGATGCTTCTTGGATGTTTTGACGCCGAAGATTCGCAACGCCGTCGGACCGTTGGGTAAGTTGATTGAGTTTCGGGTGAAATTAAGTTGCTCCGTGATTTAATCTTCGAAACGATGTGAGAATACGACTCCTTGCTTTAATAAGAAAGTTTTTTTTTTGTTAAATATAATTGATTATTTTTCAACTTTATGACCGCAGATGCGTATCGCAGAAATTATTTTATAATTAACCATAATGACAGAGTGTGTATTATAATACTTACACCGAAATTGCTTTTCTTTTCAGTGGCATCATCAGCGTCGCCGATAAATCGATCGACATCACGCGCGAAAGCGCAAATTATTGTACTGACGGAGCGTAAATCAATAGTTGTGAAAGTTCGACCACAAAGTATAACATATATACATACGCCATTACGACATACAAAATTACTGTATAATCGTCGAGTACCATATATAATACATACATACAACCTTGAGACAGAGAAACTTATATATACATCTGGAGCAGCTTTGAAAAAAAATTAAAAAAAAGAAGTATAAATTCGCAGATTTCCTGTCGCAACACAGAGAGAGAGAGAGAGAGAACAACAGAGAGAAGATAATATTCCGAAGGGCAAAAGCGTCTACTCTCGCGATAATGATAATTGCCCCCCTCGAATTTTCGCGGAAGCATCATCGTTTTTAAAGCCCTGCAGAAGAGAGCGAAAGAAAGAGCATAGCATAGCTACCATTTGCGGCTGAAGCTATATACTCCCGCCCCGTGTGTGCGCGAACCCGATATTTAGCGGCGGGAAATCTCGACCGACGCGCAATTCGGTCTGCCATACCCCAGCGAAGTAAGCTTACGAGCTAGGAAATTATTGGACACAGGATGAAAGGTGGAGTAGCGCACGGAAGATGGCCGCGTTCTCTCATCCTTGCTCTCTGCTCTGCTTTTATATTCTCCAACCGGTTTTCGTATATACACACACGTATACTTCTGGAGCCAGGATCCTTTTTTTTCCCCTTCAACCTCTCTGAAAAAATACGTGTATATATAAGTGAATATTAATACGTTGCTTTGATCTATCAATCAAATCGGCAAAGTCTCAATTACGAATTCCTGCGAAATGACACAATCAGCACGAGGAAGCATCAATCACTGCACGAGAGAGAGAGGAAAAGCATCGGCTTTTATCCTGCAATCAGTGAGAGGGAGAAGAAAAAAAAAATAAAAAAAGAAGCTACCGCTGCAGCGTCGAAAGAGCAATCCGCTGTATGCAATAAAGACGAGCCAAATAAAATAGCCGCGCCTGTGTATGTGTTCGGCGATACAGCCGTCAGTCGAGAGCCGCGAGAAGAAAAAGCGAGAGGGAAAAAGAGAGAATCGAAAAACAGGAGGAGGAGAAGAAGAAGCGATGGATATGCAGCTGGCCAAGAGCAAAAAGGAACGAGAGGAGAGAGAGAGACGTCGGAGAGAGCATGTGGCAGACGCAGCGAAACTATCGGGGGCCGAGTAATGGCGGGACCCTTTTTTTCGAGCTATAACTATCGTCCATTAGTTCGACGAATACTACGAACTTGAAGCTGCGCAGCGTTTTCGAGAAATAAATAACTTTCGAAATTCCCGCCAAAAAAATAAAAGCTCCTTCTATATATACACACTATGTCTCTTATCAAATTGTCGGAGAACATTGGAAGCATCTATCACAAGGCGTTATATTACACAAGCGCTGCTTTTTCTCCGAGCAATAACGCGGTGTAAAAGACCTTGCCAGATGTTACTTTATACGTTTAGTGTCATGTGCTGCGGCGGGAATCTTCGATATTAGTACAGCACTGCGGATTCTCACCGCAACGTAGTACGAGCTCAAAAAGTCGAGAGAACACGACGTAACACGTGCGTGAAACGAGCTCGACGAGGGAATCTTTTTAACGTATGGGGTGAACTTTGCGAGATGCTTGAGTATAGTATTATTATTTTTATTATAGTTGTGATCTGTTTTGGGAGATGAATTTATATTATTTCAATTGGATGCGTAGAATTTTGAATTAAAAACTTACATTAGTCGTATCAGGGGAGGTTTGTTGTAGACCGTCCAAATGCAGCTTCTAAAAAATAAAAAATTGATGTTATTTATTTATCAAAAGTGAAGTATGTTTGTTAACGTAAAGTTATAAAGTTCGATATTTAAATTGTCGAGCTTTTCACATTGTCTATGCGTCAAGTTATGAAAATGTAATTGATAAAGATTTAGACAGCATTATTTATATGAAAGTTAATTTCTATGGTAATTGTTAATTTTGAATATTGGCATCAATAATTTTTTTTACAAAGCATGTGATGTTTGCAGCGATATTATCACGATGCTGCGATCTGGAGAATTCAAAAGTAAGCTCACTGTACTAGAAATCTGTTTTATCATCTGTAATACAGATGCACGCACGTTTCAAGATGGTACCTACATTATCTGTACGATTTTCTAGTTTTATATACCAACATTTGGTCAGTGAAATTCCTATTATGTAAATTCGCATTATTTATTTCTTATAGTTAATTTTGTATTTGTTAATAATGCAATTTCAACAATAAGTAACAAAATTTTAAATAGTATTCTAACACTATCTAATAACATCAGCATACTTTGTAATTGTAATTTATCTAACAATTATTTAGTTTGAAAGTTATAAATAATTTAAAAACTCAAGTTTCAATTTGCCAAATAAACTGAAAATCAATTGTATTCTTACGTTTCTTTTAACGCTTTCAATGCAAGATTAAACAACAGACATTGTAATTGAAATATTACAATATTTTTTGCGTGCATCGCGCACAAAAACAGAATTAAGAATTTCGAATCTTAGACTTATGAAGTTTACTTTTATTATATGAATTATGTATATACATGTAAATTTTTTTCTTGGGACTGACACTGGTCCAAGGACACGAAATTGCTTTGTCCCAAAATTTCGTAATCCATAGCGCGATGAGATACACAGAAATGTGATTCACGGATGATAAAATAATGCCCCACAAAGAGAGCCGAAACGAGCATATCCTAACGATTTTACCAAGCTGATTTATCACATCGTCAATTCCTGCAATCAAACAAAATAAAAAGTGTTAGAATTATATTGATACGCAATTATGATTAAACCACAATGTATGCATAATTTATTTATATATGAATCAGTCTGCCAAGGTTTTCTTCAAAATTTCATTTCCGATTGTGAAAATATAAGCGAAACCTTTCACGTTTATCATCACGTTCACAATCAAAATAAAAATGATTCTATAAAATATTTTCGTTTGAAACTTACCATAATAGCATTGACAATATCGTTCTGATTGTTCTTGAGAGCTTTAATCGCCTTCCCTCGAGATACACTTGCTTGACTCATGACAAGTTCAATGTCTTTTTCTTCCACTCCTGTTTCATCCACTTCTTCTTCAGACTCTTCCTGTATAGGAGCAACAACCTGCAAAACATAAATATAGTATTAGAATTATATTCATACACAATAATTATATTTGTATAATTTATTTAATGTAAATCAGTCTGCCAAGGTTGTCTTCACAAAAATTTTTTCCGACTGTGAAAATATAAGCGAAACCTTTCACGTTTGTCATCATACTCAGAATTGATGGAAAAATTTCAGTTATTAAATCATAACACAATGAACAATTTGAAAAACAAAAAGAAGATAAACTTACGGTTGTGCTACCACCAGCTTCAGCTGCTGAAATTACTGGTGGTTCCTTGAACTTCTCTGCTGCTGCTACTTGTGCTTGTTGACTAAGATCCTCGATCTTGGCTTCACCAAAGACAATGTAAGTATCTGAAGCCGGGTTCTTGAGAACATCTGGTTTATTGATAACGAAGAGGATGTTCTTGGACTTCCTGATTGTCACCCTGTTGACTCCTGTGACCTGTTACATATTGATAAATATTGATTAATTTTTCATTCAATTCATACAATTCAAAATACACAAAGAATTCAAAACATACGGGTTTCAAGCCAAGTTTGCTCATGATCTTTCTGGCCTTCTTCTCTCCTCGACTCTGTTTGGCCTTGGAAACCATGTCAACAGGCATACCAGGAACATTGCCTGCAAAGCTGACACCTCCGGTCGCCGCATCTTCCAATTCAGGAATTGTGTCATCGGAGTCTGAATCAGTTCCAGATCCTGCTGCTGCTGCCTCGGCCTTGGTTGGCTCCGACGATGCAGCTTTGTCGAGTTCAGTGAGTTCTGGCATTTTTTTTTAGCTGAAACACAAATTCAATTTTTAACTTTTAATATCTCAACAACAGAAGCCTACTTTGTCACAATACTCGACTCAAAAGCCTAATACAACAAAGCTAACCATTACAGATCAATATATAGATATACACTTGTGTGTGGTAGCTGGAGAAGCCAAATAAAGGGCTACATTGGTGCCGTGTGTTACCGAGTACTTTTTCCTCAAGAGATCAAGTTAGGACTGCATGCACGTGTTCGCCGCGATTTTAGGAACATTTCCCCCTCTCTCCTAAGATCTCCCGCCGACTCGAAATTTTTCGGAAGTTATAACTCAATACATTCTCGCGGTCAACAATCGACGACATCAAAATCAAACACTCAGGCTACTTACTCGCGAATCCGGCGAAAACAGGAAAATTGCTGTTTCACGGAATAATCTATCGCATGTCCATTAGCGGCTATATGAAACTATGGAGGAACGTTATTATGGCGCCCAAGTAGAATGTGTCTAAAAGGAGCAATGCCTAACCGAGGCCGGTTTTTTTCGAGCCGACTCTTCTAATCTTGTTTTGCAATCGATCGCACAAATACATTGCAAAATGAAAGCTACGACGAGGCATTTTCGATTCGCACAATCATCGATGAGAAACGCGATCAAACAATGTGTCGTATCGTTCGAAGAAATTCGTGCAAAACTCGCGAGACGACTTTTGGGATGATAAGGCTAGAAAGTGACGATACGTTAAAATGAACATTATGGTCGTCAAAGTTTGTTAGATTTAGTGATCGGGAATCGAATTTTTGCTTTATTTCTAGAGATTAATTAACGATGCTTGGAAAATCGATGGATTTTTACCTTAAATGATGTGCCGTTGTTGAGAAGCACTTTTTGCCGTGCGTGTAAATTTGAAGGCCGATCCACACGTCTGGCTCCGGCAGGTCTGTTCCCTTTCCATGTACGGCGATCCATTTCCGATGAGTTCGGGAACGCAACAGGCACTAAAATTCGTTGTTGCCGCGCTCTTACATTTACATATAAGTATGTATATGTATATATGTATATAATGCGATTATACACGTATGTACATGTATGTGTATATATAATCGGGAATCTATTCATTGTGTGGCTGTGATGTTGAAACGATTTTTATTAAATATAATGGAGTAACGGTGGATTCTCAATTGTAAATTATCGAGTATTATAGATTAAAAAGTTAATAAGGTGGTTTTGGATATGTCGTATGATATGAACGCCTTAAATTTATAATAAATGCTCTTCAAATAATATAGTTATATATATAGTTCAATGTGACAATGAAAACGAAATATATATTACTTACTTTATCCAGATCACCTAAAAGCTCTATGGTATTTACTTTTTTTTTAAATCATGCACAGTATTACATTAGATAAAATATTTATAAAGCATATTTTGGCCAAGCATTTCTTGGTAAACAGGTTTTAGTTTTTAAAAATACCAACTAGATTTTTTCGATTACAGTAAGAATATAGATTTATTTTTACAGTGTATTTTTCAAAGTGAACAATCCAGACGTATATTTGTACGTATATCGTTAGAAACAAAACTAATCTATGTATGATTCAACAAATTACAATTTATGCTTATGGTCATTAAAGATCATCCTATTCATTTATGTGTATTATAACATATGAGTGATCTACTTATTGAGTTAAAATTATTGAAATTTAATTGATTGTACAAGATGTTTGATGTTTCTTTTTTCCCTCTAAGTCACTGGGCAGAAAAAATTGTCGAATTGGTAGAAGTATGATAGCATAACAGCTATGACTCAAAAAAATACACAATAGTTGATGTTATTTGTAAAGCACACAAGATATAATGTTGAAACCCTTTTAAGGGATCTATACCTGACATTTTTTTTATCCATCTACCTCATAAGAGCTTAACACTTAATAAGTTAACTGCTATTCTTAGTTAGTTATTCACACTTGAATTAGTAACAATAAATTACTTGTCTAAAAATAGCATAAATACTTAATGTTATCAATAAATAGTAACATCTCGACAGTAATTATTATGGACCTTTTACACTAGAAAAAGAAACACACATTATGAAAGGATTTTTTTTTGTAAAAGCTTATAAAATTTATCTGCATACAAAATTGCAACTAATTTTAGAAACACTAGGTTTAATTTTACATGATTTTAACATTGTAAATTTTGTTTGACTTTTACGTTGTAGAGTTAGATAAATAAATTATTTACAATCCTCACGATTTATCACATTTTTGAAGAAAAAAAATCACGAATACATGTTATACAGTACAAATGTTTTGCGTAAATGTTACAAATCAGTAAAATTGGTATGACTAAGATGGACAAATTAAAATAAGTAAATTTTTGTATGTAATATCAAATTTGCAAATTATAAATACCTTTTTATTAAAGTTTTAAAAAATTTTCAACAATTGTACAATTAACTAGCTGTACAATTTATCCATTTTTGTAAATTTGATATACATGCAATTTTACAATGAAGGAAACCTTTGAAAAAGAAAAATTGCTTTCTTGATGCATATACAAAAATAAATGTGGAATGATTGTGACTTCGCAACTCTATAACAATGAATTTTTTGATAACAAAACGATTTTTACTAGGCAGTTTATAGCTAATAGTAAAAAATTTCTCTTCGATATGACTAAATGAAATAAAATGTTTTGAGCTTAAGGCATGTTTTAGGCAACCTACAAATATCTATCATTATTAAAATGTATATCTATTGCTACACA
This sequence comes from Cecidostiba fungosa, assembly GCA_900474305.1. Lineage (NCBI taxonomy): Eukaryota > Metazoa > Arthropoda > Insecta > Hymenoptera > Pteromalidae > Cecidostiba > Cecidostiba fungosa. The sequence goes on along the minus strand of UCOJ01000057.1, from coordinate 60,262 downwards.
TTTAGAACGTGTAGCAATCGATGAAAAGTTTAACAATGTTATTGATGCAAAAATGCATAATCTATTCTTTCTTGGGAGATTCATCCACTTCCATGTTCTCAGCTTCTTCTGCTTCATCCTTTTTAGATTCAGATTCAACAACTGTAGTATTTAACTCTGAAAAAGTGATGAAAAAAATGAATGCACATATTTTAACCTACTTTAGATATATTAAATAATTTATAAAATTACCAGCAGTTCCAATATCATCACTTTCACCATCCTCTTCAATATTGTTTTCTTCGCTTTCTGGAGTAATAGAAGGTTTCTCTACAACTTCAATATCTGAGTCTGTATGAAAAAAAAAGTTTTTACTGGCAATAAACTACTATAAGAACAAATAATTATTGTATCAATAATCATATTGTATACCTGTATCAGTAGTAGTATTTTCAGCTTCAGTTCCATTTAATTGAGATAAATTCTCTGTTGATCTACTAGGTTGAAGTGATAGTCTCTGAGGAGTCATCATTAAATTAGTATCAAATTCCAATTTAGGAGCAGACGGTTTTTGTTTTCTTGCTGGATTCCAGAAGTTGCAATAACAACATCTGAATGCTAAAATTTCATAAAGGGTAATTATCATCTGCTTATTGAAAGTTAGGAATTAAAATATTTATTCAATGTACCAAAATATTCAAATTCTTCTTTAAGGGCCATTCCATTGTGCGAATCACATTGTCTGCATATCAAAGCATAACGATTGTTTGGCCCATCTCCAACCACATATTCTACTAATCTGTCAATGTAGCTCCTTTGTTGAGGTAAAATTGGTCGAGGTAAAGGAGTTTCTAGAACAATTATTTTTATACTTAGTTTTGACAAATGCTTTTCATTTAAAAAGTTGGGATAAAATATAACATTATTTACTCAGGGCATCTACATTGAAACAAAAAATAAAAAAAAAATGTTACTAACTAGGTGCAGGTGTTACAGCATTAATTATTTTACCATTAGTTCGGTAAGGAGTTAATGGTGGTTGTGACTGAGCAGATACAGCTCCTACTGGAGCAGGTGAACCAATTCTACTTAAATTTTGTGAGAGACTAGATGAAGCTAAAGCTCTTCGGCGCAATTCTGTTCCAGGTTGTAAAGATGGAACAACTGCTTGAGGTGTACCTAATTTAGGTGTCTCAGGAGCAGATGAAGGCTGTTTGTAAGGTACCTGCAAAATATATTTTTAAACTATAAGATACTTACATCTATTTACATTTTTCAAAAATTTGTTTGCATTTAAACGGCGGTTAGTTGCTTTACCAATGTAGTTTGATTAACTGACCTGAGGTGATAACTGAAAATATAATATAGTATTAAAATTTTAAAAAATAAACAAATGTACTTTTTAAATTTTGAATAATCAAAACTCACTGGTGTCATTCGCAATTGATCGGGTGCAAATTTCATCAAAATCTCTTTAGCTTTTTTGTATGTTTCAGTCTCAGTAACTTCATCTAATATTTTTTTCTTTTCCTTTTCCATAGTCACAAGTTTTTCCTGATTTCTTGAAATTTTCCTCTTGTAATACCATGACACCATTTTTTTGGTAAATAATATTCTAAAAAATACAACAAATATAAAAAACAAATAAAATGTAAAAAATAATCAATATTCTTATATTTTGATTTACTTACAAAATAGGAAATATGAGTAATGGAGTCATATAAAATATTTGATCATAAAGTTCTGCAGGAAAGAAGTAAAAGTAGAAAAGTACTGCTGTGATAATGTACAATGCTACACTGTAGATGATTAAGGTTCCAACAATCTTCTTATGTCTTTGTTCCGTATTCTGCCCATATTGTTCAATGTCTTTGATTTTCTAATGAAAAAGAAATGTAGAATAAATAAATGCTCAACAAATGATATATAAGTTATATATCTAGTTCAATGTGGCAATAAATATCAAAAATACTACTTACTTTATCCAGATCATCTAAAACCTCTATGGTGGTTTTCTTTTTCTGAAATTATGTACAACATTACATTAGAAAAAATATGTATAAAGCATAGTTTTCAAAAATTATCCCATAAAACATCTAGTTCTTGGTATAACACGTTTTAGTTTTCAAAAATATCAAACTGGTTTTTAGAAACAGTTATAAAGATTAATTCGTGAATTTAATAAGAGCATTCATTTCTCTATTCCTAAAAGGGGATAACATTCTCAAATAGATTTGGCGATTCTAAAGCTTAACTTTTTGTCTGAATTGCATGTACTGAAATATTATTCAAGCTATATATAGATCTGAGACATCACCTCATTGAATGCTAATCATCAGTTCACACGTGTGCTTCTTTGCGCATTAATTAAAGGTCAATTTTGTGAAATCATTGGATTTATTTTTTTTACATAGACATTGTATCAGGACAGGACAAGATATGTACAATATCGTCTCTTAAACAGAGTAATACAAAACTTAAAAAATCTAGAACAAGTATTTATGATAAAAACAGAAACTAATTCCAGAGGCATTTTTATGTTGTTCATAGGAGTAAAACAGTACCCCATATTATACGCCAGCCACAGTGCAAAGTAAATTATTGATCAAGACATGATAAATAATGTATAAATAGAAATTGACACTAATTCAAACATAACCTCCAAATCACGAATTCAACGGTAGCTCCAAGTCGCAAATCTTCTCTACAAATAAAAATTACTCACGCGAAATCTCGAGAGTAGAATGCCCATCGTGAGATATTGCTGCGGGGCCTTGTTTACCACAAAAACAGCTTAATCAGGCTTCCCTTCAGATCAGCATATTGTTTGCGAATTTGTCAAACACACGTCAGCCATCAAACTGGTTTCGCTATTTTAAAATACAAGCCAGCGAGTATATATATTTTTGCTGTATTACTGCGTGTTCTGCCCGGTATGGTCCCACTCTTCTCTCGTTCCAAATTTAAATTCTGCCAAAATCAAACTTTCGTCTACCACACGAGGATATTAATAGAAAAACGTATGCTTTCTTGGCTCTTTGAGCAAGAATTCGTTTTTACAACACACCAATACACACCGACTAACCAGAGCCGAATGCCGTATACGTTACTGCTCGCTCGTGTAGTTTTTATAAATAATTCACTGCCGACTGCAACACTGTATATTGCGAATTCATAAGGAATTACTAATGAAGAGTTTAATCGAACGTGTCATCGCGTTACTTTATTTGGATATGTCCGGGAATGTTTGCGCTTGATGTGCTTCCTTTCTTCAATCGGCGAGATTTGAAATGAAACTGCGCTGCCATCATGGCTGCGAATGATTCGTCTACTGTTGGCTGGATTGGCGGGTTTTACCGCGTATGTGTGCGTGTGTTGTCGATGCCATTATATTCTCGTGCGTAAACAGAAGTTGAATGCATATGTGCGGTCGAAAAAAAAAGCTGAAATTCGTTATTTTTTGTAGACCGGTCGTTCGCATTACTTATTGTATTGTTATTGCTTTTATACATTTTTGTTCTTAATGCGATGATATACATTTTTTCTAAATAAGTAATGCCTCCAGTGTAGATTATTTACTTTATGAATAATTTAAATGCAACGATGTTTTAGCTATTTCAATATCGATTGTATTTTAAAACGCTAAATATTCTGACATTATCTAACAAGTTTATTTTTTTCGGAGTAACTAAGGTGTATGTAGCAAGAAAAATTACGTTGAACAATTCATTTTACGCGGAATTGTAAAAGCGCGCTTTATTGCGCGCTTATCTTATTTTGTTGATAAAAATCAAACAATGATCTTCACACAATACCGTATTATTGCTTCATTTAAGAATGTTCAATTTCACAGACAATACCATTTTTTAACAGACGACAAAATCGTTGTTATTAATAAATTATTTTAAAGTTTCTATTTGAAACGTGTTTTAGAAATTATTAGAACTATATGATAATTTATTTAATTTTTCCTGTATGTAAAAAATTAATCGCCGTTTTAACAATCTTATTAATTACTGGAGCAGCTTGTTCAATCATCGAAATTTCTGTGGATGATACTTTTGGCAGTCCAAAATTTTGTTGCACACCATTAGGTCCAAATTGTACTTCACTTGTCATATACTGAGAACAAGGAAGAACATCTGATCTCACATAAGCGCTTGTTATCGATATACTTTGATTTTTCATTCCATTAATCACTGTTGATATAAATTTTGCAGCTGCCATTCCACTGGATAGGGTTGGGCCCTTGGTTTCAGTTTCAAATAATTTCATATCAGCAGATCTCAATTGATGAATGAGTAGACATTCGTTGTCCTGTTGATATCAATAAAATACCAATTAATATTACAATAAAAAATCATTGTAAATTAATGATTGTTATAGCTAGCTGATACTCACTTCAGTAAAACTATTAAATGGTCTTGCTCTAGACAGTAGTGGTACAACTGTTAATGAATCTATGCCACCGGCAATAGGGACTGATATAAATGAAGGATTCAGATCTAACAGTGATGCTGTCATAGCAGATATCCTCATTGATTCTAATGCAGCAGATCCAAAAATTCTATTTGGATCCCAATCACCGGAATACTTATAAATTTCTAATACCAGTGGTAATGTCGCTGTTACAGGATGTGTGAAAACTGCTACCAAAGCTTTTGGACAGGCGTTTATCATACATTCAGCCACACTTTTCACATAATTAGAACTGTTTACAAATTGCAAAAATGGCCCTTTGTTACCCATCATAAAATGTGTTTCATCCATAAGTGCTACAATATCTGTCTGGAATATAAGTAAACATAATTCATTTATAGAGAAATTATTAAAAGATAATTTATACAAGTGGGAACTTACATTGCGCAAACCATCAAGTATAGAATTCTTTTTGAAATGCCTGATTGCAGTTGATGTATCTATATGTCTTATGTCACAAACAGGACCCATAAGTGAATTATCTGTGTCAATAAGCCGAATCTCCTTTATTGCTGGATTTTGTTTCAATATCATAGTCATACAAATAGTAGCACAGCCACCACCAACTATTGCGACTGATATACCTTTATCTTTACTTTTACAACACAGTTCATGTCTCCTATTATCAAAATTAACAACTTTGTCAACAATTTTGACATGATTATTCTTCTCATTTTCATCGACACTAATTTTAGTTGACAATCTATTTATTTTACTTTGTGTATTACAACTATTTCCAAAATTTTTGTTTTTGCTTAGAGCTTTTGAGCTGAACTTTATTTCGCTGTTACTAAAGTATGTATGCAGTCGTAATTTTTTTACTTTGTGTAATTGTTTTAAAGTAATCATTTCTTTATATTGACTTTGGATAGATAAAACTTCAAATTTGTATCTTATATTTTTCAAGGTTATTAAAATAATAAATAATGAACACTCTGAATATGCTGCTTTTAAAAAATTTAGAAATACACGTATAATACTTATGTATAATAGAGTTTATATGTTTTTAATATTAACTTTTTTACAAGAAAGAATAAAGAATATTGGCGTCATTTTTATTATCGAACAACATTATTGAACTAAAATTGTTAGAAAATTATTATTCTATATTTATAAATTCTTCAACTTAAAATTATTTTAATTACTAATTTATGTATATATTTCTCCCGTTTCAGACGTTCTTTAAAAAAAAAAATAGTGCATCAAATAATTCACTCTTTAAAATACAAATAAAGTTGTAATTTTATTGCCTATATTACACTTTTTTAATTGAAATTTTGCAATCGTTCGTCCACAGAATTGAATTCACGAATAGAAGAATGATACAGTGGTATCCCCCTTAAAATTTGTGAATTGGCATTGCAAATATGTACAACGATATAATCTCCATTTTCAATTGGTTTGATTGATGAGGAAATATTGCTGGAAGGTATAGGTTCATTGGGGAATATTACTTTGGTGTTTCCATCATTTCGTCCTTGTAAATCTTTCACGGAACGTTTGCTTACCTATACAAATAAAGAATACCAAATTTTTTCTGAGTAACTGAAATCTGGTATATAAAAGACTGATACACCAAGTAACTTACCCCTTCAACTAAAACTAGTTGTTGCTTTCCAATTGCATTTTTATACAATTTTTCAACTTCTAATCTGTACAACTTAATCATTTTTTGTAACCTTTGCATTTTGATTTTGTTATCTACATTGTCTGAATAGCGTCTGTAAGCAGTAGTTTTCTAAAACCAAAATATTACAAATTGTGAGAATTTTCTGATTAAAAATAAAAATTTGTAACAAATCTCTCTTATATATTTTTACCTCACGCATGCTATATGCAAATAAAAAAGCATTAGCGTATTTAACTTCTTCAATCAGTGTCAAAGTTTCTTCAAATTCTTTTTCAGTTTCATTACAAAATCCAGCAATGAAATCACTTGAAAGAGCTATATCTGGGATCATACTTCGAATATGATATACCAAATCTAGATAGGCTTCTCTACTGTAGCCTCTTCTCATCCTTGTTAAAACATCAGTACTTCCACTTTGTGCAGGTAAATGGATCTGCTTACATATATTCGGTCGCTCAGCAATCAATTGTATAACTTCATCAGGAAAATCTTTTGGATGTGGAGAAGTAAATCTTTGAGGAAGACAAATATTTATAAAATAAGTAATTATTTTTCCTATATATACGCTTTCATATATTTTGTGTAGTTACCTTATCCTCATTTCAGGATTAATCAAAGAAACTTTATCCAGCAAATGACTAAACCTCAATCCTCCCTGTTTGGCTTTATAAACAGTATTAAAACCTTTTACAAGATTTGTTTTCTGTGGTATGTCACCACTTGTGTAAACATTTGATTCAGAAATATCTCTATAACTATTCACATTTTGTCCAAGAAGAGTTACTTCCTTAATGCCTTGATCTGACAACTGCTGAATTTCATCTAAAATACTAGATATTGGCCGCGATCTTTCACGTCCTCTGGTAAAGGGAACTATACAGTATGTACACATATTGTCACAACCTCTCATGATTGAACTAGAAAAATATGAAATAACGTAAGTTACTTCTTTTAATAATAATAATGATTAGAATGTAAAACAAAAAATTACACATAAGCTGCTTTTGAATCAGGATTCAATCTGACAGGTGTCACATCTGCATATGTTTCATCTAGCGATAGTGCAACATTAATAGCAGTTTCGTGTTCATTACTTATAGCCAAAAGTCTTGGTAGATCCTTGTAACTATCCGGTCCTGCTACAATGTCTACGATTTTTTCTTCTTCAATTATTTTATGTTTTAAACGTTCAGCCATGCAACCTAAACAGTAATATTTATTTTTTTAAATTCTATTCAAATTTCTTAATTGTAAAATGCTGAAGTAGAACAATAATTTACCTAGTAATCCAATCTTTGAAACAACTTTTTTTTTTTTCAATACTCTAAGCTGTTTTAATTTACTCCACACTTTATTCTCTGCATTTTCTCTTATAGCACACGTTATTAGTAGAATCACATGTGCATCCATTATATCTTTTGTTATTTTGTAATTGTTCGTTGTTAAAATTGCAGAAACGACTTCTGCATCATTTACATTCATTTGGCATCCATATACTTCCAAATAAACTATGACAAGCACATTAACATTAAAATAACATTTAAAAATATTTTTTTATTTTTTATTTTATTTTATTTAAATAAATGGGTGAAAATCTTCCAACAGTATAAGTTGAAAATACATAAATACAGGTGGTGAAAATATACAACAGTAAATACTTAAATTGAGAATTAATGGGGAGTGGATTTAATTAAAGTTGTTTATAAATATTTACCTTTTTGTTGATTTCCATCAAGTGAATGTAAATAAGGAATATAATCAGATTTTATCTCGCTACTGTGCGATTTTTTTGATATAAAATCACCCAAACCAGGTCCATTGATGAAGTTCTTTCGATGAACACTTATGCCTACAAGAATTGTTATGAAAATGTTTGCAAATATTATATTATGTAAATGTATATGTAAATTTTTAATAAGCAAAATAATTACCCGATTTGCCTTCATTGTAAAAAATGCTGTGAATGTTTTTTTGTTTAATTTGGTTAGTTTTTATGTTTTGCAAAACACAACTGGCAAGATTTTTTTCCTTATTTTCAACATCAGCTGTTATATCTGGCAACGAGCTGCTGTTGTACGATGTACTTTGCGATGTTGAAGGAACATCATTTATTACTCGATTTCTTTTTGCATTTTCAACATTCTTAAAGAGTCCATTAAAAGAAGAAAAACTGTTGTGGTACAGAGACTTTCTGTGCATACAGCATTTACTGTATCTCAAATTTTTATGCAGACAATTATTATTTTTCAAAGTTTGTATAGCGTATTTTGCGTGATTCATGGTTGTCAATATACTATGTTTTATCTCAAAAATCTGGTTACATGATATCTGAAAAATATAAAATTTTTATCAGACTTTGATTAGAACAACAATAAAAGTAAAATTTATGTCTGTCACCTATGAAAACAATTACAATCGTATTGTTGAAGAAAGAACTTGGTTTTTCTGCGTGATTTGATGAGAATATTAAAATTATTAATTCAGCCTTTACTGTGTATTTTAATAAAAAACACTGCTTTCAGGTTAGATACTACAATACATAGTAACTACACACGTTTGATTCACGAAACGCCATTGTAGCCGACAAAATTAAAAGCATCAGCTGACCTGCCAAAAGCGCAAGTTGATTGGTTGCTGCAGGCTTGCGAAGATAGAGGCGCGAAATATTGAATAAAAATTCGTCAATAATTACGAAAAATTTATTTTATTAAACGTAAAGAAGTCTTAACGTGTATTTTACAATATTTGAGTTTTGTTTAAAAACAGAGATCGTTCTTTGAATACACATGTTTCTTTACTTATAAAAATTATTATTTGTTTAAATACTTGTATTATATACAAATTACACTTATTTTTATTTACAAACATTTTCTCATAGAATACTTTAATTTTTTAAATAAATTACATTTTCGCATATGAACCTATATCAATTAGTGTTCAACACGAAGTTTCAAAATCTAACTCAATCTAGTTTTGACAATCATTTTAAACTAGTAAAGAAAAAAGAGAATGTAAAAAAAAATGTTCACTAAACTAAGTAGCTTTTCCTACGATTGCCACTGTTAAGTTCTATAATTAAGATTTGTTGAAATAATCTGTATAAATACTTTCTGTAATTTTATGTACATAGAATATAACAATATTTTAAACTAAGACAATTTCTTACTGTTACACATTACTTTTCCCTCCTTTAATAGATAAATCGGATAATTCAGGTTCTCTATCTAATTTTAGATTTTTTTCATTAGCTAAGTGCAAAAGCGAAACAAAGGCAATTCCAGGACTCAGAGATTCTGCGTTAGTTTTTGATAACATTTTTGGTACTTCCTTATACATAACACTAAAGTCCTTAGGCTCCACTTCCTTGACAATATTATCATTTTCTGTTACTTGCGTAACGTCAAAATTTTCTTTTCCAGATTCTTTATTCTTTTTCTGTAGATTTTTCCACATAACTCTTTTAAGTTGACGCATATCAATTTTTTTAGCTCTCTGAGAGTATGGGATGAAAATTTTATCAGTCAGTTTGGGAACTGAAACTAAATTATCACCCACAAATGCTCCTTGGCTCTGTGTTATTGCAGTGTCTTGAGTGCTTAAATGTTGATCTTGAGTGAAATCTTCATGATTATCCACAAAGTTGTTCTCTGTGTCTCTTTCATCTGCACCTCCAAAATTAGAGAGATCATGATCATCATGAAAATCCAAGTCACCACCAGCATCATTGCAGGTTTCTTCTACTTTATCAACAGCATCAGAGAATTTCAAATACTCAGTTTGTTTATTGAAAAAGACGTAGTAACTTTTGAGATCGTAATGCATATCCTGAGGAAAAGTAACTTTGTCCTCCGACCAGACTACTTTTGTGGTTTTGGGTAAAATTTTGGTATGTTTGTTAATCTGTCCAAACTTTAAATTTCCCTCTTCTTTGAAATCTGCATTATAAACTAACTCGATTTCCGTCTTCTTTTTCTTTGCGTTTTGTTTGCATGTCTCTACTACTCTGCTGCCTCCAAGATTTTTGTTCATCAATATCTTCCAGTGTGATGGTCCAGCCCATTGAATGCGATAACTTTTTTGCAAATATGAATATTCGTATGTTGCATTTGGATTGGGATTATTTGCAATTAGGTCTTGAAAATCAACAATGTTCTCAACATGTTGATTTTTCTGAGCTAGTCTATCACATCTTTCTTCATAAGCATCTCCACAATCCATCATTGCATCGTTGTCAACAAAATCATCATCAGGTACCACAGCATCCAAATCAAAATGGAATTCTCCATCGTTATCTTCGTTTTGACTTTTATTATTTTGCTCTTCTGGTTCATCGTCTGGAGACCAACCAATGAACTTGAAAGCAGCATAGGATGGACAAATTTCCAATTGTGTAAAGTCCTCAATTAAAGGAGTAGATAGTTTGATAGATACAGCAGTAGAGTTAGAAGTAGGAATCTTATCAAGAATGACATCATTATACAGATTCAAAGCAACTCCTTGATTGGCATGTTGGGGTAGGCCAGCTTGAAAGAGCATGTCTGAAGTTTGAGTGTCTCTTTGACATCGTATTAATGACAAAGGATCGTAAGTTTCTACATTTCCTTTTAATGCCTCACTCGTGGAAATGATGTGCTGTCGATTCTTTTTCCTCTTCTTCTTTTGCTGACCTTCATTTTTTTTATTAGCACCAGGTTCATCAGCATCCTCAACACCACCATCTTCATTCGCATTGTCTCTCTTATCCTGTTTTACCATGCCAAGAACCTTGAGCAAATCAGAATGGACTTTATCCACTCGAAATCCGTAAATCTTTGCACTTGCATCCAGAGAAGCACTAGCCATTTGCAAATTGGTCATTTTTGGATCCTGCTTCTTGAGAGTGTAGACCAAAAAATCAATCATTTTCAATTGAAATGCATTCTTGTCATTTATTTTATTTTCAGCATTCATCTTGATGCATTGTGCTATCTGATTGCTCATTTCAGTAGCAGATAGATTGGATACCGCAGACAATCCAATAGTAGATTGTCTGCGATCAGAGTTTGAAATAGACGTGGATGCAGGACTGCTGCCTCCATTCTGTTCTCGCCGAGCCAGCCTTTCAGCTTCATCGTCATTTTCTTCTAGATTGGTCTCTACAACTTTTGGAACTGCTATGGAACGTCTACGACGCGACGGAGATGCATTTGCAGCAGGTGACATCTCCGACAAGTCAAAGCGCACAGCTCCCAAACTCTTTCTACTCGGATTGGATACAGGCGTCATTGTACTAAGAACCTTTAAATACAAGCAATACATAATTAATAATATATCACACAGTGAGAGAGATCAGTTATGCAAAAAACTTACTAAGTAGAGCCTGGTAATTGTTGGCAACTTTCTCCAAATCCGTCCTAAACAAGCGAACCAAGGCGTGAAGCTGCTGTATTTGTTTCTGCACTTTCTTTAAAACTTCCAATTCTTCTCGCAGATTCTGGAAAATAAAACAGAGTTTACCGTTAGATTTCACGTTACAATCACAATAATAATCGATGCACAAATTAAGATTAGGTACATCTTCGTCCATCAGTTATGATTTCACTGGAAACGAGAAGGAAAAAAAGTGAATTCTCAATTTTACTCCGACCGTGTTGCTTCGCGTCGGTTTACTTCTGCGTGTTATATGCAAAATGGCTTCGTGCGCCAACGGTTTTGGCGGGTTCAAAAATTTGGACAAAAGCGGGTGTTCGGAAAAGCATCATTTTCGATCCGTTCTGCCGCGCTTGCGCAATAGTGATGCTTGCGCGAATTTCGATAAATAATTGTATTATTTAAGTAATTTGTTTAGTTAACCACGAGAAATTCCACGAATCGTTGATGTGTAAGTAAAAAAGAGAGCCTCATCATAATTACTTATGTGATACATCCATGATATATCTGTACTATTTTGTGAGATCGAAAAGGGCGCGAGATTTAAACGGCCTTTAACAAACTTTAAAGCCCTGCATACGCGTATATATTTTGTCGATTTTATTTAAAAAATGAAGTAAGAACGGAAAAATAATTCTAGATTAAAAAGTGACTGCAAACTCAACATATAACAATCATGTATATGCATAAATGTGAAAATCATTTCTTTTTTATTTAAAAAATAAAATTCACTTTTCATTGTCACTTGTTTCGGTGATTTAAAAAAAGTTGACTAATGTATACTTACCTACTACAATTACAACAAAATGTAATTTCTATAAGACTATTTGGAAGCAATGTACCAAAAGCTTATTTGATGAAGAAAATACATCAGCCGTAAGTTCATCAGCCAAGAAAGTCAATAAATACACGCTAATCCCCTACTTAAAACAGTTGATTTTCTCCCTCCATATACCCATATAGTCTACACCCACAGATACCGTATACATACAGCATAATAACCATACAGTGTACCTATATATCCTCAGGAAATATAGAAGCATATTAGTAGTAGGTTTATAGCTCTCACAGCGGCATCAGCAGTAGCAGCAGCAGTAGCATCGCGCGCGGCGGACCTATAAAAAAGCGTAAAAAAGCCGAAGATGAGCGAGCCGAGCCGAGCGCAGCGGTCGTGTCTGTCGGGTTAAGATGGCGGCCGAGCAAAGTTTTGGTCGTCCGTGCTGATCGCGCTCGCAGCGAGAGAAAGAGAGAAAGAAAGAAACAGAAGCTCTGCCCCCCAGGAGACCGACTCGCACCGACGGAAGACATCATCACCAGCAGCGTCAGCTCGTGATAGATATTCTCTGGTGCTCCTTTTTTCGCGCTTACGCGCGCAAATCCAGTCCTAATAGAGTATACGTCTCTCGTTCGCAGTAGGCAACACACACAGACACACACACACGGACATCACAGTAGATCACGTATATATATACATATATACAGGGGAGAAGCCGCTCGGCTATAGGGTCGACGAGTGGCTGCTGCAGGAGTTGCTGCTATACAATAACTGTGCGAGACCTTGTAATATAAAGTAGTGCGTTGCTCAGCTGGACAGGAGTTATCGGTGCAGTGCGTGATGAAGAGAGTGTAAGAGAGAGAGAGAGAGAAAGAGAGAGAAAACATAGAGTATTATAGTATATATACACATATATAATCGGCAGAGAAGAGAGGAAGGAAAGAACGTGCGTGTATGTGTGTGAGAGTGTGCTCTGCTGCTGCCAAGTACTGCTGCTGCTGCGTCGACGACGTTAAAAAAACGGGCGGCCCGATGCGGCTCGCAGGCTGCCCCCCGAGAAGAGCAAATGATGACTTCGATGCTGTCCAGCTTTAATCCGCCAATCGTCAAGCGGCTGCTGGGCTGGAAGAAGGCCGAGGGCGAGGACAAATGGAGCGAGAAGGCCGTCAAGAGCCTCGTTAAAAAGCTCAAAAAGTCCGCTGGCCTGGACGAGCTCGAGAAAGCCATCACCACGCAGAGTTGCAACACCAAGTGCATCACCATACCAAGGTAATGTGTGCTGTATATACATATACACGTATACGTATATTATACCTATACTATCAATTCTTTCTTTATAATAATAAATCTCGCTGTCCTATGGCCAGAGTAGCTATATATACGTATAAGTATATAGAGAGAATGAGAGAGCTCTATATATCGACTCCCATCTCTCGCGGCGCTCTCTCTTCATCGCTGCTGCTGCTTCTGCTCTCTGCCATATCTGCCTCGCGCTTGAAACTATATAAGTATATCATTACGGCCCTGGACCGCGAGATCATCACCACGATTTTTCGCGACTCCTCGCACTTGCGTCCTGCATGCTCTTTTTTCCCTCTGCTATGTCTCTCTCCTATTTTTGTCCTCCTCCTCCTCCTCCTCCGATGATCTGCCATTCAGCCGTTGCTGCTGCTGCTGAAAAACTCTCTATTTCTCTCTCATCCTTCTATCTTCTCCCTTCTGCACGCTGCACACTCACCTTCTCACTTGTGCATTGACCTACTGCGTTCGTTCCACGCTACCTAGCCATTAATTCTTCGGCATCTAGAATAGTCTTGAGAGATCGCTGTGTATCTCTCTCTCTTATTCTCTCTGATGCCAGTTTTATTTATTTTTCTGCTCCCTCTTGCTACGACACTGCTATTTTTATTGTTGTGCGGCGGAGGCTAGCTGCTAGTTGGTAAATAAAATCTCATATTCCACTAATTTAAGCTCGACGTCATGCTCTCATATTTATGACTATCAGTCTATCCTGCAGGCAACAAACAAACACAGATCCATCCACCGAGCTCTCTTTATTTCGCTTTCCGGATCAGCCGCAGACTAAGGTGTTAACTTTGGCATTCACAGAACTATTTTTAATCCAAGATACACGTTTGTCGGATGTGTATTACGAGTGGTAATCTCTGAGAAATCACCACTGGCTAAATTGCATTTCAAGTGTGCTGTGTTCAGCAATATCATAAGATAAATACTTCTTTCGATATACTAACGGTTGTTTCACACGAACAGATTTATCAAAAAGTTATCTCTATCATTGTCTGTCTTGTTCTCACTTTTGATTTTGTCAGTTTCCAGAAGATGGCTCATCGTTACAGTCAAGTGGAAAATTAAGATTTTTCTTTGAGTATACATGGAAACTTTGTATATTTTCATTATTAATGTTGTTTCAATTTTATAGAAAGCCCTCTCTATAAGCATTGTGTTGTGAATTGACGGCGCAGCTTGGTTTCCAATTCAATGTCATTATTCACATAACTTTTTATAAGCAGCTGTTGAAAATAATAACAAGCAATTATTTTTATATGCGGATAGTCTAATTATAAAGCTACAAAAGAAATTGTGTTGAGCGTATAGTTCTTAACACAGACAGTACGTAAAGTACAAAGGCACATTTATTTGAGTTTGTTGTATATTGGATTTCTCAGATGTATATATTTATAACTGGTGAATATGATCAAACGTTATAAAGCTTACTCAAAATTATATTTACATGAATAATTACCCGCTACAAAAATAAATAAAAAATACATCAGTATAATGATGCGATTCTTTATAATTCAATTAGAACACTGACAACTGCATAAAATGCATCAATTATTCATAATTCTCTGCAAAAGTTTATTTTTAGTCAATCAGGATAAATAATCGTCATTGAATATAACTGTATTCTCAAATCAGACATGCTTACATGTTCAATAATGTATATATAGATAACACACAAATTATACATTTTTACATATAGTATACATAATTATGTGCAATTACGTAATGTCTTTTAGAGACTAGCAATAAATCGTTATTTCAAAAACAAACAATTAAAATTGCAAACAATAAGTGTATTAGAGGAAACTTGAAAGAGCCATTCACCTTGAAGAATGGTCGCGGTTTACATAAAACGTGAGAATTATCAAGGCCGTTTATTCTCTGTCAGCTCTTTCTCTCTTCCTTATATATTTTTTTTTCTTTCTTCTTTTCTATTTCCTCTGCTCCCCATCTTTTTTTTCAATTTTTGCTTCACCAGCTCCTTCTCTTTTCTATATACGCTTGTATCTGATGTTTTCACAGCCAAGGCACCTACAATCTATTAAATATTATGTACAAGTACAGTTTAGTATAGCGTAAACGACAACGAGTTTTTGACAAGCCGAAATGTAAAGTTGAGTATGTAAACCAAATAGAATATACGTTTTTCCTTTTTTTTTTTAATTTAAATATTAGAATTTAACAGTGTCTAAAAAAGGCAAATTAAAAACGAGAGTCTTTGTTCTAATCTTTTTAAATTAGCCGATTTCGATAGCAAACAGTGCAACGAACTCGTCTTTCTCTCTCGCGTTGTGTCTATAAATAAACCGACTTTTATTATATACGAGGCTTTTTTTCTCTCTCTCAATCAGTATATCTGTTACGGTGTATCTAAAAAAAGTCTAAATGTTCCACTATGGCAGAGGGAAACTAGATTTTGAGTCTGTTCAAGGTCACGAGAATAGTCGAAATATCGCGCAATTTCTTCTGCTGATCCTATAATATCTCCGATGTCGATTTCTCTACGATACGTTTTATAAGAAAAAAACGTATTAAACACGAATTAATTTGTTCATAAGCATAAATTATATTGAGTTTGTATTTTAAAGAATTACACTGCACCTGTTCTATTTCTACCGCAATAAAAGACTACTTGCCGTTCATATCAAACAAAAACACGAGCGACGTCGATGTTTATGTTTACATAGCTAGTGTACCGCTATTCAAGTCATGAATTTTCATGGGGGATGTATACTACAAGCTAATTTTCCTATGCAGCACTCGAAGTAAATCAGCATAAGATAAACCTTATTCTTACATAAATTCATTTAATTCTCACAAACCTCTACGTACTTACACAATACATTCGTCTTAAATTTAAAAAACAAAGTATCTTCATAAAATAAAAAATCAGCTTCAAAAAATATAAATCCATACAAAAATTCCTACAACTTGTCATCTCAGTCAAAAAAAATCAAGACACCGACTACAACAACTCTCTTAAAAAAAACCAATAAACTCCCCCCCAAAAAAAAAAACCGCATATCCAGACCTCTCTCATTATCAATGAAATCGATCGCATAGAGGGTAGAGAGGGAGCGCATAAAGAGAGAGAGAGAAGGGAAGGAACTGCACGATCTCGCGCACGTGCAACTGCATGATCAGAACGATTTCTCACGCGCGCGCGTGTCACCGGCGCTATAAAGCTTCAGTATTATACCTGGCTGTTCCGTCGTTCCTTCAGCCCGCAGACCTCGACGCTGCTATTATTGGCTCGTAGGTATATAATATAGACAGGCCAGAAGCGCTTTTTTTTATTTGTCTGCTCCCGGAAATTCAATCCCGACGGTTAATTTTAAAATTCCGCTATGAGAGAATCTTATATTCGCAGGATGTGTGAATCGATCCTGATGCAGTTTGTTGTATATTATTATAGTCTTCATCAGTGCTGTGTCTCTTTAGGTGTTTTGGCGGGAATATTTTGAATCTTCTGAAAATTTCGTCGTACACAAATCAACATTGTCGTTATCTCTTTGCGAGATAAACATCGATTGAAACCGCCTACTTTTTTCCAGCCGATATAAACAACCCGGCTGTTATGCAATACATACACTCGTCAATGGTAATAAGTAAAGTACACACAAGGTGTGTGTGTGTGTACATACACCGAATATTAGGTACAGACATATTATAATTTTCATCTCAACGACACGAGACGAGCACGTTTCGCGCGAATGCGGAGACGTTGTAATACTCGATCCATTATCATCGTCGCAATATGGAAGAATGACCAGAGGGGGTGAGTCCATAATAGTATATACACGCTCGGCTTCACTCGATTTTTTTTCTCTCATCAAAGTCGTGTGTACTATACGTCATATATACCTATACACATACATCGAATCAATTAACAATGCAAGGATCAGCTTACCACGAGATAATAAAAAAAAAAAAAAAACACTCAGGTGTATACAGTCTCGCGCATCAGGGGTTGTGTATCTCGAGATAATATTATACGCGCGCATATACGAGAATCGATTTTTTTTTTTTGCGTCGATGCACTTATATTAATACACACTATTTTCCCTCATATATATCCTGCTCTCCTATGTTCCTTACACACAAACGACGAGTAGTGAGTAGTTATATTTTAACAAGAAACTCTGATGGTTATATTAGTATAGTCTCGACAAAGACACAAACTCACCAGTCATTCATTGTCTGCATATATCTATATTTCTCTCCCAGACCGACTGCATCTCGCTGCTAAAGATCGGGACGGAATACTCGCGTCGTCTGCTGCGACCTGCTGCTACGTGTACATCACCAGAGAAAGAGAGAGAGAAAGAGAACAGGTTATCATCATATACCCGTTAAGATTCTTCTCTCTCGCTATAAAAGAGACACGAGACTACTGTGACCACGACGACTCTGACAATATATTATTGTGTTGTGTATAAAGTATATAAGAGAAAGAGAGAAAGTATATATATATGACCGAGCGACGAACGACGAGCGGATACTACAGGCCTCTGCTGCATGCCTATCTGCAGGACACGCGAGCACGTGTACGTATTTACATCATTATAATGGTATCTACTACTACTACTACTATTACCACTACTACTACTACTACTACTACTACTACTCGAGACGTATCTATTATCTATCTTTTTTTTCATTTCTTGTTATTATTACACTTCGTTTGCCTGCTTATGTATATTAAACTCTCTTTCTTGTATCTCACTCTATATATATATGGCAGATGTACAGGTTGCACCACTTAGTTGCACGTATTTATTACTATATTATGTAGTCGTCTTTTTCTCGATTATACTTTCTCTCGATATAGACTTATAGTCACACACGCTGTGCACAAGCTCACGATGTTTGTCAACACATGATCTCTATCTCTATCCATATGTTGCATGCTGAATTTCGTTAGATAGATGATGATGTATCGTGTCGTTGGAAGAAAAATCAAGCGGTTTCCTTCTCCGAAAAGAAGAAGAAAACGAGAATAAGTAACGAAATCCGCTCTTGTATACTGAATATTCATTAGCGACGATGAGAGATATCTGCATATTTTCATATACACACATACATACACACGTTAATATATAAGCAGCATTAAAGACGAAGGAAATAAATATTCATGCGATGTACGTGTGTTATCGGGCCGTTTATATAATCACACTTAAAAGCCTCTCTTATTATTGCGAGAACGAGCAAAAAAAAAAAAAGAAGTCTGATTAACCTCTCTCGGTGTGTTTCTCTCGAAAGATCGCATTGTATATACCGATTCCGATATTCCGTGCACGTGTGTATACATACACATGGCGATTATTTCTGGGTCAAGCTTCGACAGATGCGCGAAAAAAAAGTATTACTTTATTTCCTATATATCTATTGGAGAAAATAATTTCTTTTATAAATAATACACACAGAGGAGCAGCTGCTTGTATGTTTTAATTGTCATGTGGAGTGTATGTGTGTTTGCGGTAATTACACGAGAGAGAGAGAGAAAGAGATGTGGACTGTCCCAATTCTGATGATTTAGGAGCGGCTGCAGCGTTAACGCGGACGTTTTCAATACGTTAGTAGAGACGAGAGTGGGCGGTGTAATTGATTGTGATAAATGACGCGCATTTTTAATTGCACTGTTTTCTTTTTACCTTCCTTGATTATTCCCTCTTTTATTATTTTCGATTGTTATTATATACAACGCGCATATTTTCACACTCCTCGAGTTACGAATTTTTCGTCCAGAGCGGAAACAGCGTCAAGTTATAAATTATCAAATTTCGCTTATATCATAACACATACACAGACTCTCGTATCTTATCGAGATTACGTCTGATCTCTCCATCTATATCTCGCTGCAGCAGTCGGTTTTCGGCTAAGCTGACACAGCACATAATAGATCATATCAAAATACTATGCGCATTCCAAGAAGCTTCACTCTTTCCTCAATCAAATTTCATCGCTATAGACAAAAAAAAATAATATTTCCTGTTTTCAACGTAAACAGAACCAGTGGGTCATCCACACCGCTTACATCATCGTCTACATATTATCCTCTCGTAAACAAATATTTACACGAAGCCAAACATCCTTTAATTCAGCAGCAGCATCACATACACACAGCATCTTCGTCTTCAGTTTCACTTTTGCTCTCGCTGTAATGCATACATTATCTCACCCCCGCGATCACCAGTCATGTATTATAAATTTCCAAAGCAATCGTTAATCACAGCACATCCCTCTGAAAACTGTCTATATTATACCAAAACGAGCGATAGCCGTTAAAAATAGCTTCTTTCGCACCGCTTTAAGAATTGAATCCCGGAGTACATACATACATGAATCGGCTAATGAGGTGAGAAAATTCGAGTCCTGCTATTATTAGCAGCCGGTATAATTACTGTAACAGGTGACGGACAGAGAGAGACATGATGCGCTTGCGCCGCCGCCGACGTCTGAAAGGTCATTTACCTCGACGATTCCTCCCCCCTCTCTCGTTTAAAAAACAAAATAAAATAAAAATCGTCGTCATTCAGAAAAATCATCGTTTATTTCACAGGTGTATAAGTATACGTTGCGCAAGTCTCGTGCTTAAAACACGTGAGAGAGATAGAACGAGTGTGTGTGTGTGTGTGTGTGTATAGATATACAGTATATCGCCGCGTGCCAATTATCGATTACTAAAGAGAGAAAGAGAGAGAAGATGAAAGAGAGAGAGAGAGAGAGTCGCGGCAACACCGCGCCCTCATACACACTCGCTCTTTGAACGTTGCACTATACACCACGTGAGTCGTCGTTTGTTTTCGTCGTGAAGGACGCGTAATTATAACCTGTCACGTATATGTAAGACCTCTTCGACGCTACTGCTACTGCTGCTGCACAGCCGCCACTCCATGTCTCCCCCTGTATATATATAGAGCTTTCGCCGAATATATATGTATGTGCATAGTATGTAACATATATATGTATAGGCTATACTGATTGATAAAAAACCTATCGAGCTATTGTGTGTTAGGATTGACGGCCACTCGTGTAAAGCTTCGTGTATAAACGTTCTTTTTATATGATGTGTGTATATAAATACATACCGCACGCACTGGACCTACCGCGATGGAACAAGAAAAAAAAAAGAAGACTGAGAGTTTTCGAGTATACCGACATCGATGACTGTCATCCGACGTACATAAGTATATAAAAGCTCGATGAAACGAGAGGATATTATAACATCGCGCGCGCGCTTGGATAGTGTCTTTGCTGTCCAGCGGAACATGATGTCCGGTAGAGCGTGATGTCTATACAGCGGTGTAACTATATGGATATGTAACTATGCTGCGCTTGAGCGAACGTTATGTATATATACCTGCAGATGGGTGTAAGAGTTTGCTTAACGTTTGACACGTGCCACTGATCAGCCGGTGCATTATATACATAGTCGATGTTTACACGGCCTCTCGGGATATCTCTCTCTCTCTCTCTCTCTCTCTCTCTCTCTCTCTCTCTCTCTCTCTCTCTCTCTCTCGTTGCTATGGCGACGTTGCAAGTGATGCATTTTGAGTTGGAGAGTAATATACAGGTATAGGCTTTCTTGAAAGTTTCTACTTTATGTCGTTTTATCGGAGATTGTATTTCTCTTAATTTATGAGGTTGTTTCACTACTCGATGAAATATATATATTTATACAGTCGTTGAATAAAAATATCACGAAGATCTTGATAGCTTGAATGAAAGGTACATACGTCCTTCGAAAGTCCACTATTGCCAAGACTACTAAGTTAATTTATATTTTATTACTTCAGTCCTATCCTTTATCTCATCCTTATCATGTCACTGAACCTTCGACATTCGCGTGAATTACACCACCTGTTTAAAACAAAAAAACTCACAACTCGTCGTTTTTCCCCAGACGTACCTGTTTACAAAGGCATTCTTCTAAAACAACCGTATCGATGTCACTGCATTAGCAAAGTCAGCTGTGTACCGTTCGGTGGAAAAGTTTACTCGGTATTATACAGATATACACCTATATATACAATATGTATTCGACGGAAATCGACTTGGAAGCGCGACTGTTATATATGGATAATCCGGTGCTATACAGGAGTAGTAACAAACATGATGGTATTCTGCAGAAAAATTCTTTTCACGAAAAAAAATTGAGATTCTCACGATTTCTTCGATGAACAGTGTATTACTGCTTTCCACGTAAAAAGAGGCACTCAACAATGTAAATCTCGTGCGCTGCACATTTCTTCGTCTCTCTCTTTCGTTCCTTCATAGCTATAAGTACTTACTTACCGCTTCTTTCTTTCTGCTTGTTTACCACCGGATGTGACTTCTTTGAAGGAGGAATTAGCAAATACCTACTTATTTCCCCCTCGAGATTATATATATATGGCAAACGTATAAAGTACTGGAATATATTAGAATATTTTCATTGACATTCTGTTTTTAGACAAATTTTCGGTGTCTATCGCCGTTAATAATTCAGACGACAGCCCGTCGATAAAGATTCTAATTGAATGAAAACGCCACTCATCGCTCGAATTATATTCCGAAAAAATTGAATTTGAAAAGATCGATAATACACTGAATATAGATATTATTAGTGTTATAGTGTATAATAACGGTCGATCGAATTTTAATGAAGAATTAAGCCAAGCGCGAATAATGTGGACGTATATATATAAAACTGCCCATTCAATATACGTCGCTTGACGACGACGACGATCGCAGCGTTATAACGACGGTATATAATAATAAAAGGACGACGACGCTCAGTTTGATTAAAAAAAAATTTTTTTTATACACAACCATTATGATCCTTTTATCAGCTTAAAACTACAGTATTATCTTCCGCGATTACGGTACTTCACAGAACATTGCATAAACCAACTCTCCGTTGTTCGTCGTAAAAATACCTGAAAACTACTCATTACGGCTGTGTATAATATCTTCTTCATCTCAAAGTGCCTCTAAACCTTCCAATATAACTACGCGAGCTATATATACATATATAACTTTTGTCGTTTGTGCGGATAATATTGCCGGTGAAGAGACGAGATTAATAATCAAGACAAGATGCTGCACCTGACTCATCGATATAATATTATATGCGATACACGCGGCTCTTCTATTATGTCATACTGATGATGCGACACACGCGGGTAATACGAGATCTGACGTGTGCCGGCGGGATATCTCAGAAGGCTTTAGATATGTATAGTATATATGCTGTTTATTATTGATGGATCACATTGATTTTTTTATGGTTTTTGCAAAATTACGTATACGTAGGCATGTTTATACCGTTTTATCTTTTGTTGTAATTGAAAATACGCGAGGCATGACAAAACGATTCGGATAATTATACTGTTTTCACATGTGTTATCGACACCAAGTTTGTTGTCAGTCTCCAATTCGAAAATCAGATACAACAATACTTATACCTGAAGGTCATTCTTTATTTACGTATACAAAAGCTTAAAATTTTTAACAAATAATCAAAACTGTTATATAATTAACACTCATCGCCGAAACAATCAGCATAATATACAGCAGAAACACACACCTATAATACTCTGCTCTGTATACTCGTAATGAAAATCGAAACGCAATGCCCGTTTAATTAGCAATTAAAACGCATGCTGATTTAAATTAGCGAATGATTACGCTCGCCTCATTAATTCGATACCAAATATAATAACACATTTCGCCGGCTATATTAATAATACAGTCATTGTATATATCGCGCACGAATTTTAATTAAAATCAGCGTGTATATATAAATATGTAGAGACACGATAAACAGGGCGAGGTCCGCGCTCATAATCGATCTTTCTCTACTGCGAACGCGTTATATAGCTCTAGCACCACATATATGCATGTAAGCTCTCCGCACACCAAAAAGCAATTATTTCTAATAACACACGCACTCAAAAATAAAAAAAAAACAGTCAAAGTATATAGTAACCGTATTATACATATACAAGTAAAGTTACAGCTTTGACTGTAGATCGAGAGAGAGAGAGAAAGAGAAAGACGTAGGCGGAGAAAGAGAGAGTGAGGGAGTAAATTATTTTTGGCTCAACTATTTTGATAAGACCTAGGCGTTAAATGTCTTGCATCTCGAGCGCTACGAGTCTCCTCTCTCTCTCTCTCTATCTCTGTGATGTGTGTGTGGTATATGATGGTGATGTTAAAGAAGAAGCAGCAGCAGCAAACTAGTCGTGTCTAACCGAGATGTTTCTCTTTTTGTTTTTTATGAAACCTTTGAAGGCCTAGCCCAGGAGGCGTCGGTGACAACGGTGTGCAACGTGGCAAAGGACTACCGCACGTGATCTATTGTCGGCTCTGGCGTTGGCCGGACCTCCAGTCTCATCACGAGCTCAGGGCCATCGAACACTGCGAGTACGCCTTCACTCAGAAGAGGGACGAGGTCTGTGTTAACCCTTACCATTATCAGCGGATACAGAGTCCAGGTAAGATCTTTCGATATTCACAATTTTTTTGGTGTAATGGATATTAAGGGTCCCCTACTTTTTTTTACTGCCTTGGAAACTGTTTTATATCGTCTGATAGAAAATTTTAAGTTACTTGATAAGTATCATATTTTTGGGGGACCGTTGATATACTTTTGGCTGAAAGAGTTTAGGAGGATTAGACTAACAGATTTTCTTGTTATTTCAGTTTTGCCGGCGATTTTGGTGCCGAGACACAGCCTCTCGGGTGAAGAGACGACTCTGTACAACACTTCGCTGGAGGAACTAAGCGCCAGCGTGCCGGAAAACGCGAGTTTTCACGCGACGCTTAATCACCAACAACAGCAACAGCAGCAGCCACAGCAGCCGCATCAGCAGCCGCAACAGCAGCAGCAGCAGCAACACAATCAACACGGGATTCCACAGTCCCCGCAACAGCAGCAACCAAATAACCTATACCAAGGAATGCAAGTGAGTTCCTTGGCTGGATTCTTCTATGGATTGAAAAATAATGAATTGATACAATTGTTATATTGGATAAGATGACATTGTAACCTTCGCTTTGTTCGAAGCTTATTTGGGATGCGTTTTTGGTTTGTCTGTGATAAGATTTTTGTTGAACTCGCAATGTTTAAAACGTTTTAGAAGGACTAAATTGGTTTTAAAAAAGGCGCCTATTGTCATAAACAAAAAGTTTTTTTCTGGTACTGAATTGCCCTTCAAAACGCAATGTTTCACTTCTATCCACGTGTACCCTCTATCAACAATCAATAATTACTAAATAAGTCAACTCGACCGTGCGGTTTATCTACTTCTTTGTTTTATTCATCTTTTGATGGGAATGCAATTTTACTTGCTGCTAATTGACATTTTCTGTAAAAACGATGATCAATCGGTTTTCGATTCTTTCAATCAATCTTCGATTTAGGTAGCTCCCAATATCGCATATTAGCAATAGCCTTCAGAAAAAAGGAAAAAGAAATGTTTCTCCGTTATAGGGAAACTATCGGGAAACACGGGAATAGAGTGTATACTAATATCGATTGCTGAAGGTTTGAAAGGAGGAAAAATAAAGTGCGATGGTCGAGACGATGTTTGGATGAAGGTATACTCTTGCTGTTATTGTTATGAAGTGTTAACTTTGTCTTTCCTCGTTAGAGCATGCAGGCTACGAGTCCAGCGAGTGTTGGCAGCCTTGGAAGTGTCCAGGGCTCGCCCCATCCAGCGCCGGGTTCGATGGATCCTCCGGCAGACACACCGCCGCCTGGCTATATAAGCGAGGACGGCGACAATATGGATCACAACGACAATATGTCGCTATCGCGACTGTCACCCAGTCCTGTGGACGCTCAGCCAGTTATGTACTGCGAACCAGCTTTCTGGTAAGGACCACGTTTAATTAGTTGTTTAAGCTTTGAAATCGTTAGTAAATTTAGTTTTAAAAGGAGTTTTAAAAAGTTTGTCGCGTTATAATTCTTTTCTAAAAAGAATTCATTGTGGCAGCTACTGCAGTTTGTTTGTGCTTAATTTTATTCGTAGTTTCTATAAAAAATTAATAACCATAAACAATGTCCATTTAGTTAGTTTATTGTTGACAAATGTATTTTGATTTTATTATTACAAAAATTTTCTGACATTTACTTTTGCATATTTAGACAAATATTTATCTACCTGATTATGATATATTATGAAAACAAACTAATTCGAAAATGTTCTAATAGGTGTTCGATCAGCTATTATGAGTTGAATACCAGGGTTGGCGAGACGTTCCACGCGTCTCAGCCTAGTATAACCGTAGACGGTTTTACGGACCCTAGTAATTCAGAACGATTTTGCTTGGGTTTATTGTCCAATGTTAACCGAAATACTGTCGTCGAGCAGACTAGACGACACATTGGCAAAGGAGTCCGGTTATATTACATCGGGGGAGAGGTATTTGCCGAATGCCTGTCAGACTCAAGCATTTTTGTGCAGAGTCCGAACTGCAACCAACGTTATGGCTGGCATCCAGCTACAGTGTGCAAAATACCACCAGGTAGATATCCTTCTTATTTTCGTTTCATTTTTGTTCTAGTTTTACTAATGACTGATTTGTTGTGTCGCAGGCTGCAATCTGAAGATTTTCAATAATCAGGAGTTCGCAGCACTACTGTCCCAATCAGTATCGCAAGGTTTTGAAGCTGTGTATCAGCTGACCCGCATGTGCACAATCCGAATGAGTTTCGTGAAAGGATGGGGTGCGGAGTACCGTCGGCAGACAGTCACCTCGACACCTTGTTGGATCGAGCTTCATCTGAATGGACCACTCCAGTGGCTCGACAGGGTGCTTACGCAGATGGGCTCGCCCCGTCTGCCCTGTTCCTCCATGTCATAAGCAACTTCTTCACCAGGAGTGCCATTCCCATTCTCTATCTCAAAGGGCGAAGATGAGCGAAATTAAAGAACATGTCACCTTTCTAAGTGACCATCGACACTTCTCTCGTCTGCTGATGTTACACGACTATCAAGCGGCCAAAAACGAGAATGGGAAAAAAAAGACAAAAACTGACCCGCGAGAACGATTTCCGACTCCTCTACTTTTCTCAACTATATTTTTTTTTTATATTTTATTACAACACTAGTGAGCATAGCCGGAGAGACACACGCCAGTCAACCCACGCAAGCTAAGCCAAGCAGCAGTTACAACTCACACACGGACATTAATACATACAAATAGGCTCTTCGCAGTGTTACAAGGTATTGGGAACATTTGTTTATCACCACTTCCTTACTTACAACTGCATTTAACGATAATATCGTCTCGTCAAGATTGATACAAGTGTGACTCGGTTTATGAACGCTCCCGTCGTATGCTGCTTCTTCGTAATCTGCAAATGACTAAGACTAGCGCGATTGAACTTCATTTTTCCTATAAATTTTCAATATTCGAACTGATTTAACATGTTGATCAGATATTTTTACAAAACAGAAGAGATGTAAACAAGCATTAAGCATGTACATAGGTATCCGTACACATCACCAGAGCATTACAAGTTCAATTGGTATCTATGTATATGTAAATGTATTTGTATATGTAAATGTAACGTTATACTTTGATGAGAAATGAAAACAATACAAGTTTACGTAATCGCGGAATGTTTAGTATTACATTTATTAAACTTCACTGCGTACCTAATACTTTCACTCGAGAGACAAAGTAACTTTGAAACTTTAATCATTGACAACCAAATACTTTTCATTGCTAAGTGTTCATAGTACAAATTTTTATATAACGTAAGAAAGCTCGATGAAATTAGAACCGAATGATGAATCGATTTTTTAAAATATTTATCTTGTAACGATACTTTTTAAAGCTATTCCTTCTTAATTTTTAAGGCTACTTTGTTTCTTGATGTAGTGCAGCATATTGAACTTTCATATTACTGTGCAGCAAAGTATGACAAAGATTTAAGCTTAAGGCACAGGATCGTCCTCAATTTTTTCGAGGCAATGGAAATAACGCTACGTATAATGGTGTCTTATCTCAACTAATTACTACTATTCTTACTACAAGTAAGAAAAATATTGTACTTCGTTCTAAAAATGTGAGATGCGTTGAGCACATGCAATTTTGCGAGGAACAGAATATCTTATTTACAAATATCAACATAATAGAAAAGAAAAAGAATTCATATATTGACGAGCATATATATATATTATATAAGGCGTCGAGGAGATGCATTATATAAAGTAATGATCTAGTGTGTCAGAGGCTAAGATAAAAGTGGTTTATTGATTACAAAAAATAATATACGTTTATTTGAACAGTCGATTTTGTGCTTCGTGAGTCAGTGCACTTTTACTTGTGATTTTAGATCGTAGCACTTCATTCCTCAATTACTTTTGGACTATATTATTTGTATGATTTTATTAAAAACCTAGAAAGGAATCATACGCATACATACATAACTGTATACAGACAAATGTTTCTTGAAATGCTCTTTTTTTACTGTGTATGCAGAGACGAGTGTTAATCGGAGGATGTGGAAAACCGTATGTCTGATTTTAATTTATTTAGAGCGCAACAAAAAAAAAATATATATATATATAACTACAAAGTTACGAATATACTTTGAATTTAAGATTATGTCTTGCATATAGAATTTCGCGCACAATAAATTTTTATGAGATGAAAAAAGGGCAGCCGCCGGGTGTTAAGTGCGTTAAATGTTCGCGCATTAAAGTAAAAAGAAAAAAAATGTTAAGCTTGTCTATAAAGTTGGTTTTAGTGAGTGTCAATATAAAAGAAATGGACCAAATTTTCTTTGAAAAGTTTCTAATAGCTTCCAAGAGGCGCATTTCATAAATCGGCTTACAGTGACGGATTTTATCAGAAAAATAAAATTAATAAAAAAAAGACTGTAAAAGTGCGAGTAGGTTCTAAGAAATATGTAATACGTACGTGAAAAATATGATGATCAGTCTGGATAAATAACAATTGTATTTTTACAAAAAAAGAAAAAAAGCAACTATGAACATGTTTTATGTTACAATAACGCAGCGTGTGCTTATTTTTTATTAAAATTTAGAGGTTTAGAATTGAGATTTTGTAAGTAGATGGGAAAAGTTGACTGTTTCAAGTTTGATTCGGATAGAAAAGTAGTGATGACTGATTGATTGAAAAGAATTGATGCTGCGTGGTTGATAAAAAAAGAATGAAAAAAAAAGCGGAAAAGAAAGTCGTTCTGTGTGTCAGGGCGTTAGAATTAACTCTTATTTACAAAGCGGATTATTATAGAGCGTGTTAGATATTTCTATTTTATTACAGATTTTATATTGCACGATTTGGAGTTATTTAAGGAAAGATGAATTTTAGAAAATGCGTGACAAAAAAAGCTTTTTCCCATTTGATCGGCACAAAGATTGTGAAAAATTGAGATTTTGGTGCAGTGTCGAATCAGTTTTAGCATCCGGTGCACTATGCTGTGTTAAAGTTTCAAATCGTCTTGGTACTTTAAGAAAGTTTAAAAATTTTTTTCGAGGGATTTTAAGAAGTTGGCGTATTGTAAAAAGTAATTAAAGATCAATAATACACGCGATCGTTTTTCAATTTTCAATGTTTATCAAATTGTATAATAAGATGCGTTTCGAATAATTTTTCAGTTTTCTGTGCTATTTAGTATAAGTGAAAAACGTGTAAAGTGCAGTTTTAAACGTCTTCGTTCTAATTCGAAAATTAAAATTAGGCATGCTTTTTCTATGCTAAGCAAAGCATAAACAGATTTCGATATTACGGTTTGTTGGATAAAAATTGCAAATCGGAATTAAAATTGTAAAAAGTGGTACGTATGAAAAGAAGATCATTTGTAATTTCTTAGTTAACGGTAAAACATTAACGTTTTTTCTTTAGAATGTAAAGAATCACGTAAAGGAAAAGTGTCAACAATTGTAGCATAGAATTTTCGATTGTAGTTAATACACAATTTTTTGATCAATTTTTTTTTTAATCTTGTTTTGCTTTGATATTTTTTACTAAGGACATTGTGTGTGAAGCAAGCACTTAAAATATTTTTAGTTATTAAACACTCCGCTACATACGATTACGGTAAAATAATAATTTCGGGTGAAAATGTCGGTTTTTATATTTTGTAAATGATCAACTTTATATTCTTCTGTTTTAACTTGTCACAAAAATGGTGATTTTTAATAGTTTGGAAATGAAACGCCACTTTTTTATTCAAATCAATACTTCCATTTTTTAAAAGATAGTTTTCTAAGGGCATCTTAGCTTTCGGCAATGCGTTTGAAGTTCAAAAATGTCGTCTGTAATGCACAATTTTTGAAAAGTCAATTTCGAAAGATTTACTGATTTATTTTTTAATAAGGAATCTATTAGGGGGAAAACGTAGATTAAAATAAACGTAATCTTTTTCTTGGATGTAATACAAAGTTGAAAAAGAAGAACCGAAAGTTGTGTTGATAATTTACGCATCATGCAATTTGATTGAATCTATTGGAAATTGTTATATGTTAATAAGACCTATTGTAATTTCCCATATTATTTATTGCGCTGTGCTTTATAAACGCATGCGAGATGTTCAATAAAAAAACTGAGTGATGTTGGGATACGGTAGCGAATATTATAAACGGAATGCAATGCAAGATATAGGAAGTGAGACTTTTCTATAGGCACCCTGTGTAGCAATATTATCGCAAAATTTTGTAATCGCTAACAATTGTAATCTTTGGTCGCAAAGAATTTTTCAATATAGTTCATCTTGTTTGTTAAAGTACATACACCCTTACACACGCAGAGTGCCTGTAAAAATCGTTGTTTTTTTTTTTAGTTACTGACGACCATTGCGTCTTTTTTTAGCGCCACTCATACTAACAACCAACCTGTAAACCCCTGTACATTGTATACTTCGTGCTTATTCTAGTTTTGTTTCTGTCGCATTTTATCAAGATTGTACAGCACTTCGGGCAAGGAAGACGATAAAAGGTGATATTATAAAAATGGAAAAAACATACACTTCGAGTACATATTTCAAACTTTGTACCAAGCGATACCAATCCGTCGTTCTTTTCACGCACGACGGACGATTCTTTTTCTTTTTTTTTTAGATTCTAGTATATTTCTTAGATTAAGCTGCGGGCTGGGCTTGCACGAGAATGAAATGTGAGCAGGGTCTTCTTGACATTCAAGATTTTATACGTTTTCGGACACTGTCATATTATTATAACCATTGTCGAAAGTGAATCGCCATTGTTCTGTAGACTCATCGAATTTTGTTTGAAACGGAAGATAAATGGGCGAGAAAACACATGAAAAATCATTTTCTGGCACTAGCGTATCTAATTTAGAACTCGTGGAAACCCATCCCGAAATCGTCGGGCAGCTCGAATCAGCGCAAATATAATCTCTCTTCTTCTTGTTTGACTGTTCTCTTACACCGCTGCTTTTTAAATAATTCAACGTATACTCATTCCGTTTATGAGAAAACAAAAAACGCGTGTATACTACTTAAAAAGCGTGTTATCAGATCAATGAATTTGGCTTTCGATCGTCAAAGGTGTCCGCTCATCGATGAATCTCGATGAACAGAAAGTAAACCTATCAAGGAATTGACTCACAGCTCTGCCAAGCGAATTGGCTGTAGCTTTTACCTCCGCGCAGACTGCCATTAGTATACTTGTGAGCTGTTCCACTAGCCAAGAGTCAATACTTACGGCTGGTCATAGGCGAGAAGACTCATTTTTTTTACTGTAGTAAATTATGAAAAAAAAACGCCATACTGTGATAACAAAATATGATAAATGCGCAAGCACTGCTACGAAGACGATCGAGTTTTCTGAATCGTGACATTCTTTTTACACTCGTAATAACTAATCCGATCAACAAAACTGCAACGGCTAAAAGTAATGGGAATCGAGCTAAATAGATCTGCTGAATTGTTCACAACCAGGAGACACTTAACCAAAGTTCTGTAATGAAACTTACCAAAGCTTCGTATAAGTAACTGCTACGCGTGTCTTGTAATTTCATTTTCAAAGTATCTCTTCTATTGGTATACGAGAATCCAACTTTTCTATTTCGTTTTCTTCGAATGAATCGAGCAGCCCGCCGATCGCGGTATGATTCTACAATCCTTTTCTTTTATGAAAGAGTACGTTGTGTGAGATCGGAAGTGTGACTTTTTGAAAATGCGAGTGCGTGAAAGAATTAGGCGAGATATGGATTGTGAAATCTTGCGTGTGAGACTGTATCATAGTTATAAATAAATGTATA
Source organism: Cecidostiba fungosa (assembly GCA_900474305.1). Classification (NCBI taxonomy): domain Eukaryota; kingdom Metazoa; phylum Arthropoda; class Insecta; order Hymenoptera; family Pteromalidae; genus Cecidostiba; species Cecidostiba fungosa. The sequence continues at coordinate 28,436 of UCOJ01000057.1, read as the reverse complement.
TGCTAAGTCAACGATACACACTTTGTTTGTATTGATTATTTAAACCTTCATCCTTCCTTCTTCTGGATACTTGATTCACCATAAAAGGACAGGGTAATGAAATAAACATAACGAGTTCAAAATTCGATCTAATGATATAACGTCTTTATTTCGATAATCACAATCAGTCGCCGCCACTTAAGCATTTTACAATTTTTTTGGTTAACTCCAGGACTTTTGGCACTTTTGAAAAACTTTACAGTTTAATTGACTTCAAAAATTTTTTAAATAATACGTTAAAGTCCTGAAGTCAAAACATTGCCCTCCTGAGTTCGATAGCAATATTCCCACATCAGTATCTACAAAATGTCGATTACAAGTTAAAATATTCTTACGCATGTCCATGATATCCCTATCGAACGTATATATTTTTTTACGGCGATTTTTGCATATCTCGATAGTACCTTCAGTGTATATAGACAATGTTCCTAAGTGCGTACACATATTGTATTCCTAAATTGAACAACCGGAATTCGTAAATGTATACCGTAATAAATAATACTCGTGTGTGAAATTTCGTATTCGATTACATGTGCAATATATATTACGCCGATTTAATAGTGTCACGATTACATCGATATTTTATATTGTTGCTACAAAGCTGTGATATATAGGTATAGTAACATCAAGCCGCACAACACGCATGTAATAGAAATCAAACGGGGTGAGCGATAAATAAATTTTGAAGAAATTAATTAAAAATCACCTAAGCCTCGATCATGGCTATCCTAAACCACGTGCTACACTCTATGTAACTGAAGTTATCGGTGTTGCATATCTTGTGCATGTTGTCGGTGTTATAAACGAGAGAAAAAAAATAAGTTTCGAAAAAAAAATAATAACGAGCTTCGATCGCACATTAGCAGCTGTAGTACAACCAAACGCTGACGCAAAACCTGTTCAATTCAAACGAGAGGACTTTGATCTGTTTTTCTTAAATATCCTGACGCGTCGACTCTCGAGAGAATTTTCTGCCTTGAATCGGCCGTTGTATAGCCTTGTTATTGAACGCGACGAAGTCGATTGTGGTTCGTCGAAGATGACTGCATCTGGACCAGTGAAAACATGCTCATGGAAAGTCCGGCAGTGGCGAGGACGACGGCCGAAGCAGTTCCTCGGTCGACGCTGCTTCGCCGGTACAGGGCTGCCGAGGGTCCAGCTGGCTGTAATATATCAATGGGATTACGTAAATATGATTATATAGTTCTGGAAATTAACCGAACGCATCAGTGTATTACGAAATGTGGCTGCAGTATATTATCGCGTGCAATGACTCTGTATACGCGAGAAGTGACGTCTTGAGAGTAATCAGTATTAGAAAACGTCAATCATGTTGTACATTGATGCATATAAGAGTGGCGTATTTTCAATTTTTTTATCTTACGCGAGGTATAATCTTTCTTCAATGATGAGTGTGTAATCAGTAATAAAAGGATCTGATTAGCGCGGAATTTAAAGATCGGTGCTTGGAATCATTGGTTTGTTTTTCAAGCAAACCCTAATTGTGCGTAAATTTCTTTTTTTTCTGTATAATAAAACGTTAAAAGAAAAATTTCGGACACAAATCTACGTTATATTCATTTACCACTCGATTATTTAAAGCGCGAACGTGATTTATTATACAATCGCACGTGGCTTTCGAAATTAAATTTCTGCAAAGCTATATATGTACCATATGTAAAAATATACGAATTGACTAAAGCTAACTAACACGTGACGGCGTGTCTTCTATAATATTACAGCTTACATAATGAAGGATGTATAATTCGAGACATAAAATATAATACAATTCATACCTGTGTGAGAGACAGTCTCAGAGCGTATTGAGCAGTTCGCGTTAGATACATCTCAGTTTTGACAGCAGCTTACACCTAGAACAGTCAAACGATTTTTCTATATAGAACAACATAAATATTATCACTTATCCTACAGCATATGATATTTCCCACGAATAAAAAAGAAAATTCAAATTTCGCGCCAAACAGCTTATATTTTATATGCATCAAATAAAAACCTTTGTGTGCAGTCCTGCAAGCCCGCACGAAATTCTCAAATGGAATCAGCGGGAAAAACACGGCGTCGCCGCGTTTCAAGTGCGAACTTCTCGGTACGGATTCTCTCGGAGCAATGCTTTCCGTCGCAAGCTCGCGCTAATTCAGATCGCGCAGTGGCAATCTGCCATTGCCGTATTATACACGCAGTGGGGGAGTCGTCGTCGGCGCCTAAACGCGTCGCACTTTCAGCGTATCAACGAGTTTGTTTGTTGTTTTTTTTTTATTATTATTCTTAACGCGAATTTTTGCGAAACGCACTAAGTGTCTTGTTGTTCGGAGAGCTTGAAAAATAATTGTATTCGAGAATTTTTAATTGAAAATTAGATGTTTATTAAACGGTGAAGCTCTATATACTTAATTTTCCTGTGAAGGTATTTTAGTATCATTTGGGAAAACCAAATAAATTTTGCACACAGTTAATGTTACGATTGGCGAGCAGGATTTTAAATGCGTAATTTCCGGGTTCCCGATGCGCACCTATCGTAAACATAACAATATATACGCAGCTAGCTTACATACTTGTGTATAGAAACGGGACATGATATTTTATCGCGACAGTGTTTCATGCATGCAGCTCTCCATATACGCAAAAGTATAGTAAAAATAGGTGAACGTTTTACTCCGCAGTGTATATGAAAAACCTGAATAGCAAGTTTTATACTTCAAGTGACATGAAAATTTAACTGTAGATCCACGGTTGAGGTTTATCGCGTTTTAATAATAGCTTTTTATGATTGTGTTATGGCAAAAAACGAACACAAAAATTCCAGTGTATATTAGACGCTCTTATCTCTTGCGAAGGTGCTAAATTTAAAGTGAGCTAAAATCGGTTGTTAGCGACGTTGCATAGATTCGTTTGAAATGTCATCTATAGCGTAGTACGATACGACTGATTCATAACGCAATGTTATCTACGCGACATTGTATCTATGTAAATAAATACATTATCATCTTAAGTGTTATATAATTCTGGCTAGCGTAAAGTTTTCGATTTTTCTGGAGTCAACGATCTTATCTCGTTTAAGGGCTTCAAAAGATATTTTCTATAATCATGTCAGATTAGATACAGAAAGGCCCTCAGCTACTCTAAAATTCAAATTACTGCATTACTAATGTATAAACATTGTTGATTATTGATTAATCAACTATCGCTCAGCTTATTCATAGCACCCTGGCAACAATTGCTTACGTAAAGCGAACTTATTTCGTTCTATACATTTCGAGAATATCGAAGGATACTGATCGAGGGTTAAAGTTCGCTTCTTTGCCCTATGATTGATTTATGTTGTCTAAAGTCTCTCACAAATGACGCAAACGAAGACGTAGTCTTGACGCACAATGCTTTTATAGATAAATAATACTTTTTTTTTCTTCAACTTTGCTGCAACCTCGACATACTTGTTGCATTATTTCAATATAATTCAAAGACAAAGCCTTTGTGGTATATACAAATATATAAACAAATTAAATCCCTCACATCGATAAAGAGCTATACGTTAAATTTAAATTCGAACATCGTGTATACTTATTTACAAAATTTTATAAATAGCCGAAAATTAGTAAAAATATTTTTTACAATTTTGGCACAAAGAGTTGTTAACGCCATGACTCAACAAAGTGCGCTCTGGGAAAAGACTTCCGACGCGTGTGGCGGCGGTAGGTATTAGGTATATAACACATGGGTAACACTCGCCGACCACGTGGTTGACAGCTAAAATAGACGCGCAGATATACCACTATATGTATAATGTATATACAACAAACTCGAGAAATGGCGCTACAGCCGACAAGTTGGGAAATAAAAATAGTCGACAAAAGCGTTCTGCAAGGTTCATTATACCTTCATTACGACATTAACTTTTTCAAATGAGACAGCCAAGCTGCAGCGTTAGTTCTAGGATTATTTATAGATGCGGTACTATTTGTAAAGTTTGTAATTGAGCGAAATTTACTAATTTTATTTTATTTTTTTACGTTGAAAAAACAGTTTATGGGATCTGTATTCTGTATATACAGTTAGAGTAGGTTTAATGCATTTAATTTTGAATGAATCTACATCACGGAAATCAATTCGTAAGTCAAACGTTTCTGTTACTTTTTATGGAAACGTGACTTTTAAATCATTCAAAGCTGTTGATTGCGAAAAAACAATAAAACCACAACAATAAGTATAGATTACAAGTAATCTAATTGACAAAACACAAACTGATACTAAAATCGCTCAAGCAAACGTATAACAAATCCAGCACCTCAGCACAAGAAACGCAGGTTTTTCTCACAACGAGACGTCGCGCAACTTTCATCGAGACTCTCAGTAAGATTCAGGAGAGTAAACAAAAATAAACATTTGGCATTGTGAAAGTATATAAGTAAACGAGTCGATCAACTTCGCGGGGAGGTTGACACTCGCCTCTCTCTATCGATCACCTGTCTATATATATCTATATCAACGACACTTGACCTAACCTCAAAATCGCGACTTTTTCAGCGAACCACGATGGCCGCAATTAATCCAGCTCTTCTATGGCACCACAGCTTCTTCCTTCACTTTCGCACGAGTTAGCCTCAACTAACCGGTAATCGTGTCGGAATAGTCGAAATTTTAGCGATGAGAAGCACCGAAAATGATGGTTACGTAAGGTGGCACAACCCTGTGATACGAAGAGTCGAGAATAGCACTTAGAATACTGTGAATTCGTGGGAAATCCAAAGCGCAGAGATGAGAACTGACTTAGGCACTGACCTTTTCACATGAATCTCCTTGGGAGAAGAGACTAAGGACTGTAAGCACCCGCGTGGCCAGCTGATTAGACCGCTCCAAAATTCGACTTTTCTCGAAAAGACATGCCCGACGATCTCAGCGCTACAGTCGGCCTAAATTCTAAACTCTGGTATAGATTGTTTACTTATCGTGTGTCGGTATGGTGGATTACTGTTTTATCGGTAATCGGTGTCGCCTATATTTTTATTAAATTTTTTAACTGAACAATTCGATCTCATTAACAATTTCCTAATACTTCATATTCCGTTAAGCAATAATATTTCACTCGATAATTATTTCTCTACAAAACAGACGACAGGTACACTCATAAAATAAATATTCAGAAGACGAAAAAATTGCGATAACATATTCGAGAGAGAGAAAAAGGTAAATGGAATGACTAGTCTCGTTCGTGCAAATTCAGTTTGACTCATACTCTGATTCGGAAAGCACAACAGTATGTGAATAATTATCTAGTGACGCATCTGAAGAGTAGTGTGTTAGAGGCGTTTTATCTGCCGCTCGTTTCCGCGGGATGCCGCAGTATCCTTCGAAACAGCTCAGAAAGCTCTCGACACTTATTCGATGTTACAGTCGAGCGAAACATGTCCTGTACAATTTTTCAGTTGAAATTCTTCTGTGTTTTGAGTCTGTTTTTAGTGACTACAAGTGCAGTGGATGTTCAAGTCAATCATGACAGTATTTGCGCGGCACAACAGACGTGCTTGCAGTGTTTACTTGTGCCGAATTGCGTTTGGTGCTCGGAATTGGTTGGTAACTTTTTGTTTTTTTATTTAAAAAAATGTATATTTCGAGCGGTTTTTTCTTCTATTGTAGCGGTCTAACGGATCGTTAATTCGATGCGCTACGAGGGAGAGATCGGAAAATGAAAAAGATCGGTGGTGTCTTCCGGAGTTTGTTGTGGCGGGAGAATCGACCTTTACAATTGTGGAGGACAGGCCACTTCACTCGAAGAAAAGTAAAGACCCCGTGCAAGTCCAACCGCAAAAGATGCTGGTGACTCTCAGACAAGGTTTGTGTATTTTATCAATTCATATAGTACCATTGTAGCAGTAAAAATATCGATTTGTTACATGTAATTTTAGGCGAAGAATTGGTGATACACGTGAATTACAGTAAAGCCGAGGATTACCCGGTCGATCTGTATTACTTGATGGATCTGTCCTTTTCAATGGAGCCTTACAGAGATCAACTCTCAAAACTTGGTGATAAGTTAGCCGAGGCTATGCAGAAGCTAACTTCGAATTTCCGACTTGGTTTTGGTAGCTTTGTTGACAAAGTCGTGCTACCGATGACCAGTACCGATCCTGATATGTAAGATTCTTTTTAATTTTTTTAATAGAGAAAACAATGTTTATAGAAACTACTATTAAAAATGTCTAATTCGAAGGTTGAAGTCGCCGTGTAAAAGATCAAACGGTCAACCATGTGCATCTCCTTATGGATACAAGAATCAGATGCCTCTGACTGAAAATGTAGCGCAATTCAAGGTAAACATTTGATACACGATGATTTGAATTAAAATTATTTTTTTTAACTCAATAATTTTTGTAGTCCAGAGTACAAGCCGCTCCCGTATCAGGAAATTTAGACGTACCTGAGGGTGGATTTGATGCTATAATGCAGGCAATAGTTTGCACCGAAAAAATCGGTTGGAGAAATAAAGCAAGACATCTCCTTGTTTTTTCCACCGATGCCAGCTACCACTTGGCTGGAGATGGACGGGTATAATTTTCAAAAATAATATGCTGTTTTAGCAAAAGTGAAATTTAAATTTTTATAGCTCATCGATATGTAAAATAAATCTGAAAAGCTTGCAGGAATAGTCGAGCCCAACGACGAACAGTGTCATCTCGATAACAACGGATTTTACAGCTACTCTCTGTTGCAGGATTATCCATCAATTTCTCAAGTAAGCTTTATAATAACGATCTTTTCTTAATAACCTTCCATGTGCATATATTATTATTATTAAACAAAAACTGCGTTTGATAATTGCTTCCTCATTAAAAAACTACTTTTCAATGTACGACTTTATCTGAAGAAGCGATAAAATATATAACAGCCTCATTATTTTTCCACAGATTAACAGGAAAGCCTCGGAGCATAAGATAAACATTATTTTCGCTGTTCCCGAACACATGAACACGACTTACCAGATACTGACTACGAGAATCGCTGGCTCCTCGATTGGTCTATTCGAAAACGAAGCTGCGAATGTCGTGTCTTTAGTCAGTAAGGAATACGAGGTAAATTTTAACGATTTCAGCGAAAAATATCGGTAAAGAGGATGTAGAAGGATATTTGCTTGAAAAATTTCAGAAATTGGTCGATTCCGTCACGATGACGGATAACGCTCCTGAAATGATAGACGTGAGATATTTCTCTAAATGTCTGGACGAACATTCGAAGGAGCGAGAAACTTGCGATGGACTCAGAGTCGGTAATGTCGTCGAGTTTCAAGTAGTCCTTAAGGTAAAAAATATCACAATTTATACACCATATTATTTATATAAATAATTTCAAAGCCGATCTATTGCGCAGGCCGTAGAGTGTCCGCAGAATTCAAGTCAATGGCGGCAAAATATAAAAATCGGCCCGCGAGGCTTGACCGAAAGCTTGGAATTAGACGTCGCGTTAATCTGCAGCTGTCCCTGTGAAGCAGGGAATAAGGTACTTTGAAAATCCACTCACTCGAAAAATAAAATAAAAATTATACTCATGTAGATCAATAGGAAAAAATCTTCAAATTGCACAAACAACGGTTACCTTGACTGCGGCATATGCCTCTGCGACGAAGGATTTTACGGAAAACAGTGCGAATGTAAAGGATCGGAAATTGGCTCGAGTTCACTTGACGCTTGTAAAGCTACGAATGAAAGCGACGTCTGCAGCGGTCGTGGCACTTGCAAATGCGGCGTTTGCGACTGCGCGAAGAGAATGAATCTGCAGGAGGAGTTTTACGGTACTTACTGCGAGTGTGATAATTTTTCCTGCAAACGTAGCGGTGGTATGGTACGTTTAGAAATTTTATTTAACAAACTTATAAGGGGGTGTCAAAGTGCTTCTGTTATCTCAGTAACTGTTTTACCGACTGTACGTTGAATAACTGAGTTTATTGGTAATCTATAGGATTTTAACGGGAAATTCAAACTAACTTGCGCTAACGTTAAGGGTATTTAAATTCTTTAAATTCTCAAATGACCCCCTTATATATAAAACAAAATTTAAGCATCTATATTTCCTTACATAGGTGTGCGGCGGTAAGGGTAAGTGCGAGTGTGGCTTCTGCAACTGTCTTCCAGGATGGACAGGCGAGACTTGCGACTGCAAGGAGAGCAACAGCACGTGTATGCCAACCCACGAGTCCAGTGTCGTCTGTAGTGGCAAAGGTGATTGCGTCTGTGGCAGTTGTCAATGTCACGAGACCGAAAACGCTCGGTACTCTGGACAATTCTGCGAGGACTGTCCTGTAAGTTTCATCATTGTACAAGTATTTTTGGTAAAACTCATTTTTATAACGTGTCATCGTATATTGCAGACGTGTCCTGGACAACAGTGCGAAGAACTCAAGAACTGCGTCGAGTGTCTGGCATATAAATCAGGACCCCTATGGCAAAACAACGACTGCAGTGGTTGTCCTCATAAGATTGAAATTGTAAGTTTAAATTTTTTGCTGATACAATGACGATTACAGACTCTTTTTTTCAACAGGAGAAGCTTGAACAACTGAAAGAAGCCGTTGAAAAAGACGGTGAAAGCAGAACTCGGGTGTGTCGGACACCAGGAGATGAAGGATGTAGTCTTGTGTTCGAGTACGAATTGGTGCAGGAGTCGTCTCAGAACAAAGAAAAATTCTACAGGATAGTCGCGCAGAAAGAAAAAGACTGTCCGAAACCTCTGAACGTTATGGGTAAGTATAACAAAAAGTTTGTGAACATGTGTGATTAAGATTATTTCTATTGGTGAAATGATGAAATTGTGCTTCAGGTGTGGCTTTGGGAGTTATTATTAGTACAGTGTTACTGGGATTTGCCATTTTGATGATCTGGAAAGTGGTGACGGTGATACACGATCGAAGGGAATTCGCAAAATTCGAGAAGGAGAGAATATTGGTCAGATGGGAACGTGTGAGTTATATACATTCAATTTGAGCTATAATTTAAGAAGACCACTTCGTTCAAGTATTATAGTTTTGTTTTCCTTTTCAGGGAGATAATCCATTTTACAAAAAAGCCACTACTACCTTCAACAATCCAACCTTCAAGCAAAACAACAAAAGTCAAAGCAGTTGATGCCTATATGCTACTGTCTTGGTCGTTTTACGTAGTTAAAAGCATTTTTATAAGTTACTCTAATAATCCCTGGACCGAGTGTCGGTAGCTTACCGTCTGCGACTCAAGCAAGCGCCAACGAAACTTTTGCGCAGGAGCCTGGAACACCGGGCGAGGAAAAACCGCGCGAAGTATTTAAAACTGATTACCATAAAGCAGGATTATGATTAAGTTGATGAAAATAATGTTTATTTCGAGAATCTAAGTCTCAATCATTAATTATAATTTCATTTATATATATATTTATTTATAATTTTACTTAGTTACACATATACGTAATAAGGTTCGTTTTAATAAGGTTGTCTAACGTTCATTATTAATTTCACATTGCGTTATTGGCTAAAAAAAATGATATGTATATGATAATATTAATAAAATCGCTCCCATTGAAGTTGGACTCCGAAGAATGTTAGATAAGACTGGTGCACTTGACGCACATCTACATTCCATTACGGTTTTTTCTGGATTATTTATATCAAGCGTTTCTCTGAACTTTATTATGCAACTTGCTACTTTAAGATTATCATATTCTCTACTGCACGAAGTTACACATCCATCCATATCTTGATCGCTACATGGCCAACGATCGATTGGCCGAGAACAGACTAAAAATAAAATAAAGATGCATATAATACAAATATAATTTTTCGATATGACAAATTTGAGGAATTATGCTTATCTCGTTACATCAGTATTGAAATTTATTTTTATCTAAAAAGGGTTATTACAATATCGACGTTTTATAAAAGACTAGCAATTAGAACACATACATTTTCTCGTTTCTACGGAGCATGTATAGTGCTCTGAATGACTTTTATAGAGATACTTTTGATTATTTAGCAATATAAAAATGATATACAAATGTCAGGACACTCACTTGACGTGGGTGTGGAAAAAAAGCAAAAACTAAGAAAGATAAAGATGAAAACTTTCGTCATTTTTTAAAAATAATAATTATATTCATATATTAGTTGTGGAAAATAGTTACAAGTGCTCTGTAACACGGGAAAATTGAAACTGTCTCTTCGCTTTCGCTCGATGAGACTATGTTCTACGTAAATATATACTCGGTTTTCCCGGTCACGTAACAAGATAAACTTTGACATCAAACACAGTGTATAGCATTTTTTCCTTTTAAAAATGTCTACTATATATACATGCAATCGATCTATATGGAAATAACAATACATGCAAACGTGATCTCTCTCGAGACGGCTATAAAAACGTAAGAGTAAAAATGGCCGGTCAAACTTTCGAATGATCGAAATATTGAAATAATGCAGGAGTCTTTATGGTTTCCAAGTACATAATTAGGTGAGCATGTAGGGAGCCCCATGAGAAGTGAACGTTAAAGCCGGGGGCATATCTCCGAACGTTAAAGGGCCCACAGAATGAAGAGATTTACAGTGTTCTCGGCCGTAAAATAATCAATAAAATCTGCACAAAGTAAAGAAACTGACGTCCAGCAGTGATTTAGTGCATAGCGAATCGTCCCGTGCGCGCGCGAGATATATATATATTTTTTCTGTTCTCTCCCTCTCTGCAGCAGCAGCAGCTCTCAAAAGGTCTCTCGAGTCGCCTCTCGTCTCTGCATTAGGAAATCTTTGTATATGAATTTTATGACGAACCTCGTTGAGCAATCGCGTTTCCACTTATTTTTTTTTTTTTATTTTTCATCGATCGTTATTATCGACTGCTAATTCGGATATATTCTATATATATAACTATTTAGCAGTGTATAAAGTGCCTAAAATTCGAAACTATCTCGAAAGGAAAAAGAGCCAAGGTGGAACACACATGTGCGTCGATTAACATAAGGCTGTAAATCACGAATCTTCTCGGGGCATTAATATTTTGACGTGCGGGGAATTCTATAATAAACTATAGTTAATAACTGGCCCGTTTAATTGAATTAGGATTCTCGGTAGGTTTCACGTCCTAAGGAGGCGTATCCAAAATCAGTCATCAGGCCCGGGATCTATACCGGCAGTGATTTCTAAATTGAATTCCAGAGCCATGATATTCGACGATGTATTAATTAACAAATTCGAGGATCTACATACATATAGCATTTGTAAAAACTGAAAAATAGTTTAGATTATAGAAACTTTAAACTAAACACAGCTCGTATCTCTCCCTTTGTAACGTCAGTGATGTTTGAATAATTAATCCGGCGCACAGGATTTCGGGTGTGATTTGTGTTCTCCACGCCCCCTATACGGCACTTGCTCCTCTCGCCAGCTGATCAGCGCGAAAAAACGACGAGCAGCATCTCTCTTTCTCTCTTGTGCGGCATAATATTCCCATTTTTTATCCGCTAACGATCCTCCAGCCTCTCTATATACAACAATGTATACAAGCATTAATTATATGCATTTAAGAAGAGAAATTTTCAAATCCGCGCGAGAGTACCTCGAAATTTTACACGCGCAAAGCTTCCGTTAGAAAGGTATTAAAATATGAAAATTAATTAGCCGCGTCTTGTTAGCACGATGTCAATAATAAATTACGGCGTTTTGTTTGTTTCAAAAAAATTCGCAAGACCGAGCAGGTATACATATTCGGAAATAAGAGTAAGAAAAAAAGGCGGGGATGGCCCGAAGAAGATGAAGTAGATCGGCGCGGTCATGAGAGGCTCTGTATCTCGAATCTCCGATCGGTATATATATATATACGTATATACCTATAGTAAGTAAGAGGAGAAGGATCAGTAGGAGGCTGCACATGGTGCGCGGGAGCCATCTCTGTTAATCATCGCGTAATTACCACTCCAATTATCAGATAGTAAGATACCGAGTCCGGCGAGGATGAGACTACGGGAATCTGTTAGGCTGCTGCGCGTGCGGATGTGTATCTCCGCTTTGGCTCATCATCGACGGTTATATATACGTCCAAAGAGTTAAAAAACAAGTTCTTGTTCTTGATTTCTTAAAAATTAGCCACCTTTTACTGAAAAATCGGTATTTACCTGGTAGAAAAATAGCCGATCTCTGAAAAGATCGGTAAGAAGCTTAGCTTTAAAAAGATAGAAAAAACGACTGATATTATTCTAAAATCGGTAACTTTTCCAAGCCCTTCACACACACACACACACATGATATATAATATTCGTCCGTTGGAGCAAAAAATTTTTTTGATGAGCTGCAAGTCTCGAAAGGTGTAGATGAAAAGAGCGAGACGATACTTTATCCGCGAAAGGGTCGAAGAGGGCGTAACCCGGCATTCCTCTGTAAATTAACTTAGCAGGAGCTCGTGCTCTTTCGCGCGCGCGCGTCTCCGCCAAATATTCATTTAAAAAGGTAAATGCAATTTTGCCGTTTTACGTGATTGAGATAATGCAGCCCGATTAACGGCCTCTCTGCGCTCGAGTCTCTCTCGCTCTCTCTCGAGTCTCTACTACGGTAGCCAACGCGTCATTAACGAAATTCGAGAGCCCGTCCCTCGAAAATAGCTGAGCGCAGACTTACTTTTTTTTGTTTTTGTTGCTCGACGTGGATTCAGAAGGAAATACGCTGTGTGTAGTGCAGCTATACTATTATTAATTAGTAGACGCTGCGATAACTGATTATTGTAGTTGTGTAGAATATATACTCATTTTTGTGGATGAAGAAGGAAATTTGGGTTGGGTATTTGTATTAATTCGGAAGACAGTTTTTATGCTTTGTTGTTTTTATTTTGGTTTCGTTTTTTGTACAACTTATTTAGACATGGGATTTGTTTAAAACGATAGTGTCTTAACGATACGGATGATTCACGTTGTAATTTTGAAAGGAAACGATGAAACTAAGAACCATAATATCCACAGAGCGGTATATACTTAAACGCAGTAAACGTCGTTAGCTTTAACGGTTCGGCTAATCGAGTGAGCTTAAATTACGTTGAAAGCACGAAAATAACTGTGTGAATATAGCTTATACTTATGTGCTTAAAATTAATAATATCATACGCAATTTTCCATTATTTTCATACATATACATATAAACGTAATCGAAGTGTTATTTAATGCTAAATTAAGATTTCCGAAATACGTGTACGCGATATAGTTTAGTTTCTCTTGAAATACACTTATGCATCCATCCATCTTAAAAACAAGACCCATAAGTAGCTTCTGGTACACCTGAGTACACCAAACGAATCCATCACATCCTCGAGCCACCTTTTCAGGTCCACCAACCCACCGATCGCCACGAGAAAACTTTCTGGAACACCATTGAAAGGTAAGAAAGATCCTCCAATTGATTGGCTTTCACTTGACAAACTCGTCGAAGATGTTCTGACTGAAATTCTTGTATCTTCGTTGAAACGTTGATTAGTTGCTGAATCGGACGTGTTGGAACATTTTGAATTTTCGTTGTCACTAATGATTGAATTTTTTTCATTGTTATCGCACTTTTTATCTACATCGGTATTGATTGTTTTATTGGAAAATGGTGGAGTTGGAATGGAATCCATAAAGTAGTCGATCTTTAGAAAATGATCGGTTATGCAGTAGACAAATTTTAATTCTGATCTGAATTCAAGGTACTTCGAACGCAAATATTTGAAGGTGGAGAGCATTCGAATAATCCCGGAACTATCGTCGAACTCGTCGTTATTTCTACCCTCAATTTTGTCAACATTTTCACTATCACTATTTATGGATTTGATGAGAAACGCCGATGCCGAAGCAGAAATACAAAAGAATACGAATAATGCAAAAATTAATTTCTTCATTGTTGCAATTTAAACTATTTTATTTCGCTTATATGACATTCGTTTTCGATGTTGCACTGACTACTGCACGCAAAGAACTGACCACCTCTGAATTCGGCATCGTTGTTTCTCCTCGTTTAGTGCACTTTCGTTTGTGACTCATTATCGGCACTTTTCATCTAATCCCTTAATCCTTTAGTCTATTCTATGCACTTTCACTTGTAACATGTTAATTGATGTTGTGCTTATAATATTGCATTTATATGCCATTGTTGGAACATTCGTCTAATCTGCATACGTGAGAAAACGTATTTTTTAAAATAAAATAGCAACGATAATTTTTGAAAAACGCTTACAATTTTTATACGTTTACTTAGAAGACTCAATTGTAAGTGATAGTTCAAAGTTTAAATTAACAATCACTAATAACGTAAAAAGGTAGTTTAAAATATTGTGCAATCAAGTAACAAGAAGATAAGTTCAAAGAAGTTTATAAAAAATAGCAAATGTTTTTTAAAGAAACACCAGTAGCTTACGAAAAATTGATAAAAACAAAGTACTAAATTTGCAGTTAACAGGAAGGTAAGCAGGCAACCTCAGACCACTGTCTGACTGCTGATGATACAACATCACGAAATTCTCGAGGATTTTCCCACAGAGGGTGCAAACCACAAGCAATATCGCGACCACATCAGAGCCTTGCGTCAGCACGTATTTAAGACACCTTACCTGGTCTTCTCTCACCTTTGATGCATCTTATTTTCACTTGAATTTCTAATGCTTTTTTTAATTAAAAAAAAATATACATACATTTTACGCTGAAAACGGAGATTACGAGTATAAGCGTCATTATGCTAAGTGTTTTATTAATAATGTATGAACTTACAATTGCCAATCTTAATATTTAAAAAAATTGACTGTTGCTCGTGCCATCTCTTGGATTTATTATAGCATAGCGATTTATTTTCTCGTCTACTAAGTACACAACACGCCAATATCTCATTCGGTTTAACAACTTATGATTGCAAATTTCTGTAGAAGTTCTGGTCATATATGCAGATAAATGAAAATTAAGATATTAAAAAAAAATTATATTCGTTAGAATAATCACATGTGAAATACTGCATAAGGAAAATAGGAGATGACAGGTTGATGAAATAGACAAGGATTCTCTTGACAATACATTTATTGTTTTTTTTTTCAAAATAAAAAGACTATTTCATTTTAAGAATTCGTTAAGTACAATGCATGCTGGTGCCGATCGCATAAAAAACACCGTAAGAAACACTGAACGATTGGGCGACTTATCAATATGTATATAAAAATGAATGCGATTTCAACAAAAATTTTTGAATACATAACAAAAAATTACAATTACAAAGATTCTATGAACCTTAAAATTTCGAGCACTTTTTGCTAAACTAGTTTACCAAATCAGCGAGGTAAAGAGTAGCTTACTCATTCGATTCGCGTCACCCAAATTCATCATAAAGAATAGTTTCTTTTGCGTGTTTCTCTAATCATCGTATAGCTTTGATTTTGTTCTTTAAACCAGTTTAATATCGCGGGGGAAATGCCTAAATTAGTTAGGTAATAGTAATATCGAATGCTCCGATTCGACAGCAATGAGGTCGAGAGTTTCGCGCTCTCCGCTCTTTATATAATTATGTATAATCGCATACGTAGGACTTGATCTATGTACAATATTTTTACTTTCAGAAAGGAGCATCATACATGCGCGTCTATAAAATCGTAGCAACGATACAATATCATTTTTAGTATGTATATAATTATTTATATAGTAGGTATAAATACTTCTTTCTAATAGGCTTATACATATAAACATTATAACATCTAGGCAAATTAAGTAAATACGTAAAGGCATTTTCTTTCGATGTGTGTGTCTGTGTGTGTGATTTTTACGACCTTCGCTTAAGGATCTAGAGCTAAGCCAAGCTACGTGTCTCTCGTGGAATATTCATTTTTACCTATCCTAAATCGTAGAGAAATACGATTTTTAGGAAAGGAAAAGATGTGACGCTATTTCCGCGCGCATAATCGTAGCGGCTTGTGCAGCAAAATATGCAAAATTTCGAGATGCATAATATATGTATGTGGACGGACAATTTTACATTCCAAGGATCACTTACGAATCACAGGTCGCTCCGTAAAATCACGATTTTCAGCTCCTATCCTACCTACAATTGCGCTGCATCTTCGTATATGCAAACTCCAGTGTGTTTTTAATTTTAAGGCTTTCTCATTAAGGCACGACATAATGCATAGAAAACAAATTTCGCGAAATTCCTTTGGAGTATAAAGGCACGCGCTCGATGCAAAGAACAATCTTCGTAGATATCGCACGAGTATCTACAGTAATTCATATAATGTACAAATAAGAAAGTACATAGCTATCATCGCGTGCAATTTGATCCTTGGCGATTCCCAAAAGACTGCGCAATTTTCGTACATACTCTTATCGCTCTTATACCTCTAATCTGTATTGCACGACTGATGCTCCGCGAGCTTGCACTAAAATTAAATCGTTTACATCGCGCTGTGATGAAAAGAAGAGCGTCGGTATAATTCTTCTGGTAAAAAAAGCGCGTCTTTCTCTCGAACGTAACAATATCCCAATATTGTTCAGCGTTATTCAAACTAATCGCGCACGCGGCTAACTAATTCGCAGTTATCAGATTGTTCTTTAAGTACACAATTCGCTCGGCCGATAGAACTCGGCCTCACACATCAGGCTTACTGGCTATACTTTTTTGCTAAAACTAATAACGCTGAGGAACTCGAACACCTCTCGCGGTAGACGTCAGACAGCTTTGAGATTCCGGAGGCGCTAGAGGGCGCGACTGACTTTGAGTTCAGTCAAAGTTATACCATCTCCGCATCTCAAAGCTGCTGGGCGTCCTTCGGCGAAGTGTCGAGAAGACAGGAACGAGTAGGGCTTCAGCTGATGAGGTCACCGTTCTTGCGTAGCATCTCAAGGTGCAACTCGTATTCGCGTGCCTTCAACCGTAGCGAAGCTATGCTGTTGGTACGTCGGTCGATGTCGGGTTGGCCGCTGCTGCCGGTAGGTGAGCCGTCGCGAGGTGAGCCGGGTCCAGGTTGGGCCTGAACCGAGGGCGCTGGTGGCACGGGTGGTGGGGGCGCCGGAACGACAGGTGGCGCTGCAGGCGCCGGTGGGCCCGGCTGGCTCAAGTGGTGGGGAGGGCTGCGGACGAGTTTGGGCCGTTGGGCCGCTGAGATGTTGGCCAGAAGATGCTGGAACGAGGCGGCCGAGCTGTAGGAGAGCGGCACACCAGGTGGCAGCAGCGGCGGTGGAGGGGGCCGATGATACGGATGATGCGCGGGGTAGCCAGCGGGTAGGCCCACGCCGACGTGGCCGTGGCCGAGAGCTGGGTAGCGAAAGGCCTCGAAGGGTTTGCGAAGGGCGAAGCTTCCGAGATGGGCGAACGGGTTGGGCAGCGTCGGTGCCACCACCGTTGCCGTCGTCGGCGCTCCCGCGCCCAAGTACGGGTTGTACGGGTGGCCCTGTGGGCCCACTTTCTCCTGCTTGCGCCACTTGGCTCGCCTGTTTTGGAACCATACCTGAAACACACAAAGAATTCGCCCGTTAGATATATCTGATGGCTGTTTGAAAATTCAGTCACACGAATCTTGCCAAGTCTGATACAGTTCTGTCTTATTTACAAAAAAAAGGGGGGAACGGGGCTGGGGGAGATGAAAGAGAAAAGCGAGGGGCGTCCTCTTATTCCAGGAGTGGAGTCATTCAAGGAAGGCATCCCTTGAATTCCGGGTCAGACTGGGCGAACTCGCGCGGAACTTAGGATTATGTTCCTCGGAAATTGTTGACGACCCGCGGCAGTTCGGATTCCAGTTAGTGTGACGCATTCCCCCTTTTTTTCAGGAAAGCTGCAAAGCGCACTGTATCATTATCTGCGGTCTCTTTCTCTCTCTCTCTCTCACTCTTGGTGGAAGGGTATCCGGCGGTGATGCCACTTTTACTCTTCGCTTCGCTCTTTCTCTGCTCTCTTAAAATAACGAAGTGTATAGCAGAAGTATCGGTAATAGAGCAGAGAGCAAAACCGTTAGCCGTGCCATTGACTGCCGCGAAACGTAACAACCATTCAGAAAGGGTCTCTGACCCACTTTTTCAGCTTTCCGGAAAAAAAAAATGTGAGAACTCTTGGATGAACAATCGCGAGCAAAAGCTTCAACGATTTAATTGCAGCGTTATTATTCGATCAGTGAAATTAACCGCGTGTAAAGCGATGGCAAATCGAAAACAAGTATAGGGTCTTTATATACTAACGACTTTCGCGTTTCTTTTTTTTCTTTACGCATCACAGACGTTACTCGAGCGAATTTCGCGGTGGTGTAGGATGACATCAGAGAGTGTATATATATATAAGAGAGAGGACTATGCTCACGACGGCGATTGTTGGGTCGATTCGAATGATGGCGTGCTCTAACTCGGCTTTGATTTAGCCAAACACGAGCCATTTCGTTTTAATATCGAGCCGGATAGAGAAAAGAGGGGAAGAGAGATTCAGTAGCGTCACGAATATATATTCGCCAAGTCGTCTCTCTCGTGACGAGACGCAATGAGGCGCGAGCATACGTCAACAACAATTCAACTTATCCAATCACCAAGAGCTACGACTATATATAATCCTACTGTGCAGTAGTCGACGTGCTTAGCCTTCTAAGCACCTGTCCGTTTCTTCTTTGGCGCTGGATTTCGACGAATTCAAGAGAGAGAGAGACCCCCTTGCGAATTTCTAGCTTTAATTAAGACGGAGAATTCGACGCGCGCGCGGGGCTAAACAGCCATCGCGACTTTGAAATTCGGCTTCCGAGAGTTTGATGGAAATTTTACGAAACTTTGTCTCCGTGCAGCTTCGCTCAGTTGATTTAACGAGATCGGTAATAATTTATGGTTCAAGTCGTTGAACCTCGTTTATATATATATATTGTAGATACACGATAAGAGATACCGATCTTTTTTTTTCAGCTAGAATCTATCTACTGCAAACATTGAAGTACACACACACACACACACACACACACACATATAAAACGACTTCTCCGTCGGAAGAATACGATGTATCGAGCTCATCGAGTATATAGTAATAAAATAAACGAAAGAAAAAACGAATCTGAATTTAATCCCGTTGAAATTTCAAAATCAAAGGCCCGCCGCGTGTGTCTTATATAGCTTCATCAGATCAAAAGGGTCGTCGACAATCGTCGATGACTCGGCGTCGGCGAGAAAGAGCCGGTAGCTCCCATTGTTTACCGTATAATTCGTTGCCGCTCATTCCGCTCCAAATCTCAATCCGTCGATCTTTATAAGAGCTTCCTCTCTTCTTCCTCTTCTCTTTTTTTTATTATTTTTCTACTATACATATATAGTATATACCTCGAGAGATGCGCTCGCCATTGTGTTTAGCGTGTAAGCTATGACTTTCTTGCGTGATGTGGAAAAAATGAATTGGTTTTGGAGATAGGCTCGATCGATTATGGAAAACGACGTCGATTAAGTGGAGATATGTCTGTGTGTGTCGGTTCTCGAATTATTGATAAGCGAGAAAGAGAGCGAAAATTCACTGATTAAAGTGTGGATTATTTAGGAGGTATTTTTTTCTCGCGTGTCTTGCGGCGATCGTCGCGCAAATTTTTTTTTTTCGTGTGTGTGTGTGTGTAAGTGTATAACATAAAATTGATTGGAACGTGCGGTTTGATAATAAAACGGGATGTATTAAGGCTATTATTGTAGATATGGATGCATATAATATTGCTTTTCCAATACAGCCTTGATATATTACACGTATATAACGTTAGAGAGAAAAAATCGACGATGATGATGACTATTTATTTTTAAACTATGTATATACAATCAAGTCGATCTCGTCTAATAGTGCCGGACGACCGTTAAGACAATTAACGTGCTCTCGCTTGCTCGTTCGATATATCGGTAATTTTTCAAAAGCTCCGATTAAAATTTAATTATCCCTCAATTACGGCCTCTCTATAATCGCGGCCCATACGATCTATCCGAGCGATAACAATTCATAATAGAAGTACACACATACACTCCGATTATTTCAAACACACACACATGATTCACGCTCGTTATCGCTATATACACACATACCTCCACGTTTACACTAGATTACCCGTAGCAGCTCGTCTTAGAATACATACAAGGAAAATTAATTAGAAAAACACGCCAGTCAAGCGATTTTTCGTCGCAGCTATAATATAATACATAAATCGCATTAGAGTAGGTTAAAAACGATTCCATAACGATCTTTTCCCTCTTCCCTCTCGCGCGTCCGGTAGATTTATCTCAAGAGCACACACACACACAGGCATATACACGGAGAAGAGGAAAAATAATTAGAGACCGCTCTCTCGCGCCGCCGGTACAAATCGAATTGATAATGCGGATGGAACGCCGGCGCCCGGATAATTAATGCGGCCCGATTAAGCACGAAATGACTGTGGCTCTGTGTGTGTGTGTGTATGAGATGATGCTCGAGAGCGTTTTGTTTCAAGCGGATGTTTAGCGCCCTGCTGGGGGCAATCCTACCCGCTATGGGGGGTCCTCACTGATGTACGCTTTTATATTACTATCCTCATCCTTTTTTACCGCTTCGAATTTTATATTATATATATATATACACATACAGCCTATATAAACTCGCTCTCGCGAAATCGAAGATTTTTACGATCGATATAAGCGATAGAGTCGTCGGAATTCCGAATAATATTTAATAATCAATTTAGACCCACAGCTCATTATATTATATCCTCTCTGATGATGCTAATATTATACGAGAGGACGCGCGCGCGACATTAACATTCCGGGACACACCTGTGCGAATCAGATTCGATGGCTATCTATAAAAATCGTATTAAAAGCCATAGGCCGAATCATCAGGTGTGATGTTGATATATACACCGATTGTGTATTTTATATATACCTATTCCCTCACCGAACTCAAAGCCGAAAGGGACATCGAGCAAAAACGTATTATTCGCAGAGTCTCGTGTATATATACTAGCGCGTATCTATGCGGCATTCCTGAAATCTCTCGAAATGCCGAGCAAGAAAAGAGAAAGAAAAAAAAAAAACGAGTCCGGGAGGTCCACCGCTCGTTTGTCGGCATTGGCCAGGTTCCGCGAAAGCACGACACATCGCGTGCCGTATATACCGAAGGTGGAACGAACGACACGTACAATTTTTTTACCCGCTTCGACGGAACACAGAGCAGTATAAGCGACGAAAAGCCGGCCGCGGTAGTGGCAAAAAGGCGACGCATTTTTCTTTTTCTTTTTTTACTACTACTATTGCTGCTCTATATATACGAGGAATATGAGAGCTGTGTCGATTTTTGGTATTCCGAACTAGTGTGTATGTGTGTCTGTGTGGAATAAGCCAATTAACGAATCGACTTTCTCGATGTTCCATTTTCAGGATGTGTATACGTACATCTGCATAATTCGCGGACGTTAAATAATTGAATTTACGGTGTATAGCGGTAAATTACAAACGAGAGTCTTGTTCAGTGGCTACATTCCAAGAGAGAGAGACGGTTGAGAGTTTGCATTTGTCATGTTGCAGTGTGTACAGCCAAGCGGCAGCGGCGGCGGGAAATCGGAAATTAAATTCTTGACTTTGTATAAGGCCTTGTATAAATTGCAACTTGACGCTTTCATTACCTTTCACGGAATGACACGTACTATACTACATACAACTGCAGGAAATGGGCGTCGGTATATATATATGTAAGTGAAGAGAAATTACCGCAGGAAAAAAAAACGACGTCTTTGTCGATGTGTGCCGCGGATAACGAGATATATATCGAACTATATTATATACGCTATGTAGTCTTTCTTTTGTAATTGTTATAGCTGTATATATAATACACGCACTATACACTTGGACGACATTGTAATTTCGGCTGCAGTTGTAAAGTTTCACAATAATCTCTTGGTTCTATGGAAAAAGGCGCGAAGAGTATCGCGCGTCTCGTCGTGTTTTACTCCGCTTCGTAAGAAACTATAAAAGGCGGCGCTTTTCAACTTTTTCGCGCGAAAAGAGACTCCTTCCTTGTTTTTTTCTTTCTTTCTCTCCTTTTTTTTCGAATATAAAGGCAACGTCAATTTCAATTTCAGCCGAATATTTATTCAGCGGCAAATTAGATTTGCCGATCGAAATAGAGCCGCCGGCAGAATTTACGGGTCTTCATTTTCTTTTCTTTTTCTTCTTTTTGGTGTCGGGGGTCCGAAATTCTTAATGTTACTGCTTTGTCAGCGGAATTTAGTAAAACGGCCGAGCTGTATTTCTCCGCGACGTTTATTTCATTGGCCGAGTCGCACGCCGAGCGAAGAATCGTAAATAATATCTGGAAACGAGGCGCATAATAAAGAGCGGAAGAGAGAGAAAAAAGGAGGTATGATGCGCTGGAGGAAATCTTAATTTTCGGCGCTGATGCAAAAAAGAAAAAAGGTTTATGCGCGCTTGTATACCGCCGGGAGTGTGACCGGGTCAAAAAACGGATAAGATACGGTGAATGACGCTTTAGAACGATGTTTATCAGTGATGTTTGAATTAATAATTGAATTCGGAATTAATTTTTAGACCGATGTTATTGAAACCGCTAGGTGGCGATTTTTCTAAAAACACTGTGTTAAAGCTACAAGTGCATTTCTACCTTAAAAATTTCTAACCTCAAAAAATGAACTTTCTGAATTACAATGACAATAAAAATGAAACGAGCCCGTCTAAAGTCACAAGCGTATTTTTTTAATAAAACCCAGACCTTTATACATATCTTATGAAATGAAAATTGAAAAACTATTCAATACTAAAAAGCTAAATTTCCGACAAACATCAATAATTTGGAATAGGAAGATTGTAAACATTTCTAACACTAATGCAGAATTCAACGTTCCGTACAATGAAAAAAAAAGTTTTCTTTTTCTTAAAGTTACAAGCAAGTCCTAATTGAAAGCGAGAGGGCAAAGCAGGTAGTAGCAAGAAAGAGAGCTATCACACTCAAGAGTAAGAGAGAGCGAACGGCACACGCATGGAAAAAGAGTGAGTAAATACCGGGAATAAATTAAACTAATTGAGCAAATTAGCCAGCTGTTCACGCAAGCACACGGCTTTATATATACACACATTGAAAACACGAAACGCGTGTCGTTCCTGCGCGATACCTATATATATTTTTACTACACACACACACACACGGATTTCAGCTTCACGCGATAAACTTACTTATATAGCCCCGTTGCCGCCGGGAGCAAAATAAGAATCCCAACGATTATATATATATATCCGTTGTGTAACCCTAGAAAGAGAGAGAAGTCAATTTCGCACTGAGATGACCCTATACACAGCAGCCCTCGCACGTTTTTTTCCACGTATTGAATAGAAACACACAAAGAGCTGAGAAACCGTTCATTATAATGCGTGAAAAAGACGAGAATACCTAGAATAATATGCAGATTCAAATTAAATGGCTCATTAGCTCGAGCCTCCAATAACCGAGTTTTAGGAACGCATTTTTCGTGGCACGTCACGCTTCTCAGCTATTTCAGACACAATGTTGCAGAACTGATCTATATATGTATACGCGGTTTTAGAAGGATATATACATATGAAACGAATACCAACCTGTATCCTGGCCTCCGTCAGTCCGATCTTCATAGCTAACTCCTCCCTGAAACAGAGGAACAAAAATTGGTCGTTATTTTATATGTTATACACTGCAGCTGTTATTTTTTTGATAATTCAGTTGTATTTTTGAAATTCAAATGCGCATATATACGCGCCGACACTGACAATTTATATTTCTATACGATTCTTTGATTCGGGGTTCATTAATGGCAAATCGAAATTGTCGTGCCTCGCGGCATCGCATCCCGCTTATTTTCTAGACAAATTGCCCGAGATCTTCGTCGAATTGTGCGCGCAGATCTCAGTGATTACTGCGTACGCAGAAGCCGTTCGCTTGAATTTATTAAAACCCTGTATATAAGTGTGCGTTTCGCGGTATACAGTCCGAAACTTCGAAAATTACCCCCAGGCAGTGTGCGATGCGATTTTGTTTTTTTTTTTGTTTTGTTGAAAAAAAAAGATGTGATCCAAAATCGCGGATAATACACCTCTATACATCTTGTTTATAAATTACACGTTTGTTGATTGAAAATCTCATTTTTATACCTGATACATAATAATTATAACCGATTTTTCCGGCGCCGGGCTGTAATGTGTAATAAGAACGATTTATCTGAAATGGAAAGTTAGGAAAAAGGAAAAATTCGGCTCTGTATATGATAGATTAGACACACATAAGCCTCTGCCGCGCGCGATGCACGATCAACTGTCGTGTACGATAATGACTACCTTATATATACCGATATATAATTTGTAGCATCTCTCGCGGTAGCCTTATATATCAAAGTGAAACAAAAACCGTGAGCTCCTTTCTATAAAATAATAGCGACCGGTAATCGATCGGTATACAGGATTTTTATCTGATGCGCGTTATGGCGCTTTAACCTCGATTCGAGACTCTGCTCTATATATATATATACACAGAAAGTTCAAGAACCGATTTTCACGTCGACGCTCTAACAAGAGGTCAAAACAAAAACGACGCGAGGCAGCAGCAGCACACGTGTGGTCCATATAGTGAAATATTCAATTAACCAACAGGCTGCAATTATAAAAACATTATATATACGAAATAAAAAAACTCGTATACAGTCGTTAGAAGAGTATATTATATACATATACACACGGAACTGACAAGTTAAGAAAAAAAAGTGACGAGCGATTATTGATTTCTAACGACGCCCTGAGTAGTAGGAATATAATATATACACACACACACAGATTTCGTAACCGATTTTCGGAACTCATTTATCAACAGACACGTAATCGCCTCTGAAATTCCTCTATTTCCCAGACGGTTTCCTCAAATCTCGTAACTGTGCGCGCGGTACAGTTCTTTGTTTCTCTCTCTCTCTCCCTCCCTCTCTCTGGATTTAATAAGATCACGAAATTTCGCGGTTAGACCGGCGGATCCCTAATTATCTCTCGTCCGCGTGTATACGTGTGTATACAGGGCCTCAGGCTCTCTCTTTCTCTCTCGAGTGTTCGCGGCCTCTCGAATACACAGTAGTAATGCGCTCAGTGGACCTTGACTCTCGTAAAAAAAATGTTTGGCGAGTCTGTTCGCGCCGATCAATTTCGGTTCCTTTATAGATAGACTCGAAATTTATAATATTTCGTACGACGATCACGTTTAATGAATAGAGGATAAGCATCGTAAAAAGAAAAATTATAAAGAGCCGCTCATTTTGCATGTATGATAATAATAACAATAAGAAAAAATATATAAAACGAGAGTATATTATGAGGTATAACCCCATATGTGTACTTGCTTAAGACTGTGTGATTCACCTAAAGAGTCGTTTACGAAGAACACGCCGCTGCCGTTTCTCATTAACTCCTCGAATTATGCCGAGGCTGAGAGAGAGAGAGAACAGCTCCCCCATACGTGTAATATTAACCGGGCAATTCGGTGCATATATGAAACACACACGCGCTTTCTTGCCATTTTCCTCAGCACAGCTATATGTGCAGCGAATCGCTCGGATTACTCAATCGCGCAGAGCTTGTTTTCCGTTGGGAAACCGGACTTTCCACGAGTTTACCTTAGTCTTGGGCTGATACTTTGTCGAACCGCAATTGCTGATTGGATATTTCTTTATATATTTAGTTTCATTTCTTCAACGAATCGTTTGACTTAATTCAAGTGGCTTTAAAGAAATGCTTCGTTAGACTGTTCTCTGTGTGATCTTAATGATGATGATGATGATGATGCATTTCATTTGCAAAGATATAATCCTCTCACAGCAGTCATACTTTCTTTCACACGAGAGAGATGTACATGCAGCGATCCTCGTCATGAGAAAACGAAGGACTTCGCAATATTCCGTATAATTTCATTACGAAAGAGACCTTATAAAGCCAACGCAACTATATTATACACGAATTAAATTAGAATTTTCGCATTACAACTATATTACACGATGATATATACTCCAACTCTCAAGGTTTCCAATCTAATATACAATTAAAGAATATACAAATTTCCAGGTATAACAGAAAAAGAAAAACAACCATAAAAATCACTGAATTTGCAGTCCGGCGCGCAGTCAATTAAGCGCGAGCGCGGAGAATAAAACACAATGCTCGCAGTCAACAATGAGCTTGAGTATATATATATAGTATATATAGTTGGCAACACAAACACTCGTTATGGGCATTCTTTCAGCGGTTAATTATGATTAAGTCGAGCAATCATCCGGAAAATTCGCCAAACCGTCCGCCGCTGCAGTTATACATATATATATATAGCGTATATAACCTCGAGAGAGCAGCTGACAATTGCGCGCGCGCTGCAAGCAAAAGCGCGCGAGAGCTGAATTAAAGGGTGTGCGCGTAATTGCCCGACAATTACATTATCTAATTAACCCCGGAGAGGCCGATCGTCGTGTGTATATGTATGTATGTGCTGGCGTAATCTTAATTATTATTGTTTTACACGTGCGCTGATGTCACTACTACTACACGTATATATACGCGACGTTAATTCTATTATTTTTTCGAATTACGATTGTTGCGTTTTTTTAATAGTCCCGCGCGAAAATGAGATTGTTGCGGCGAAGTTAATTATTCACTGATTACTTTGTATTGTTAATGAAGATTGAGCGTATAAAAATTTTCCGAGGATTATTCGATGTGTATATAGGATATGTACATGCGAATGACTTTTTTTTTCTCTCTCTCTCTCTCAACGCGCGGCCTCGGGGCAATCACGATTATTGTTGTGTGATCGTGTATATAAGAGCCGAGAGTGATTGAATAGACGTTAACGAAAGGCATAATTAATTTTTTCGCTGTAATTTCCAGCTCGAATATTGAATTTACGAAATAACCGCTTTGACGCGAACTTTTTAATGGCTGGCTGCTGTTCTCGAGAAAAAAAAACACATACATACAGACACGTGACTTATTTTCATTTATTATCGAAAGTTATTATACCTGATGATGATGCGCAATTATAAGGATTAATCGGCGACGCGACGAGAGTCTTGTTCTGTGACAGCCGTTTATGTAATTAATCTTTTATAACACAGAGTATATTATTGATACAATTTTTTTTAATGTACTATGTATATATACATCGAAAAGAGGCCGCAATAAAATCGTACAAATTAATAGCCGCACAATAAACCTCGATACTTTCGAGCAAGAAAACGGCGAAAGATCAAAGGACCTTAGCTGGAAACGGTATATACAAGCCGGTGTTAAAATAAAAGAAAAAAATGCGTCGGATGGGCGCGACCGATAGTAACCTTTCCGCAAGTAGTAGTAGGCCGGAAGGCGAATGAAAAGCGTCAACCGCAACGGAAATGCGCAGGTTCGAAGAAGCGCCGCCGTAAATACGTTACAGATAACTCGTGAAAAGCCAGATAAGGGACTAATGACGCTTTATCCCTTTTTTGTTTCTTTATATTCTCTTTCTTAAAAAACAAACTGAAGCCTTTGGAAACGGTGTATCTGATGCAGGGTTGCCTTTGAAAAACGGCGCCAAATTTAAAATTGAAAATTATTTGATATCAAGCAATACGTCTCCAGATTACTCTGAAAATCCTAACCTCAAAACTTACAGCACGTATATAAATTACAAAAAAAATGAAGCAGAGCCTTAACATCAGAAAATCAAATAGCTCGCGGTGAGACATATACATTTTATATATAAGAAAAGAAGCCACGAAGACGAAGAAGAAGAAGAAGAAGCATTATCGAGCCTGGCGTCGCTGAAATTCGCGAAGTTAGTTAAGTCGTGCGCTCTCTCTCAGTCTCTCTCCTGGAGCGCAGTAAAAACCAATAGGCAATATGTACGAAATGGTCGTAAAGGCGCCTCGGGATTGGCCGTCGGTAGCCGGTCTTATCTAAATTAGATCTTAAGAGCCCGTAAAGCAAATGACTACGATCTGCCCCTACACGCGAACGTCGGCTCGTCCTTTGCATACCAGAAATGCGAATGGAAAAAAGACGTTGACGAGAGAGGAAAGAGAGAGAGATGATCGGACCCGATAAGCTTCTCGACCAAAATGAAGAGGACGCGCTGTTAACAAGGAAAAGATCAAATATCAGATGATTGCCGCTGCGAAATAAGAGGATTTTTCACACTCTCTCTCTCCTCTCCCGGCTACTGCTCCTGTAAATTTTAACGCAGAATCCATTATACGGTATTTAGATTACTCGCTTAAAAGTAATGGCAGAGTCGCCAGTAGTAAATTCTCATCGGGGGCTGCTGGAATGTCTTCATCAGAATTTTAATTCATTGTCGCTTCTTTATTATACCGTTAACTAGTGTGTGTGTGAATGTGTGTGTGTGTGTGTGTGTGTGTGTGTGTGTGTGTGTG